>CM064884.1:84196144-84780496 GCA_003313485.2 Penstemon barbatus | reverse complement strand
ATTTGATTTGAAATATTTTAATTTTAACAATACCTTGTTTATTTTAATTAACTACGAATTTTAACAATACCTTATTTATTTTGACATTATAAGTATAATAAAATTCTTATCCATTATAGTATAGGTGAGAGTGGGAAAATTTTTTTTTTAATTAATTGGAGGAGATAACCCTATCAGTTGGAGACGATGCTCAGGGGGTGCAGATTCCCCGAGTGGAGATTGACACCCATGGGCTGTGAATAGCCCTACGGGTTGGAGATGGCCTAAGTAGTAAGTACCGGTCAAAGATTGTGAAATGTAAAGAGTTGAACAGTAGAAGGAGATTTTTTTTTAAAAAAAAAAACTCAACTGGAAAATGGTTGTTGATATAGCAAGAGCAATCTTTTAAAACTCACATTTCTGTCCCTTTTCATAATCTTGGTCACCGTTAGCACTTTTTATTTTTATTTTTGTTTCTTTTAGAATTAATTAAAGGGAACAGAATAATAGAGAAGATGAATGAGGCTTTCAATTGCTCTTCTCTAAAAAAAAATATATTCTATAATTGGATCAAATTTAGTCGTTCAACGGGGTGAAACGTGAGGGCAAATTGGCAAAAGAAAAGAGTTGTCTTTATATGCCAATTATAGTAAAACTAGAACCTTTCACCTTTTTCAGAAGAATAATATTATTTTAATTAAATTATTTGGTGAGAAAATTGATTCTAATAATTCAATGTTCGTCAATATTATTCTGTATTCAAGTCTGGTTTTTGCAGTTGAAAGCAATCGTCCATGGTAATGATCGAGGGAGAAAACCCAAGAATTTTTGTTTTGTAGTTTTGAATTTTCTGAACATCAGGGGGCAAATCAGTCAATGAAGACATTTTTGTTCTGGCATAATAGTAAGTGCTCTGGGCCTCTGGCCATCTGACTCAACAGACTTGGAAAAAATTTAAAAGGCTGAGTTGATGTGCCACGTCAACATTTCAATTTGAACTAAATAAGCGGGGAAAAGAAAAAGGAATATTTCAGGAAAACTTATATTTATTGATTAACTTAGGACCAATTTGGGCTTAAGGAGATTATTGACTAATGTCGGGTTTGGATGGGCATAGGGCTGTCAATGGGTCGGATTCTGGTCGGATCATGCCGTTCAGATTCGGCTATATTTATATCGGATCGAATCCTGTCGAATTCGGATCTTGTTCGGATTGTGCTCGGATCTAGATTTTTTGAATCCAACGGATCTTGATCGAATTTGGCCGGATATCGGATATTTTTCGGATCCAATAAATTTGTATTTAAAAAGATAAATTAATATTTTTTTTCCTAAAATAAGTTTATTATCTTTTTAATTTTATTTAATTTTAGCTCACATTTTCAAAGTTTCTTTACTATATTCATACTTGTAGAATGAATATATTGGTTTAAATAAATTTATAAACGAATTATAAATTACTATCTTCTTAAATTGACGTTAAAATATTATTAATGATACTTATTTTTATAAATCATTTTGTATATATATCTTTCTTTTTATTTGTTGTCGGATATGGATCTTCAACGAATCGATCTAAATCCATATTCGCTCCATGAGTTTCGGATTTCGGATCTTTATAATCGGATCAGGTCCATCGAATCTCTAATCGGACAATTATCCTAATAAATCGGATCGAATTCGGACGGACTCGGATTGAAATCCGCCCCATTGACAGCCCTAGTTGGGCATAAAGGACCTGAATGAAATAGTTTTAGTCCAATTTCACAAGAATGCGAAATAGGGTCAAAAGCTTTTTGATATGGAGTTTGGACAAAGCTGGTGGACTCATCCAAACTTGATGAAATAATATTTGCCCAAACTCTTGAAACTCCAATTTGGGCTTGCAACCTATCACTATTACAACTCCTAAAATTATTCTTGGAAATCTGATTATAATAAAATAGTTTTCACATTAGATATAACTGGTAAAGGCTGATCATATCCCAGACCCAGTTCTTTGCCTATCATATCAGCAATATTTCAAATGGACTCGACCACAAAATATACACAATTATTCACCAATAATCAAGTCTCCAAATAAAAGACTATCTATACATATAGTTTAAGGTTTATTGGCATCTCTTATCTTAGTTGAGAGAACCAAATAGTAAGACAAAAAAGAATTGTATGCTAAGCCATTCCCTTGTTAGATAGCAACTTCAAGAATTTGCGTGACTTACCTCTGCAGGCAAGTTGAGATCAAACACACTGCCTGCAGAATTTCCTTTCTTGGCACGTTTCCGTGATAATTCTAGACTGTCGTCTGAAGTCCCAGATGTCGATGCTTGGCCTTTTTCTACCGCACCTCCTACAAACAATGCATGAAAATGATCATCAGATAGCGCAAACATTCCATTCTTCATGTATATCCTAAGAAAAACAAAATCATTTTACTGCAACAATTTTTACAAAGTTTCAGCCCTTCAGTTTACTATGATAATTAGCTTTATGTGATCACTACTTTAATCCAACAATTCTTATCATTAATCCCTATAAAAATGGACATGCTAAATGTCATGCCACGAGATAGTTGAATAAGAAATATAAAGATACAATCAGAACTTATAGGGGTCGAACAAGCACTATAAAAGGGGCATCAGAATGCACGTAGCTGTAATGGTCTACAAGATATACTCTACAAATGCAACCTTGCCTTGCATTACAAATAAAGCGACAAACCAGAAACTGCGTATAGATCACAAACTAAATCATCTGGATATGCAGACGCACATATGTATTTCATCAGAGGCTATTTATGATTATCTTGACACTTTTAGAATGCTTACTCAGAATATATAAATTAGTGAACTATAGAACCTTTCAAAGTGGCACTGAGTACAGTAGTAATTATATGTACAGATATGGTTAAGATGACAAATTCAGATAGTTAAATAATATCTTCAGTCTTCACCACTGATCCTCAAGATAAATTTATTATCTAACGAAAATATGAACCTTGTACAATCAGTTCATCGATATATTCTTATTTTCCCGAAACGAATATTTCAAAGAAAAATTGATAAACTTCATCTATAATTATAAACAATATATCATTTTTATAAAAATTAAAAAAGTTCATTGGGTCATGTAGTGTTTCTAACGGTTTATTGGTGATGCAAATTCTACTGGACCACCTTTCAGGTATACAGTTAATTGCAATTCTATTCTCATTCTGTGGACATAATCACATACGTATTTAATTTGTTTCCGACAACATAAAGTAAACAATCTACTCTCAAAGAATCTAATCGTTTGGCAAAAGATGCACTATTAATATCACTACTCTCTACGTTCCTACATAAAGTACAGAGGAAGAGGTAAGTTAAACCACGTTACCATTGGACTGATCAGCTGCCTTCTGAGATCTATTCTGGTTGTTTGCTTGAGCACTCCATCCAACGCTCAAGTCTTCTGCCTTCTCAATACCTTTTGACTGGTACGGAGCTATAATGTGAATTGTAAATTCAAGTGAACCCAATAAATCATTCTCGATGCATTCATACCTGCAAGACAAGCAAGAGTATAAGCTTCGTCTTTCACTGCAAACTTTAGGCCTTCAAGAACAAATACACTTACATCTTTTTGCAGAGGTTATCAGTGATCACAGAGAGATTAATGACTTGCATCCTTATTTGTGTGACTTGTTCCTCAGAGTACTCATCAAATGGCTCCTCGAGAAATTTGGATAACTTCTCAACATTTGACTCAAGTTGCTGCTGCTGGTCCTCAAATAAATGCTGTTTTATTTCCCTTTCTTTTTTAGTCATCTCATCCTTGAACAGATCATTGCCAAACATGTAATATGCAAATGGATATGAATATGAAAGAGCTTGTCTTGATCTAAAGAGCCTGTAAAGCCCATTTGAAACCCAGCTGAAATCTCTTAATTTCGAGTCTTTTGCTTCCAAATTAGATACTTTTTCTTTTATGGTCTCCCTCAGTTTAGTTTCTTGCTTAAAGGAGTCAGCGTGAGCTTTATAACGATTATGATAATGCATGTATCTAAAAAGATCACGCTTTGCACGCTCAGCCTTCTTTTCACTATCTTCTTTATAGCGGCCACAGCTGTGATTCGCAATATTTGACCAGGTATGATCTCGGCCCGTAGCTCCACCACAAAGCCAACTAGAGCAGGACATAAAACAGTAAGAATAAACTAGACCAGATAATACAGGCATTTCTTGAGATCTGGGAAGGTATATGTTAAAACACGAAGAAAAGGGCCTTAAGTGGCATTACATAGGAAACAAACTTAATAAGAATAGTGTGTGAGGATAGTATAGTAAATGACACCATATACACAACATAATAATGTCAATAACAAGAAACACAAATAAGAAAAATCTGGTATGTGAATCTGAGCTATTAAGAAGTTAAAAAGGTACAGATGCAGAAGAGCAAAAGATGAGAATGTCTGTCTTATATTCATTCTCCTAATAGGAGCAACTTCAGATATATAACTTTGCAAGAACGCACATGTATGCAAATATGTGAGGACCTCACAATTTTGACAGACAAAGATATAGTGTGAAGCCCCGTACACGTAATCAGATATTGAATTTATAGAAACATCATAATTTAAATTTAAAGAGAAAAATAGTTATAAGCAACAATTCAAATATGAAGTAAGATGCAGGAATGAGAAAAGGGCACCGCTGTCGCCAAAAGAGAACTATTACCAAAATGATTGCCCACATATGCAACTAACTAAATTGCAACCACCGTTCTTCTCAACTGGTTTGTAACATTTAGGACAAGGCTTTGTATGTACAGTCATCCAATTAACTGTCTCCGATTCATCTTGGCATTTCTTTGTCCACAGCTCCCACATCAAGCAAGAACATGGGGAATGTGCTTCTGACGCACAACTGAAACAAAACTGTAAACCACAAGAACATTCCACCTCACAAAATTCATCAATTTCTACCCGTATTGCATTCCCACAATGAGGTGTACTAGGGCACCATTTAACCATTTTGTTGTCTACAATATACGACTCAAGGAGAAAACGATCAAATTTCTCTGCTAAATCTGGATGCCTCACACTAACTAGCTTTCTTATAATTGCTTCGTCGCAGATGGAGTTGCATTGATGAGCCATACACATAATACGCTTGCTCTGCCCCTCCTTTATTTTGACAATGAAATGCTCTGTCCAACCTGAAAGTTTTCAATATATAGCTTTTTACATAAATAACTATATGTGGACAAATATAATTAAGTAGAGAAAAGGTATAGTTTGCAAAATGGGGAAAAAAATAAAGAACTGAATCATGTAGGCATGACAGCTTGCAAGCTCAAAATGGATCCAATTTCTGACTCACAAAAACACAGAGGATAACAAACTTTGCAATCATTTCCTGAGATATTACCCATTTTTCATGTTCCAGAAGAGAAACCTGGCACATAATCCATATGAAAGAAATGGTACTTACAGTTGTTGCAAAAGCAGTGGCCACAGTCCATTCTGGTCACATCTTTTGCTGGCACATCATCCATGCATATATTGCACATCACTGCACAGGAAGACTCTGGTGGGTCAAGGTCTACAAATTCAAGCACAGTAACACCTGCTTGAGCAAACATGTAGTTTTTTCCCTTCTCCACATAAACCGCCACCAAATGCTCCACATCCCATCTGTAGTGTATGAGAAGAGTTCTGGCATGGTGTTCTCTCACTGATAACAGATCCATTACTCTGCTTAAATCTTCTCTCTGCATAGATAACAAAATTTTGTTTCAAGGTTTCCAAAATAAAATTCTTCTACTACCATCCTAATTGTCTTTAAATTTAAGTGGGATCAAAAAATAAAAACAAGTGCATGGTAATCATTTCCACCAAGATGGGATCTTGGTGGATGAAACATAGCAATGTTCAGGATCATTCTATTTTTTAGTAAAAGTTTGACCAAGACTAGCTTAAGTATGGGGTAGTAGGTCCCCAAAAACTTTCATAGTCCAAACTTCTTAAGTGTAGGAGCTTCATTACTGGCATAAACCAGCAAAAAGAAAATCAAGTCAACCACAATGGAAGTATGAACGAGCATGTATGAAAGAAAATCACAGATTATGTAAATTCATTACTACCTGTGCAGCCAATAGAGACTCTTCTGTAATTACCTGCAAAGAGGCACAATGAGAGATCCATTAAAATTCAGAATCGTGAAACTTTAAAACAAGTTAAGATGGGACCTTTCAACAAAAAATCAACAGACAACTACATGCAAAAAATATCCCGTAACCTAAGGCCACATGGAAGGATAAACTAGAAGCAAAAATAAAAATAAATTAGCATAATGGTTGACATAAAGAAACTCAGGGTTTGCCACACTCAAGGAAAGAAAAAAGTCCGCATTTTCCCAAAATAATCACAACTGAAGTAAAACTAAAGGAATGGGAAAAACAAACTGCCCCTTATCCAATAAAACGAAACAAAAAGAGAGGAAAAAAAGAGTTTTTCACCTTCGCAAGCCCATGATAGCATCAAATGTGGACCACAAATACAAAATCCTGCACAAATATAAAATACTGACATGAATTATCAAATACAAACAGGTTCGTTCGTGGATTACCTTAGAATAAGGGGCTTTGGTTGAGACCCACCGAGGATCGGAATCTTCTTTTTCGATTCCGTCGAGCGACTCTGCATCAGGATCGAACGAATAGTAATCTTCTTCCTCTTCGCTATCGCCGCTCATATAATAATCGTCCTCCATAATTTTATACTTAATTATATTACTCACTCTATATATCTTTACAAAAATTGGTTAGTAATCATATACGATTTAGAACATTGTTATTGACTCCGGCGATCAATTGGCAGGTAAATGTTAAGGTAAAATTCTGCCTGCGATTGAAGAGAGAGAAAGAGAGAATTAAAGCTGTGAATCTGGTTTGTGTTAAATTTGGGGTTTGCTGGGAAGCTTATTGGGAGTGTAAGTGAGCCTACGGCGTCGTTAGCGGGAAGTGTGTTATGGAAGGTTTAAGAGGTACGACAGCGTTTCGACGGGTGTAGTTGGTCTGGCGGCTGACCGGCTCTTTTAAGGTCAAAGGATTAAGACTTAAGAGTATAATATTTTGCTGGGTCAAGTCAATTTATGTAATTGAAACTTGAAAGAAAAATTACTCGTATTTATTAATTCTAACTGATACATAACATAAAAATAAAGTTTTATAACAAAAGCTGGAATAGCTCAGTTGGTTAGAGCGTGTGGCTGTTAACCACAAGGTCGGAGGTTCGACCCCTCCTTCTAGCGAATTTTTGACATTTTTATATTTCCTTTTTTGATGTTTTCTGAAAACCAGCATAAGTTCTACTGTACCATCTTTTTTCATTCCTATATTTTTTTTTTTTGATAATTTTTTCATTCCTATATTTAGATGTATTCTTTTACAAATATTATGTAGTTTTCAAATGAGCTTAGATATTTCAATTATTATAATACTTATTAATAAGCTTAGATATCTCGTTTTTTTTTTCTTTCAAAATATATAAAGAAGAAAAAAATTTCTCAAATTTGTTAATTGTTTGTGTTACAATGAACTCGGAAAATGGTAAATTTAATCAGCACCTCTAATGGAGAGTTAAAAACAACTCTAAGCTATTACATAAACAAACTCTGTCAATGTATCATAAAAGTCCTTGGGCCTGTTTGTTTGGCGTTTCCCAAAAAATTTTCGTGTTTGGAAAATGTCAAGCAAATATGTTTCCTATTTTCTGAAATAAAATTTTCATCTCTCAATTTTCTCAAACTACTCTCTCAAAACCCAAACAAACAACTATTTTTTTTATCTCTAAACAAAATCTATACAAACTCTACTATGATTTGACATAAAGTAATATATCTCTTACATAAAGTCTCACAACAAACATGATTTGACATAAAGTCTTACACATCTTACACCTACAACCTAACTCTTCCAAAAAAAACTTACACCTACTTTATTTCTCAAACCACTCTCTCAAAACCCAAACAAGCAACATTACGCAAATCGAGATTATTTCACAAACCTCCACTACTCTCCCAAATTACTTTCCCAAACACCAAACAAACATGCCCATTTTATTTACAATCATAATCAATGTAAGAGTCCAAGACTACTAATTCAGTCAAGCAATCAAGTGGCTACCCACAAAATTGTCAGCTTGGAAGCCAAGTCTTCAAGTAAGTAATTTTTCATAGCAACGTATATATTTGATATTTCAGTCAAGTTCATGCATATAAACTTATATTTTTATTATTATTATTGTTTTAGAAACACAGTTTTAAGGAATAAAATCTATTGATACAGCCCGCAATTCAGCCACTTGTAAATTTTTTCGAAAAAAATAAAATAAAACTGATACATAATCATAGATTAGTGCCAACACATGATAAGCAATATGGTCAAGGGACAATTACAAATAGTAATATCACATTCACATACTTATGTTAAGTATAGCTTCCCGCTTTTCGAACTGTTCATCTCTCATAAAAGAATTGATGTTTCATGAACTTGCCGAGGCTCAGTTTTATGAAGCTACAAAAAAGGAAAAAAAAGTAATTGTATTTGGCTTGCAACATTTCCTTTTCCTTCACATTTTAAAGCTTCTTTGGAGAAGGCACGGGAGAACTTGGTGGCTTCAAGTCCTCATACCTGCATGTCAAAACAAAGACGAAATTAGTACAAGGTTTATGATTTTTTTGTGATGTGTGCATTTCTATAACAGAATTGTACTTACATGGTATAAGGTGAAAGGGGTCTAGCTTTTGATTCAGTGTGTTGATTGATATCGCTTGATTTCTCATCAATCGATGGGAATGAAGGGGGCTTGAGGTCAGAAGTTTCTGTAGGATCTTCCCCAAGTTCTGAAGTAGTGTCACTCTTTGCAAGTTCGTTTCCTCCAGTAAAAGGTGATGCTTCTTCTTCGGAAGTGCACACAACAGAAGGTTCCTTTTTTAAACCACTTGGTGTCGGAGTTGGAGAGCTAGGTGGTTTCAAGTCTTCATAACTGCCAAAATCAAAGCACTTGTTAAAACCGAATAGACACCAATTTTTTGCACTTTTGGTCCATAACTAAATCAAACCGGTGCGGGTGGGGTGGATGTGCAAAACAAATTAAAAAAGTTGGGACCACGAGTTCTACTTTTAAAGCGTTGGACTGAAAGTGGTACTGAATGTCCAGTCCAGTGGGACTAAAAATGCAATTTCCTCCATTGACTCAAACATACAGGGATGCTTTATAAGGAGCTTACTTTGTGTACGGTGAAGAGGGATCTTGTTTCTTTGGTGTAATTTGAGGAGTTCCATTATCGATGTCAAAAGTTGACGTTTCCAAAGAATTGAGTTCAACAGCCGAAGAGGTGGAAACTGTTGCATCAGCCGTGATCTCTATCTTACTAGCTTTAGTGGCATCAGAGCCAATGCTTGGGGTAGGAGTTGGAGAACTTGGTGGTTTTAATTCCTCATAGCTACATGTTGGAAAATGTACAGGTTAGTTTTACGAAGCACTCCTAATATCTTTATAGTATAATATAATATACTTGATGCAACTCAAGTGATTTATGGTGAACGAGCTTACTTAGTGTATGGTGATAAGGGACTTAGTTTCTTCGGTGCAGTTGGAGAAGTTACATTATCAATAGCAATGTCTGGAATTTCCAAAGAATTGTCTTCAGTAGACGAAGAAGCGGAGCTTGTTGCAGTAGGTGTGATCTCTGTTTTACTTGCTGTAGTTGCACCAGAGCCAGTGCTTGGGGTTGGAATTGGAGAACTTGGTGGCTTTAAATCTTCATAGCTACAAAGAAAGATGGAAAAATTTACAGGTCATCTACAAGTAATAGCAATTCAATTAAATTTTATGCAATTAACATCGTCAATCATGGGATCTTGAAAATTTAACAAGAATAATTGGAAGTGAACGGGATATATCTTTTGATAGGCCAAGACCAGCACAAATTGAAGGTCTTCCAAATCTTTTCTTCCCAATCACTACTTTTGTTTGTCCCTCAAACAATCCAACTCTCTAATTATTTTTTGTCTGCAATTTATGTTGCCCATGCAGTCTATATATACACATATTTGAAGCTATAAATTAAGGAAAATATATCAAATCAAATTTTGCAAATCACATCTAATCGAATCCCTTCATTTGGGACCTTAACTTATTTCCTGATTTTGGTAACTTACTATGTTAAGAAACATCAATTTTTGACTTTTTCCCAAGTATATTGATGATAGAGTAAAACTTTGGAGGAAATTACAAATGCCATTGCCAACAATGTGAATAAGAAAATTGGTTGATATTATGGCAAGTGAGCTTACTTTGTGTACGGTGACAAGGGATTTTGTTTTTTTGGTTCAATTTGAGGAGTTACATTGTCAATGGCAATAGTTAACGTTTCCAAAGAATCGACTTCAGAGATGGAGCTTGTTTCATCAGGTACGATTTCAATCTTACTGTCTTTGGTGGTACCAGAGCCAATGCTTGGGGTAGGAGTTGGAGACGTCGGTGGCTTTAAATCTTCATAGCTACAAGAAGATAAAATGATCACTTGTTAGTCTCCGAATAAAAATGCAATTTAAGAAATTTATTGTTGTTCTTGCAACTCACCATGTATATGGGGATAGCGGTGTTTCTGCAGTTGCCTCTGCCTTTTCAGGTTCTTTCTCTACATAAGTGCTGCTCGGAACCTGCTTGGATCCATCTGCATTGTCTGTTTCCTAATAACCAGATAAATATTATAGCCCCGTAACCAATCAAAAAAACCTATTTCACTTGCAAAGAATTTGTATAAGATATCCTAGTTAACAAGCTACAAATAATGACATAACTCAATTTTAGTCTCCCATGACATCCAACACACTATCTCTTGTTTTCAAAAATAGCACTTTTGGTCCCAACTTCTTAATAGTTTTGAATTTGTTGCACCCTTTCCTTTTAATTTGAGATCAAAAGTCATAGGAACCAAAAGTACAAGACAAAGACTGTCAAAAATTGCAGTAAAATGGATGGAAAGGGGATAAAGTGCAACAAATTAAAAAGTTGGGACCAAATGTTCTATTTTTGAAAGCAAGAGACCAAATGTGCTGTACCTACCAGCAAAAAAGCCTTCAAATATCAGTAACTTAAATCATAAATGAAATTTTAGTAATGTTTTCAACTAGAAGAAACTACCTTGGAAGGAAAGACTTGTTCACGGCCAGATGGTATGTTCTTTAGGAGGTCTCCCATGGGAATCAGAGGAGCTGAAGTTTCTGCGACTACTTCCACGACTTTACAGTATGAAAGGCTGCGGTTTTTGGCCATAAATGCCATTAGCTCTGCTACCTGGTATGGTATAAACCAGCAAAAGTCAACTCACAGCAAGTAATGTACAAAGCTTAGTAATAGGTCATATATATAAATGCATGTCAAACCTGAAGATTCGATACTTGGCCACCAAATAAAGTATCCTCCTCTGATAACGTAATATTATGAGTTTCCTTGTAAGAATCCGTAGGCCTTTCCATCCCCCCAGGTCTCACTATCTGCAATCATATTGTGATTTCTTATAGAAGAAAAAAATGTTTAAATAAAAAGAATATTGCATCTTCATAGCCTTTTACGTCGTATAAAAGTAGTGAGTTCAAAAGAACTCACTGTGTACGGAAGACCACTGGCAAGAAGTGCTTCTTCTGCTTTCCTTTTCCAAATTAGAACTCCCCAGAACAAGCTTTTGCAACAGAAGCATAATTAAACGAGTTAATAAAGAATTTGAAACCAATATATCTTTTCACAGACTAAAGAGTATTTATGCTATAAGAGTATTACTATAAGGCAGAAGGGAAGTTTTATCATTACTTCAAGATTGCAGCAGGAAATCCAACTTTGTTTGTTCCCAGAGATGTGAGCAAAATAAAGTGGTCAACTTTAGCAGAAGTGGCTGCATATAAAATCAACATCGTTTCAGTGTTACCATATAAAAAAATCAAAAGTTTATGTCCCTAAAAACATACTCCAGATTCCGACCCTGAATTTGATTATTTTACCTGTATCGATCAGGTTTTTTGTTGCCTGATAGTCGATTCGGTATGGTCCAGTAATATCAAAAATCTCCTTTTCACTGGCACCAATGCAGCATATAACTATTGACGAATTTCCAATTGCTGGTCCAATCTGATTCTGTTTCTCCAAATCACACTCCACAAGTTCAAGCTTATCTATAGCTGGGCTAAAGACCAAACAACTATAAATGATTCGTCCCCAAACAAAATCAACTCAATAGCTATCACCAGTCATAACTTTATTGTATATACATTAGCAATAAAATAGCTGTTAATCTTACGTTGAGTGCCTTCTGTCACATCCTCGAGCTTCATTTTCCGAACGCTCTGTTTATGTAGAAAACTATTAATAACAGGAGATTATACGAAATATGAAACTGATTCTTTCATTTTTTTAGGGCCATTCAATCACATATATTAAACTACTCAATAATTAGAGATCATACTTGGACAAGGGACTCAGCTCTCTGTTTACTCCGAACACCAGCTCGAACTTTAAATCCTAATTTTAAGAGTTCTCTGCAAGAAACACCAAGATTTTAGTAGATGATTTATGAAGGTTTCATGAGAATGGATGGAATTTGAGTTTGAGAAAGGTTTTAGATAAATGATTTCAAATGATGGATACGAAATCAAATTTATCCAAACAATGATAATGTATTTATTATTTTGGATTTGTGCATCAAAGTTAAAGGTGTACCTCACGGTTCGTGATCCAACTTTACCAGTAGCTCCAGCAACAAACACGAGATTTCCATCCTTTGTACCAAAATCACTTGGTGTGGCATCATCTTGTGCTTGGGCTTGTGATTTGATTCTTGTGGTGCCTAATGGAAGAGTAGAGAAATACGGGAGACATCAAAACCATGTAGGCATTGAAATGATTTAAGTTTTGTAAACAACTCTCAAGTCAAATTCTCTACAGATAGAACACCCCATTAATTTCCGGGTTTTTTTCACTAATTGTGTATGTTAATCCTTTCCTTTCTACCCTTGTGTCATCATTGGCAAAAAAGAAAAATTATTATCAGGCTAATAATAATGAATGGAAATGGGATTTCATTGTAATCAAATCAATTAAATACAAAAAAACATATAACCAATAATGCAGGATTCATTTCTCAGTTTCCAAGACAAGAAAAGCAAATTCAAGTAACCCTCCACGGAAAAATAAACTACTAAAATCTAATTCCACTTCCTCCATTTCATTTCCCAAAAAAATAGTCCAGTAAAAACGAGATTTTCAAATGGGTTCAAGAGAAGAGAAAACACACCAAAAATCATTAGAAGTCGCAACCAGTCCATCGTTGCAATACCTGATGATTTAGCTCTGAAATCAAGCAATTTAATCTTTCGGCCATGTGGGAAATTTTTCTTAACAGTAACAGTAGGCAACTTGATAATGGTGTGCCCAAGTGAAAACCCACTTCGAGGAATGCTGCTCACTGTAGGATACTGTATGCAACGGAGTTCCATGGAAAACAGCATTACCAGTTAGTTTATCTCGAACAAAATCTGTGTAGCTCTATTTTGTTTAACTGGCAAATAATCCAAAGCCAAGACATGTTACTACCTGTCCTACACTTGGTCCCCGCCAAGCGCAAGAAAATCAAGGCCACATTTTTGTATACTGCCTTTTCTTGCCAATTACAAGCTACCAATTACATAAAAAAATAAAAAATAAATGGTTTGACGAACGTCGTCGTTGATAATGTTTGACATTATTATTTACTGATTGTAATAATTTTGCTAAAAGTGTTAGGGCATGTTTGTCTCGCCTTTCGGAGAGTGGTTTGGGAAAGTGGTAGAGGTTTGAGAAATAATCTCGATTTGTATAATATTGTTTGTTTGGGTTTTGGGAGAGTTATTTGGTAAAGTAGCCGCAATTTTTGACTTTTCTGATATAGAGAGAAATAGAAATAAAATAGAAAAGTGGTCTGTTTGTTTGGCCTTTCGGAGAGTGGTTTGAGAAAAAAATTAATGTAGCTAATTAATTGGGAAAGTGGTTGGATTGTTTGTTTGGCCTTTCCGAAAACCGAAATTTTTTTCGGAAAAGCGAGCAAACAGTTTTAGAATGCTGTTAAATAAAAATTGGTTTTCCTATTAGTCTAAGTTGACAAGACCAAGACTACTTATAAATTTATTTATTTTTAAAAAAAATGGTCTTTATAAATTTAATTTTGATTTTTTAACATTTTATTTACTTTTTCATTTTCATTTGCTTCAATATATTTTTTCGAGTATAGATCAGAAAGACGTGACTTGGGGCCTTGGGCACTATTTGGCTCAATAATAGGCTTAAGGCGATTTGTTTAAGAATGGTTGACCCATAAATTACGAGCCCATACTTTTAAGTGGCCAACTAAATCCATCAATCAAAGTCCATCACCATTTTATTTATCAATTATCATGTATTACTGACAGGTGTTACAGATCAAAAGGAGGCTTGATAATAATTCAATTCAATTGATGAAATAAACGTCCCCTCAAAAAAAAAAAAAAAAATTGATGAAATAAACGTTTACTTTAAAAGTTCTTGAAAAATGTAATTACCGAATTACTAGTTCTTAATCAGGAATTAGATCAGTCGTGAAATCATATATAGATCGTTAGTTAATGCACCCAAAAAAATAAAAATAAAAAACAAATAATATAGCATGCTAAAATCCATCTAATTACAAAATTCAAATCAAATTCAAAAATTCAAATCAAATTCAAGTAAATTTACAGGTATTTCTATTTATAAACCCTTCAACCCGGAATTTTAAAGTACAACAAAAAGAGGTCCGACATATCCAACATATTATACATGATTAAGCATCACTAAGTTAATGCATCAATTAAAATAAACTCTATAATATACCCAAAAGTAACCAAATACAACAAACATATATAAACTAGTAATTAAAAATATCTTTTTTTTTACACCCAAACTCTAGAATGTTTCAAGAACAGAAAAAAAAAAAAAAAAACTTTGCGTTGTCTGAAATGTGTCAGTCTGTCAGACACTCCTTTAGTTATGTTCGATAAGTGTCTCATATTTTTCAAATTATTTTAATTTCGGAGATGCCGTCCGAGTACCGAGAAAAGTGTCTTACATTATACTATACTAGTCTAACCCGTGCTATGCACGGATCACAAAATAAGGTCCTATATTTAAATCGGCAATTGCGTTATGTGTCTTTATTCTTAGATTTTCAAAATACATGCTTCATAGTTCTCTTTCTTATAGTCTCTTTATATTTTATAAACTAATTCGATTAGCATGTAAATTGATAAATAAATGGTGTACAAAATTTTGATATGTGATTTTCAAGTATCTTGTAAAGAAAAGAAAAAAAAGTTTTTCATCAAAATCTTGAGATATATCACCCAAAACAATCTAGAGAAAATAACATCATTTTTAGTCAAATTAAAAGTTAAACCATACATTAAATTGAAATAAGATTGCTGCATAACCCGACTTGTCACTCAAACACTACCATGTGAGTAAAAAATTTCGATGAATCAAACTCGACTGAAATTCTATAACTCGTTCCATATTGTTGTTACTTCCAAATACTTCACCATGCACTTCAAAAGCATTCTTCAACACGTGAGTCATATAGTATCATAGGATTTAATGTAGAATGAATCATGAGAAAGACAAATATCCTTGCAATTTTGAAGAGCAAAGGGTAGAGGCATTTTTTCTCATATGGCGCACGACAAATCCGAGTGGCAGTAATCAGAGAAAGCGCTTTATTAGCTCCATGGCGGCGTATGTGTTGTATTGTTCTTCGAACTCTTGTTAAATCATGCATAGACCTTATGCGTAAATTATAAGTGGATATTACCTCGAAAGCCCCCAGGGCATATCTCCAACTGCCTGATCAACAATTCATAAGGCTTGCTCTAGCGGCAAAGGTGGGGGTTCGAATCTCATTTGGAACTTGGATGGAAGCATTTATATGTGTCTATCTAAGGGTCATTTGTGGTGAAGACCCCTTTGTGCGCAGAGTGTACAACAGTATGGTGGGATCCCGAGGCTTGGTGGAGGCACATCCTGCGATTTACATCCTTCAGGGTTCTAGGGGAAGGGCCTCTAAGGCCATCTCCAATGGTTGAGGGCTAGCCCGGGGCCCTGCTGGTCGTCTCCAATGGTTGGGGCTTCGTGGGGGAATTAATTAAATTTTTTTCCTTTGCCCACTCTCACTTAATATTATAGTTTTAAATTTTTTTAATATTAATATTAATAATAGTAATTATATTAGTACTCGTAATTTAATTATTAATTATATTAAAATATTAATATTAAATAGAATATTTAATTAAAGTAACTTAAAATTAATACATAATACGCAAACAAACATTTTTATAACAAGGAAGAAAATACAAGAAATGAAATACAAACAACAAAGGAAATACAAGAAATCGAAAATACGGGAAATACAAGAAAGGAAACACATGAAAATATTATATGCAGCGTCATGAAGCAATTCGTTCCAAGGTGACCAACCGTAGACTCCAAAAAGATTTAATAGAACATGTTTATGCAAAATACGGTTAAAAATGAGTGTTTAAATTTAATTTTCTTGTCTATTTTAGTATGTATTTAAATATTTAATTTAGATTAAGTATTAATCTAAATTTTAGAAGTATGAGTGTTTATTTTGTATTTTTAACTAATTTCGTATTTTTAAAAAAATTATTTGTATGTGTGTTAAATTAAATGGGCTATTTCTATATTTATTAGTATATCATAATTTTATTTAAAATTACTTTAAATAATTAATCATATTATATACTATATAATTAAAACCTATCAAATTAATTAAAATAACACATTAATTAAAACAACACATTAATTAAAATAACATATTAATTACAATAACAAATTAATTAAAATAAAACACTAATTAAAACAATACATTAATTAAAATAACACATTCATTAAAATAAAACACTAATTAAAATAACACATTAAATAAAATCACATTAATTACAATAACACATTATTTAAAATAAAATACTAATTAGAATAACACATTAATTAAAATCACATACAACACATTAATTATACAAAATTAACCATATCAAAATTAACCATTTAAAATTACATACACACATTAAATTATACACATAATTCTTTAAAAGAAAAACAAAAACAAAAAAGAAAAGGAAATGCCAATCAGGTGCCGCCACTTGGCAGCACCTGTTTTAAAGAGGGGCGCGCCCCTTTCTTCTCCAAATTGCGCACGCGAGCCGCGGGCTGGCCTGCGGTCTCCGCGCAGCCCGCGGCCCACCCCGTTCCGCCCTGCTGCCAAGCCCCGCCCCGAGCCCTCTCCGTCTCCAATGGTTTCCCCAGCACAGCCCGACCCCACCCCGAGCCCGGAGGGCACCATTGGAGATGGCCTAAGGGTCCAGAATTAATTTAGTGTAAGCTTGTACACTGGGTTATCAAAAAATAAAAAAATAACAATTAACAATGGTTTCCTTTGTCTCCACGCGGTCTGCGGATTGCCATGAGAAAGAAATAGAGTGTTTTCAAAACCGGACCGGAGACAGAACCGGTATCTCAACTGGTTACTGGTTTTGTTGGTCGAACCGGTTCGACCACTGGTTCGATTGGAATAACCGGTATGACATAATTATAATTTAATAATTATATATATATACTAAATTAATGTATGTACTGACTATTATTCCATATGAACTATTAAATGTCCTGTTCTTATATATATGTACAAACTATTATTCCATATGAACTATTAAATGTCCTGTTCTTATATAAACATTCCATATGAACATGCATTAATTTAGTATTAAATGCCCAGTTCTTATATAAACATTCCATATGAACATACATTACTTTAGTATATACGAACATAACATATATTTTACTACATATACTAAATTAATTTAGTATTAAATTAGTATAATGATCAGTACATATATTTTACTACATTAATTTAGTATATACGAACAGAACTTAATGTCTATAAGAACAGAACATACTAAGTTTAGTATAATAGTCAGTACATACTAAATTATGAATTTCATATGAACAATATTCCACGCATATATAAGAACATAACATGTATGAGTTTACCTTTAAAAAAACCGTGGAAAATTCTCCAATTTCAGATCTTATGGAGACAAAGAAACCTCCAAAGTTGGGTTCGACTTCAAACTTTGATTTCTAATTTTCAACCCTTGAATATATATGAAGATTGGCAAGAAGAAAAAGAAGCAAGAAGAAGAAGAAGAAGAGAGCGGCTCTTTGATTTCTGATTTTCAGATTTGAGCATGAAGAAAAAAAAAGCAAGAAGAAGGAGAAGATAGCGGCTTCTGATTTTCAGATTGGAAAAAAGCGTGCCCTAACTCCCTTAAGCCGTTCAAATTTTTTTTATTTTTTTTTTAAGTGAACCGTTGGTTCACTAGAACCGGCGGTTCACCGGTTTTACCGGTTTTGGACCGGTTTTGACCGGTTCAAACTGGTTTATTTAAGTGATGGTTTTTAGGGGTAAACCGGACCGAACTGGAGACCGGTTAGCGGTTAAACCGGGCGAACCGGCCGGTCCGGTCCGGTTTTAAGAACACTGAGAAATACTACTCGATCAGTACAAAATTCATAACATGGACAATATATATTTATTCACTAGATTATTGTTCTGCGAATACATAATTAACCAATACAGTTTTTTTAAAGCATACATACCACACACAACTTAGAACAATTCTCCTTCGAAGCAATTAATTTGTCCCCTGAGAAAAGGCGCTCGATGAATTGAATGTCGGAAAATTAACTAAGCAGATGTGAAATGTGATATTAACTGCTTGACTAAAATTGTGGGTTTTTTTTATCTCCCTTGAAATGTGGAAGTGCTTGACAGTCAGTGCAAGAGAAGTTTATCAACATAGGAAGTAGCAAACGTGGGTGTGGAAGTTAATTTGACGGAAACCAACTCAAAAAACCACGAAATTATTTTATCAAATAAAGTAATTCTAAATTCTGTAAAAAAAGAATTTGAGTCAAAATTGTATTGTTTGACCAAAACACCCCCAAATAATAGTAAGTTAGATTATATTAGATATTACAGGGATATCTTCTTAGATCACGGCTTATGTTAATCTAAGATAACGCTTTTTAATACAATTATCAAATCTTAACTATAACTAGTCCAAGACTTTAGTAAGCAAGCAAGAAAAACACTTTCTAGTTTCATGCTAAGGTAAGTAAAATTGAAATGGCAAGCAACTGAACTCAATAGACAATAACTCAACTTCATCAATTTCTTAAAGAGAGGGCATACTATTTATTTACCAAACAGTTTAGAGAAGGTTTCCACAATATATTTTAAAAATAAATACGACTGCATATGTTCAATACGTTACAGCGATCATACATAATGTGGGGCAATAAAAGTTCCTGTAATAATCCCATATGCACTTATGCAGTGCTAGACTAAGTGCCTATGCCAATTGCAAAACTTCCTCCCGTTTTAGGTCAAATATCTTTGCAAGAACATCTTCAACAACCTGGACAAAAAGATATATGTCATGACCGATAGTTAAAACCAACTAATAATTTGAGTAAATTGAAATATTGCTGCAAGTTAAGTGGCTCTCTTCTTCTAATGAGAAATGACCATAAACATATTTCTTGTGGTATTTTATGCTAGGGACTTCCCATGTGTTGTGCTAGATTTTGGACAAAAGAAACAAGAAAAGAAGTAGAATTACCTTATCAGGGGTTGATGCACCAGATGTTATTCCGATTGTGATAGGACCCTCTGGTAGAAAGTTCTCTTTCTCTACCAACTCACCGTGCTGTCAAATGCAACATTAAGAAAAAAATTAAGGACGTCTCAGAGCAAAAATTAAAAGATAGAACGATTGGCAAGCACTTACCATCAACTTGTAACTTATTTTGTTTCCAGGGCCTATTCTTTTCTCACTGTCAACCCAATATGATGGAATTTTATGCTCCTCTGCAATTTCTTGTAGGTGGGAAGTGTTGCTCGAGTTCCATCCACCTACAACTAGCATTAGATCGATCTTTTCATCGACCAGTTTATACATGGCATCTTGACGCTCCTAATTACAACAAGGAAAGATCAAATGTGAGACAATGTGTTCAATAGAACACTAAAACTAAAACTCAGGCAGTACAAAACCATATAAATTGATTTTGGAGTAGGAATTTTTACTTGAGTTGCATCACAAATTGTGTTAAAACTCATGAAATGGTTGTCAACGTTTTCAACTCCAAACTTGCGCATCATGGTTCTCTCAAGTAATTTTCCTGCAGAAAATGAAAATGGTATATTAAGTTGCATAATATAAATACAGAGGAAAGACAACGAGGGCAATTCACTAACCAATCTCCTCTGTTTCTCCCTTTAACATAGTGGTTTGATTTGCAATACCAACTTTTTCAAGATCTTTATCTGGATCAAACCCTTCGGATACTGCAAATTTGAATTTCTGCAAACAAGAAAATCATTTGTAATCTCAGAATTAAGTAGATGTTAAATTTGAAAAAAATATAACATACCTCAAGAAAAGCCTCTTTAGTTGAACTGGATCCATCAAGTCCACCACCCAAAATGTAATCGCACACATATGTTGCCTGCAAAGCGGTTGCTATTTACTTTTATTGATAACAGAATAATGCTATATTGACAGACTAAAGTTGGAATCAAATAGAAAATCAAAATTACCTCTTTCATGGTCTTAACAATGACATACTTCCCTGCAAAAGAGGCAGTAGCCACAGTCTCTTCATGAGAATATGTACCATGAATTACTGAGGTGTAATCTCCCTTCTTGTGCTTTTCAACACTATTCCATACCTTTGTAACCAGAAGGTGTATTTGTTAACACACGAGAATAATTCATTCTAAAATATACTTCTATTAAGAATGGGAAGTACCTTAGATACCCACGGGCAAGTTGTATCCACTATTTGAACTTTCTTTTCACTCAAAATCATCATCTCATCTACAGCGGCTCCAAAAGCAGGTAGTACCACTACATCACCCTTGTCCACGACATCAAATTGTTTCTTACCATTGTCAAGAGGAATGTTTTTGACTTCCATCTCTTCAAGCCTCTGGTGAAAAGAAAATCAAATCAACTTTCTAATAAATTTTACTGGTGAAGGTTCATTTCTTCTTATACATGTCAAACATTTGGACTAAAGTCATCTGTGTTAGTAAGGCAAGAAACCTGATTAACAGTGGGGTTGTGAATAATTTCATTAGTGATCCAAATTTTCTCAGTTGGGAACTGTTTTCGAGCTTCATAAGCAATTTGGACGGCTCTCTCCACACCCCAACAAAATCCATAAGATTCAGCAAGCTTCACGGTAACATTCCCCCATGTGTACTCATACCCATTCTCCTTTAATTTCTTGATAACGTCACCTGAGATAAACAGGCAGATCAGATGCATAAACAATTTGAGCATAATTGATATCCAGAGATAAAAGTTATTTAAGCTGATCACATTAAAAGAAACATTACACAAAGTATAGAATGAAGAACTACACAATTGCAGTTAAGACTCCGGAATAAGAATTCAGAAACATGATTTGCTCTCTATCGAGCAGTGAATATACAATTAAAGAGCAGAATCTATATGTTAACCGCTATAAAGGATTAATATACATATAAAAATATTTGTAAACTAAAGCAACGATCAAATCCATACACGATTTATCGAAAATCAAGAGATGCATCGAGCAAGTCAATATTAACAAGTAATTAAGTGAACACCAAATTATGAGACTAAGTCAAACTCTCAACTCAGTAACGAGAATTTCGTTTGATACGAAGCAAACATTAAGTAACGTGTTCTTCTTACCATCAAAAACAGTAAAAAAAATAAATAGTAAAACCACAAAATCGGGAGAATTTCAGGAAAACATACTCGTATACTCTTGGCTCATTAGCTCGAGTGTTTCCTCCTTGTGTCCAAACCCCTTGCGATTGTAATTCTTGCTTCTCGTCAAGTTGTGGCGGAAAACCTTGGCGTCGAATTCCGACGACCCCGCGGTGGCGGACGATGAAGAAACAGCTTCTCCGGCAGAACATCGGACCATGAAAGGTTTCCGTTGACGGAATATTCTGGATTCCGGCACGGAGAGGTCCGTGCGCGTGGAGATACGAGAGAACTGCAGAGAAATCGCCATGTGGGTGAAGTTAGCTCCGTGAGCACGTAAGTCAATAGGTGTGGAGTTTTTTTTTTTTTTTTTTTTTTGATAAGGCAAAGGTGTTTGGAGCTTTTGGAGTGTGCGTGCCTGGTGCTTAATTTATTCCTACCTGCGCTCGTGAACCATCAATTGCATTAAATTATTATTATTGACCATGCGTTGGCTCCCGTCCAAAGAAAAAGACCATATTTATGTAATGTGTTGCCTTTATTGTTTATTATTTGATTTATTGGTTTTGATTGAATTTGGCATGCCATAATGGATTTGATTCTAGTTTATCCAATTGTTAGGTGAGTCGTAATCAACTATCTAGTCTCATATTTGTTGCTACAACATTTTAAGGGTTTTTCGCACTTTGCACCCCCGAAACATATAAAATAGGCATTTTGCACCCTCAAAACTTAGATTTAGCACTTTGCACCCTCAAAATATGAAAAATACATCACTTTGCACCCTCTTTTATTTTCAAGTAAAAACTCAAGGCCAAAATAGGTAATTCAATTATAAAACTTTGGCACTTTGCACCCCCAAAATTCGAGAAATTGGCACTTTGCACCCCAAAATAAAATTAGCGCTTATCACCCTCGAATTAAGAACAAATCAGCAAATTGCACCCCCGAAACACAATAAATTGACAGTTTGTACCCTGAAACACAAAATTAACATTTAACACCCTCAAATTAAAAAAAAAAAAAAAAAACTCAAACCCCTCATTTTCTCCTGCAAAGACGACCATCGGGGTGAAAAAGATTTAAGGCAAAGTTGAACTTACCAATTTTTACTTATTCAATTATTTTGCATATCACGTTTAGTTTGTACAAGCTATAATTCATGGTTGTTAATTTGTTATATGATATAATCATTCCAAATTTATGGTATTATATATATATATATATATATATATATATATATATATAAATGTAGGTTGTTCAATCGGATCGGAAACTTACCTATTTTGCCTTAAATTTTTTTTCACCCCGATGGTCGACTTTGTAGGAGAAAGGAGGGGTTGGAGATTTTTTTTTAAATTTGAGGGTGTTAAGTGTTAATTTTGTGTTTCGGGGTACAAAGTGTCCATTAATTATTGTGATTTGGGGGTGCAAGTTGCTAATTTGTTCTTAATTCAAGGGTGATAAGTGTTAATTTTATTTTGGGGGTGCAAAGTGCCAATTTCTCAAGTTTTGGGGTGAAAAGTGCCAAATATTTATTAAATTACCTATTTTGCCCTTGAGTTTTTGCCTAAATATAAAAGAGGGTGCAAAGTGCTGCATTTTTCATATTTTGAGGGTGAGGGGTACAAAGTGCTTATTTCCCATATTTCAGGGGTGCAAAGTGCAAAAAACCCACATTCTAACGAAAACATTTCAATCATTTGGTAAAATGTGAGCCAATGTTATTTTCTTTCTTATTTTGAAATTTGAATATTTCCAAAAAGAAAAAGGAATCGTATGAAAAAGGAAAAGAGATTACGTAAATCAATTATGACTGAAAGTAATTAATGAGATTAACACCATTAAGAACATTTTAAGAATTTTATTAAATTTGCTTCAACGACAATTGTTGTTGCTCTGGAAATATCATCAACCTAATAAGTATAGTATAACAATGATAATTTTAAGAGACAACTAGCATGAAGAAAGTACTCATAGTTTATTTTCTAGTTTTCATAATTGTGAATCTGGCCTAATTGGGTTGATGGTCTCATTGGGGTTTAGTCCATGAGAATCAAAATTACTTATGTTTGATCGGAAGATGTACCTTTTGGATCAAAATATTGTACTATTTGAATGAAATAATACAATTAAAAGAGTGTGTCTCTTACGAAACAAAAATCTTACCAATTATGCATCTCATTTATGGAGTAATCCTCTCTTATATTTTTATTAAATCTTTGTTGAAATGGTATGTTTACTTAATTACTTTGGTTCGCCGTGAATTATTCTTTGATTGGAGTTAATCCAAAGATAATTTCATCAACCAAAAACTGAAGTTTCAATTAACAATTAATGTCCCTGAGTGAATATTTTATGGGCTACCACCACAACATAAACAAGTTAATTAGTACCTTATGTATTGGAATATTTCTATCTAGTGAAAAGGAGAAAAAAAAAATCGAAGCAAGAAATATGTGCAAAATTTTCTTAAATTGATTTAAATCATAATTCAAACATAAAAAAAAAAAAAAATTAAAAAAAAAAAAAATAAGGATCATAATTCAAACATAGAAAGAAAAAAAAACCCACCAAATTTAATAAGAGAATAATACTCACTATAATATGTCAAACATAAGTTCGAGTCAAAAAATATTCCATATTAATATATCTTATGCTTCTCGAAATTAATTAAATAAAATATACGACCAGATTATATTTGAAAATTAAAAAAAAAAAAGTCATCGTAAGTGTTTCATCAATATTGTCTACAAATTTAATCGATTAATCTTCTCGCTTTTGTCATCGAATATAGATATAAAACCTATAGTTACTTATGAATAGTTAAGGGAAATTTAATTTTTTTTTAACATATATGTATGTAAAATTGTAAATAAATGAATTCAAACATTAATTGTACACAATAACTTCAAAACAAAATAAAACAAATGTCTCAAGCCTTCAAGATTCAAGTATTCAATATATTACAATCAATTTTTTTTTTTAAATACCCATTCGGGTGTGAATCTAATACTCAATACCCAACCCGAAAATATATTTCGGATTCGGGTACCCGAACCCGAATATCAAAATACCCATTTTTTTGTCCCAAACGGGTCGGAACGGGTCCCAAAAAACCCGACCCAAACGCCCACCCCTATATAAAACCTATAGTTACTTATGATTAGTTAAGGGAAATTTAATTTTTTTGGTACTCTAAGATATATCACATTGCATTTTGGTATTATTGGACGCGAAAATATAAATTCAATGCCACATGGTAGGTTTTCATAGTGACTTTCATACAAAACCTAATTTTTTCTCTGGAGTTAATGATAATTCACCCCCTGTAAAATGCATAATATTCAATTTATCTCCTTGTAATTTGAAAAAGAACAATTTATCCCCTGTAATTTTATAAAAGTTTCACATCGCCTCCCTGACATATATATAAAGTGGCACTTTACCCCCATTTTTTATGATAATGAGGCAATTTATCCCCATGTGTTACAAAATATTTTTCATGCCACTCTCAATTTTGGCAAGTGAATTTTCACAGGGAGATATATTGCTTCTTTAAAAAATTTACAGGGGATAAATTGTTGTTTTTTCCAAAATACATGAGGTAAATTGAACAAGATGCATTTCATAGAAGGTAAATTGCCATTAACTTTAGAGAAAAATTGGTCCAATAAAAACCTCGTGGTTAAAAAAAAAAAAAAAAAAGATTCTCGATTAGTTAATCTTGAAGAACACTTGATGATGTAGGGAGTAGTAGATTGTTTATAAAACTTTTGTTTTCTCAAAAGTGTTTTTAACAGATCGAAGTTGAACATCAAAACCAAACATTTTAATAGACAATAATTTATTTCAAAACTACAGATTTTTTCAAGACAAAGAGAAAAGGTTCAATTAATCTTTAGAACAAATGTTTTAATTGCTTGATTATATCATATATGTGCCAGCCTTTAGCCTGTATGTTCCAATGACGATCAAAGGCACAGTTCCTGATCTTCCGCAATTTAATATCGTAAACAGCATAATTTCCAGAGCCGTGTTTGGTATTGAAGTCGCAATAAAACTTTGAACTACCAAAATAATTCAATTTGAAGTGAATAGTGAATGTTTGGCCATAAGAACGTGCGCGGGTGCCAACATATATATATCGTCATTACAGGAATAGCAATGAATTGTAACATTTTCACCTACGTACTAGTACTAGTCTATATCATTATCATATATATCACCTTTGATAACTACTGTTACTGGATCCAGGACCAATGTCCCACCCCCCCTTTGCCTCTGTTAATTGGTTTCAGCATGTATACTTAGGTCTTGTGTCTTACTTATAAATAAGAAGAGGAGGAGAGATTATCAAGTAAGATGTTGAAAGTCAAGAAGATTTGATTGAGGTTTTTGAAATTAATTTTTGTCAGATTACACATACTGACATAATTAAGATTTAGATAATATACAATGGCATGGAATTTTGCATTCTTTAAGAGATTAAAGAGGACTACAATAGACTAAAAAAGTTTTGTACTAGCTGTATAATAAAAGTAAAAGATAGCTATTTATCTGATCAACTTTGTTACCTTAAAAAGTCCAATAAATATTTCTAATGAGAAACACTTGAATTATACAGAATGTTTTCTACCTTTTGCTTTAGTAGATTAACAATCCAATTTCAAAAATCTCCTTTTCAACCACTATTTTATCTTTCTTTGTCCATAATCAATAATCCATCTTCTCTACTCTCATTTAGTGGCAAAGGTGTGTCTGCATAGGACAGAACCCGCGCCTCAGCTTCCAAAGCCTGCATTCATTATATTAAAAAAATATCAAAGATATCACATGAACATCCAATATTGCATTTTTAGTCCTAAAGAACTGGACTCTCAGCATTTTACAAAGTTGACTTTCGTTCATAACTTGTTTTTGGATTGTTGTTCCAGTCCTCCCATTTCCATCCAATTTGGGAACCAATGTGCAAAACTAAGACAATCATACGAGACCACAAGTGCAAAACAAAGACTATTTTATAAGACCAATAGTGCAAATTAAATGAAAATGGAGGGATAGGACCAAAAGTACAAAATGTTTCCAAAAGTTTCAGTTTTGTAAAGTGTGGGATTAAGAGTGACGATGATTCAACCCATTACTACTAAAATTGCAATTTTGCCCATTACTACGTATAGACTTATTTCGCGATGACTTTTTTGACACAAACTAAAATATTGGGTTTTTAGCAGTTGGTTAACAAACGAAATCAAGTATAATGTACAAACAAACCTCTTTACTCCAATTAGCAACAAGTACAAACCAAATCAATACAATTGTTTGGAGCAAACAACCAGCTAACATCCCCAGCCAGATCCCTTTGACACCAAGATCAAGTTTGTAACCGAGCAAAGCGCCAAAAGGAAGGCCAAATACGTAATAACATCCGATATTTATTAATGCAACAGACCATTGCCATCCGGCCCCTACTGCCACCCCTGCATGAAACGGGGGTCAAATCTCGTTTTCACAGTTCACATACACACACAAGATATGTAGTCAAATAGTTACAATTTTTGGCAAAATCGAGAAAAATAGGAGTAGTAATATTACCATGGAGTACAGGTTGAATGCTGTTGAGGAAAATAGTAGTAGCCAAGAAATAGCCCAACTTAGATGTCTCGTTTATGACTTGCGGTTTATCAGAAAACAATCTCGGAAAATAGTCTTTAGTAGCAAGAATTGCTACTGTGAATATAACTCCAAACACTGTTGATGTAAGCACAGTTACAATTACAGAGAACTTTGCAGCTTTAGGATTATTCGCTCCAAGTTCATTTGAAACACGAACACTGACAATTATTCAAGACTTGTGTGAGTTAGATCAAATATATTTCAAGACTTTACCGTAATTTCTTTGTTCAAAACTTAATCTGGTTCAATCGGAAAGCATAAATAAGCTGATATATTGATACATTAGGAGGAATTACATCACATTTGACATGATTTCACATTCTTAGAAGAATACCTTATTGCAGCATTAAAACCCAAAGTGACCATTAATGTCCAAAGCTCCAGATTCATACTGTCATATAATAAAAGAAAAGATAAGACCGTGTAAATAAACAATTAAACTTGAATACTTGATGTAGATATTAACTAAGGAGTACAACTAACCAAATGGATATAGCATCTACTGCAATTTCTGGATTGTTTAACCAACCAACCATAAGAATCACCACAGTGTAATACCATAGCTCCAAACTACATCCACCAAAAAAAAATCGATACTTAACTATAATCAATTATCGTAAAATGGCGCGTTTGGATTCAAGAATCACTTACCAAAGCATTAAAGCCGATGCAAGAGACAGCTTCAAAAAGCTAAAAAGGGATTTAAAAGCCGACAAAGAAAATCCAGTCCAAGAATCGGGAAAGAAACCAGAGACCACATAGACAATCTGAGCTAAAACGACAAGCCACCATGATATATTCTCGGCTATAGCAGCACCAAGTAGACCTTTTTCAAGTTTTATTACAAGTATCCAGTTCAAAAGGACGTGAAATCCCAATACAACTAATGAAATTATGGTCATAACCCATATTTTACTCTGTGCTTGAAGAAACTTTTGTATAGGGAAATTCAATGCGTAAGCAAATAACTGAGGTACAACCCACAAAGCATATTTTCCAGCTAGCTCTGAAATGTTTTTACTTTGTCGGAAAAGATTTAATATTGGTGATGTGAAAATGTAAAGAGGTAGTAGTAATAAGGCTGTGATAAAAGTTATGATGCACGATCTTTGGGTGTAGATTCCGAGCATATCGTATTGTCCAGCACCAACTGCCTGCCCGCAGAGCGTTTCTAAGGCACTTCCCATTCCTAGCTAATACGAGAAATTAGCAATGTATTATTTAATAAGCAATTTAAATATTGAAGTGACTTAAACATTGTATATCAAATTCTTACAATTTTCTTGGGAAAAATGACACATGCTCTTAAGGAGTCTTACATATATCTCAAATTTAGATAGTTGTGGTATTCTGCCAATAAACATATACAAGTTTTAACTAGCTTTGACAATTTAGTATCATAAAAATCACATTAGCATGAACATGCATTTATCACATTCTGATCTGTCCTAAACACAATGAGTTTTTAAAGCTAAAGGGCAAATTACATACTGAAAATTTGTGAACAAAAAGCATTAGGAAGGAAAAATTGCATTTTTAGTAACATGACTAGATGCCTAGATCCTCAGAACTTTTGGTCGCACGTTTCACAAAAGTGCACCGTTTGTCCTAATATTATAAAAATTGCACTTTTGGTCCTATTGACATTTTAATTCCATCAAATTTGGGATCAAAAGTGCAAAACTGAGATAATTCTATATGACCAAAATTGAAAACAATGACTTTTCTATAGGAACGAAAAGTGGAAACAGAGGCTATTCTATGCAATAAAAGCGTAAATTAATGGAAAATGAAAGATAGCGCAAAATAATTTCAAAAATTAAAACCAAAACTGCAATTCTAAAAGTACTAGGGTCCAATAATTTTTTATTAAAATCACAACTTTGGAATGCACATCACACCTTTTATTTCTCTTTTTATTCACAAAAATTAGAACTTTCACACACTAGAAACGTACCATTATACCATAAACAAACCCCTCGAGCACGTTCTGTACAACGGAAACAGCAGCAAGTTCAACCTCGCCAAGATGCCCAACAAAAGCAATCGTCACAAATCCGATAGAAAACTGTGCCACCGTCGTAAGAACCGCCGGAGCTGCAATTTCCCACATTTTCTTCGATTCTTCCCATGTTTTTTCTCTGATGTTCTTTCCAGCACCATGATCTTTATGTACTGTTTCAATCTCGAAATTTTTTGGGTCCATTTTGGGCAGCAATTGCTGGGTTTCTTTGTTTTCTGATTTCATAGTGTGTATAATAATTTGTTTAACGGCTCTCAACAAATTTTTTGGTCCCACTTGGACTTTTGTGAAGACAAATGTTGTTCTGGGTAGAGCAATGGCTGTATATACTAAAAACAAACGATTAGGTATTAATCGGCTGTTCTTTATGCAAAAGGTGTTTTGGTTGGCAAAACCTCATCAATGATTTGACTTTCAAGTATGACAAAATTGCAAAAAGTCCTAAATTAATTAGTAATTTTAAATTTTTATCCCAAACTATATTAGCTTATCAAATTTCGTCATCTAATTCAATATTTTTTTAGAATATTATCCAAATATTGCATAATTGTTTATTTTAAAATTTGCATACTAAGCAGTTATGTGGAAATTTAACGGATACATGCGCAATTTTCGTCTCATAATTAATGGTGGGATGATATTTCATAAAAATATTAAATTACGGGATAAAATTCTGTGAGATGATATAATTTGAAACGAAAACTCAAAATCACTAATTAATTTGGAATATTTTCTACAAATTTACCTATTTTCTATTTAAAAGTTCTTCGAGCTTGTCTGCTTTTAGAAATTAATGAATAGAAATGAGATTTTTGGGTTAATGAAAAATTTATAGCTGTGTTTGCAATTTTTAAAAATATATTATGAGTTTTTCTTACTTTTTTTCTTTGAGATGGAGTTTTTCTTACTTCAACATAACGATTTAGTGTTTGGAAAAATAGTTTCAGTTTCAACTTCTTTTAAAAAAAGCATAGCGATTTAGGATGTGTTTGGATAGGTTTTGGCCCGGTCTTGTGGGTTTTGTGAGACCGAGTCAAAACCCTTTCAAATGAGTTTTCGCCAAACCCATAAAACCATAAAAAACCTATTCAGAAACCCACACTCAAACTCTTCAAACATATAAAACATTGATTTAACACCTACCACCTACTATTTTCCCCAATTCTCACTAAAAAAAATATTGATTTGACACATATCACCTACTTTTTCCCCTAAACCCCAACATCGAAACTCAATTCAAGTGGGATTTCAACTTATTCAAACCACAAAACCCAAGAGCCAAAACACATCCAAATGAAGTCTCAAAAGTTTCATCGAAATCACCCAAACCAATTTTTTTAAACCGAGACCCGCGAAACCGAACCAAAACCCATCCAAATAGACCCTTAGTGTGTGTATAATTTTTCTTTTAAATAAATTATTTTAAGCTCATAAGCTATTAGCTTCTCGATTACATTGAACTTACATAATGCATTTTAAAAAAAAAAATATTTATTAGAGTGAGTTTGACCAGCGGTGATAGCACTTTTAGATCTCTATTGTAATTTTTAAAGTGTTTGACCCCACTTATATACATTAATTTTGGTTAATCGTGATTTTCACATGGTGTTCGACCTCCAATGTCATAATCTCGTTTGGAATATCCAGAAAGTAAAAATCTAACTTATTTTAAAATCTCCTAAAATGTTACTTTTGTAGAATTATTATACAAAATCAATTATTCTATAATTAATTTTTATTATAATCAATTATTGTCAAAACTCATTTAAGTAAATTTAATTCTCCTATAATTATTTTTCGAACATCTTGATTAAGATTTCGTTTATTATATTTTTAGAAAGTATCCTCTCACTTTCCAAAAACCTAAGCAATGTATATATTATATGTTTTTCAGATTTTTGCTATATAGTTATATACTAAAAGTTCAAACAACTTTTTTTTCTTTCTAAATGTACAAAAACCAAAGGCATTTGAAAATTTTCACAAAATCTTTGAAAACACTCTAAAAAAATCAAAAAAAATGTATTTGGCAAATCAGCAGAGATGCGGTTATCAGAAATGACAACAAAGCATTTAATGAAAGAGATTATAATGAAAGGTGTTATGTGAAACTATAGAAAGGCAATTTGACTTTCTCCTCTATATTTTAAGATACCCCACTCACTCACCGACCCATTTTGTTTCCATATTTATTTTTCTCTTTTATTATTGATAAAAGGATTAAATGTAAAATAATTTCACGTGTTATGCTAAATCTGTAAAAAAAATTATTATGTAAAATTTTTATTGTACCAAATTTTCTTGTGATTTCAAAAATCATGTAAAAAAACACTTAATTTGTAAAAAATATGTCATTTTAAATTGGCATATTTCAAGAAATAATTTCAAAAATATTTTACATAAAGTTGTATGGAGCAACTTAAAGTATTTTAAAAACGATTTATTGAAATGTGTCGATCCAAAATAACCTATTTTTTACAAATTGAGAGTTTTTGAAAACACAAGAAAGTTTAGCGCAATAAAAATTTTATAAGGTAGTTTTTTACAGATCTTATCTTATCTTATCTTACTTACTATTATTTCAAGGGAGTCTTTTGGTCAAAATTTATAATTTTGACTGAAATTCTTTTTTCCTGTAATTTAGAATTAATTTATTAATAGAAAATGAAGCAATAACCGTTACAAAAACCACTCCCCTACACCTCTCTCATATACCTCAACCAAATTCTGCAGTTTTTTATTTTTCCACTTCTTCCCCACTACATCCACTTTCCCACATTCTATTATTCAATTCATTAATTCATTTTACACATTCAATTGATTAATTCATTTTATTACGTTCCCTCTCTATTTTTTTTCCCACCATTTAAGAATCTTATCTACTACTTTGTTTGATTTAGTGTGTGTAATATTTTCATTGTAAATTTTGTTTTTCTAAATTAATTTGGAACTGCATTATTTTGCTTACAATTTTAGGAGTGAATGACTCGAGGCTGGAGACATGGAAAGATGAAAATGCGGTCATGTTCGTGAAAAGCAGTTTTGTGTATCAAGCAAGAGGTTTAGAACTTTAGATTGAAAATGAGTAATGGAGGAGTTTGGGTATTGTGATTGAAAATTGGGAGTGTGATCTTGATCATGTCAAATTTCAAGGTGTGTTTCCTATAGTTAATTATATTTTTAATTAATTAAAATAAATTGTTTTTTTTTATAATATAAATTATGATCTTGGTATTATTACTCTTACATTTCAGACTTCGTTCCTTAAGCACTTTTTAATAGATCATGGGAATAACAATTACGTTAGATGAGATTCAATTACTATATACGACGACTTCTCCGTCTACGATGCATGCGGTATATATCGTTATAATTTTTTTACTTTTTAACTGATTATTTATGTAAAAACAAGTAATGCAGATTTTTAGTTTTTTACAAAAAGAGCAACCCAAACTTATACTTTTAGTTGGATATTTAGTAAAATGAATTTGGCTGATACTAAAAAGTATCTCAATTTTATTGAAGTTGTTCATTTATTGGTTTGTTTAATTTTCTAACAGATTTCACGGTACATGTTGCAGTTGCATTTGCGTTACGAATGAGAATAGATGGTGGACTGTTTCTATCGACACATAATCTATGTTCTACAACGTTATAAACTACAGTGGATCTATTGTATACAAGTTAGAAAATTCCAACTCTAATTCTTTCTTAATATTTAATTATTTTTTCTACACCAACTTTCTAAAAGCTATTACGTGAAAAGTGTTGAATCAAGGAACATTAAAATAAAACGAGATTGGAGTACTAGAGCTTGGGCTTTAGTTTGCATGATAATTTTTAAGATTTGGTTGGATAAGCTAAAGTGTACTAATTTGTGTCCATGCATAACCCTAGAAAATTGTGTTTGTTATGCCCAAAAGAACATTCATTCCATTATGTTTACTATAACCACTATTATATTAAAATTTGACTTACACAATTTATTTGAATTAGGTTTTCTTTTGGTTGATCCTAGATTGAATTTCAATAAGCTAATAAGATTACTTGGATTTAATTGAATTGTTTAACACATATAAATCTGTCCTAGGATAAATCACATTAGTTGGTCAAATGGGTTCAACTTTAGGCAGTAATAACATTTTGTTTCAAGAAAAAAAATATATTAATGGATTGGGCCACTAACAAAATAACTAATAAATTCACCATTTAAGTTTTAGCAATTTCATTTGAACCAATTTAATTTTTTTGTTAAATTATTGATAAGTGAAGTATCGTTTGTTTCAATTTTTAGGGGTTTTTATGTTATTAAACTAATTCAAATAGTTTTAATTACATTTTTAAATTTTGCTAATTAGGTAGTGAAAATGAGCCTTCACGTTTAATATAGTTCCGTGCATAGCACGAGTTTAAATTAGTTTAGTATAAGACTGGGGAGTATTTTGCATTTATCCCTTGATAAAATTAACAAATACTCATATAGTATATATTGTATGAATCAATCAGTCATCGTCTTCTTCTTGTAATTCTTCCTTCTATTTATTCCCCTTTGTTATTTTGTTTTATTTTGTTTTATGCAATTATTGGACTTGGGACAAAGAATTTGGACATTTAACTTTTTGTCAAAAGTTCCTAGAAAACACGTCCATACACGACCTATGAGTATGACAAAGTAATCCATGCATGAATATAAAACTAACTACTAGTCAAATTATCCCATTATTGTATTGGTCCATGAAGAAGAGTTTCTTCTATCTTTCACGATGTTCTAACTAAAGCACACTAAAATGGGTTATTATTTAATATTTACCTAGAATCAATTTCATTCAATAAACACTTGATCTAAAAGTTCAGTTAGTTCGATAAAGTTTGAGTCTTTGAGAATAGAAAGTCTCACGTCGATTGTACATCATGTTAAAATTAGTGACTGTTATGTGATTTGAGAAGTTCACACATTCTGAATTATTAGTTTAATAAGTGAGCAATTAGTGAATTTTATGTGTTATTTGACAAGCTCAACAATACATCCGACAGGTGTGATTTTTACCAAATATATATATATGTATGTCATACTCTACCAAAAAGGCTATAAATAATTTTTAGAAAGAGATTACAATTATTTGGTGATTATTAGCAAATCATCTTAAAATTCAGTATCCTATTTAATTAATGTAATTGAAGACACACTATAATTTCCCTATTTATTGGAGATGAAGTTTGTTAAAAAATCATAGTAATTAATTAAGCTTTAAAATAAATGGCCCAGTACAAAGCCATGAGACGAGAATCAAGCCGACAAGATCAATATATGATCCTGCGTGAAATTGTATGTGAAAAAAAACCTTGAGTCCTTGACTATTCTGCCCCTTCATTGATGAAGAGGTGGGCAGCATCGTCTTCAATTAAAGATTTCCATTTATTATACTAGAAAACAGTACAAATCCTTACCAATGCATTTAAATTATACTGCTAGCTGTACTCTGGCCTATAGAAAATCGTTCTCTTATTTCAAATGTTTGCAAACTATTAATCACCTTGGGATGTATAGTCTTCCTTGATTCGTATAATCAATATATACATACATATATATAATGGTTCCTTCCACTTTTCCTCAGATCGAGTCATGCCCTTCCATTTGAAAAGTGTTTCATTCACATAAGAGATGCATTCCGCCTCCTCAACTAAAACGATTCCAGTTTCCTCATATATATTAAAGCTAGCCACTTATAATGTTAGATTCCGCAGAAGAAGATGACTCGACTATTTCAGGAACTTGATCGAGTAAGCTATTCATATCATCTGGAAGTTCACCCTTTGCTCGATTTGTTTTACCTCCTATAACCACTCTGGTTCCATCTTGTAATGCCCAAATCTTTCAGTTTAACATGAAGAAAACAAAAGATCAGAATATTTTTAAGATAATAATACTAAGAGCCATTGCACCAATTCCATATCAATCATTTATGTGGAAATCGTACGTTTACCCTACTTACCTTTGATGATGATACCTTTTGTACTTTTACTCCCTATCCATTTTGCATTTTTACATGGCCCCTCAAGTTCTTTAATGCAATTCACTAAAAGCTCCGTAGGGATTTAAACGTGAAATAATCAAGAGTCTAGGGGGTGAAATGCAAGACAGTCAAAATGTCATAACAGCCCAGAGGGTAAAGTACAAATATGTCTCAGATGATTATTAGTATGAATGTGTACGTCGACCTTCGACCAACCAAAGGTTGAGGGGGACCACAAGTGCTAATGCAAAAACGGTTTTTAGAGGGTAAAGTGCAAATATAGCCAAGGGTTAGGGGGCAAAGTGCAATTTCTCCATCAATAATCCAAAGCCAAAAACTAAAAGTAGTATTCACCTGTGTATGGGATAGAAAACTGACACAAGTGGTGAGCATTAGAGCACCAAAGCCAGCATAAACAATCGGCACTCCGGGATCAGTCTGCGTAGAAACAAATTTACTTCCATTATTTTTAATTAAAAGAAAGAAGATACTTTCTCATAGCACAATGCTAATAATTTATTTCTTTTTCAAAATACAATCACCTTTAGTTCAAGGCCAGTGCTACCAATAGCATCTAATACATCGATTTTTACACCATCAATCTCGATCGGGAGTTTCGAATTTGGCCTTCTGACTCCTGCAAATTTCCCTTCTTGATCGTAAAGGACAATTGATTGCATATCACGAGCTAGCATTGATCTGATCATAAAAAGGGGAAAGGGAATGAGAAATGGACTCAACATTTAATACTAGTATTTTTTTTTTTTTGATAACCCAGGTGTACAAGCTTACACTTGACTAATCCTGGACCCTCAGAGTATATTTAATACTAGTATATTTTGCATTTATACTTGCACCCTCGACTTTTAAATTGTTGCAACTTGGAACATTTTTCCGGTAGGCGGTGGAGACAAGACAACTACCTATTATAATTGAATATTAACAATCACATAAGAAAAAACAGGTACTAACACCTAAATATTCGACCATCTTGCACTTCACTCCCTAAAAGTGTGAACTTTTGACCAATTCACATTTAGATCCCTAACATTCAGTGGAATGTGGCCAAAAGGTAGGTAGTGAAATGCAAAAATCTAAAAAGCTGAGGGGCAAGTGCAATTAAAACAGTTAGAGGGTAGAGTGCAAAACAGCTCAAGAGGTAAGGAAATCAAGTGCGGTTTCCTTTTTTTCTAACTTGTTACTTTCCAAAACAAGTTAACCATGATGACAATGAAAAAAATTCTAATTTTTTGCTTTTATTTGTTTCTTTGGGAAGCACCGTGATGATTTTTTCGACTTTCACAAGTAAAAGAAAACGAATCTCTAAATTTATTTGACTAGTAAAGGCACTTACATTCCCTTGAGATTATTAGAATCGGCATTTTGAATAGGCAAAAACGTTCCATAAAGCTTCTTGTCCCCATTGGTTTGCAAAGGTGCCAAAGCCAAATTAAAAGGTCCTTCATCATCCTTCATAATTTGTAGTGCAGACAAGCTCCAATCTGTTTGATATATAGTTATCCCACCGTACCTTAAAGGATCATTCACACTTATCGTCTTTCTCATTACCTCCTTCCCATTAAGGTCAAATAAAGAAAGATCACTATGAAATTGTGACACCTAACACCATAAAATGAGTAAATAAAATTGCTCAACTTTGAGTTGAAAAAAATAAATAAAATAATAAAAAAAAAATTAGAGACAGCTTACCTCTCCACTACTGTAGTAATCCATGTAGAATCTATTGACATGTACCTCAGTGTTGAAAGATTCCGAAGGAGTCGAGAAAGATCCAACGGGTCCCAGTACATCCCCTATAACGAAATTCAAACCTTGTGGAACTGTTACAGAACCTCTAAAGCTCCCAACGGCACTTAGAGTTCCACCAACCATGATTAAGAGCAATGCTAAGTGGACCCCGATTGGGGCAAACCGACCCGCGAGTCCTTTGAAGGCATACAATGATGGCCCCTTTAGGAACACCTAAACATCGAAAGTCTTAAAAAGCTTTTTGAATATCACAAGCAATGTAAGCAATATTTAGAAGTTTATTTATATGTTTTCAAGAAGCAAAGGCAAAAAAAAAGAGTCTACATTTGGTTTATTGTCCTTAATTCTATTCGTTTAGTAAAATCAAAACTTCACTAGCCATCTTGGAGCTTGAAGAGTAACTTTTTTATAGAAATATTTAAGAACTAAATGTATCCATGTTAATCAAAATCTACACCTAAGTGTTCCTACTCAAATAAACCAAACTGCTCGGTTAAAGCCATCATAAAATGACCATCTCATCTAAGAGCTTAAACTGTTGGAAGGAAGAAATATTTAACATTTATTACTTCTACAATGGTAAACGTTAAACCAAAAGGAGATTTAAATGGAAAGACAAAATACAAGGGGATAAAGCATTATTATACCTCGTATCCAGCACCCATTAGAATGACACCCAAATCTTGAATGGAGGCACTGGGCAATGTATCGGAATATTCTTGCTTACGAATCGACTCAGCTGAATGTAAGAAGGACCACCTAAAAACAAGAATGTACAATCTAAAGTGTTCTAGTCTTTTAAGGACACAAGGAGTTAAAAAGATACTTATTATTAGATACAAAATCAGACCTTTTAGCTACCTTCACTATGGGAACCTGTGTTGTGTATGTACAAGCCATAAGTGATGCTCCTAAGAGAGCTAACGTTCCCAAGAACACCGGAGACGAGAACATGTGATCGAATCCGAGGGTGAGAATCCACCTCCATGTAAAGAATCCTAGGACAGGGTTGTCTTCAGGGTAATTCCGGTAGTAGAAATCTAAAGACTCTCCCTGCTGAATCGCAGTTCCTGCGAATATATGAAATAAACAGAGCCTTATTATACTTTCCGAATCTGAATATTCCGAGTAATTTAAGGAAACTTGGAAAATTATATACTCAAATTAATGGTTGCCTACAAGAAAGACGAGTTTTCAAAAATGCAACATGAAAACTAAATATGTCTTATATTTGTTGACAATACCCATTTCGAGTGACATAAATGTAGCAAATTACCCTTAACACATGTTAAACTTGAAGAAAAAAATTTGCAAATTACCTATCTTAAAAAAAAAAAAAATAATAATAAGTAGACAAAATTATGACTTTCATATTTTTTTTTTTTTTTTTGAAAAAGACGAGTTCTTTTAGAATTAGAATGCTAAAAATATATAATCTTGTGCTTTAATAAAAAAACACTTTAACATGCATCGACAACACAATATAAATATCTTGAGGTCGATTCACTAGGAGAAAGACATGATAAGGTCGTGATCAATTGGAGATTCACACTAGTCGCACAAACGGGTCTAACTGTTATATTCCTACGAACACCATGAGTTATTTGCAAACTAATAGAAGTACATTAAGATATTTGTTAATAATTCTGTAAAAGAACAATCAAATAAAGCAATATACTATTTTATATTAGTATCTTATTTTCACAAAAAAAAATTCTCAAATATTTAATAAAGACAGTGAAAGATAAAGTAAGGTCTTTAAACATTGAAGGTACAATACCTAAAGCCATTAAAGCAGCAACTGCAAACATCTCAGCAATAGCCAGAGGTAGATTAGAAAGAACTGATAAAACCTTTTTAGGCAACCTTTTCAACAGCCCAGAACCAACTTTATTACCCTGCGGCGGCTTCACCGGACCTCCGCCGCCGGAAACAGGCGGTGCTCCCGGCTCAGGCGCGGAAATCTTGGTCTTTGTGGGCATTAGCAATCTGCTCTTGTTGCCTTTCATATTACTCTCATTCTTTGAGGTCTCGAGCTTAGAAAGTATGAGTCTTTTGCTATTTTCGGAAATGTGCAGAAAATAATGTTTTGGAAAAGAATCATGGGTTCTGAATTTGAAGGCATGTTTGGTGTATTGAGTTTGAAATCTTGGTAAGGTTGATGAATACAGAGTCTTCATTTTAACAAGAAAATTTTCTGGATTATGACTGATATCAAGAGATGTAATGTAACATTAATGGCTCCTTATCCACAACACAAAGAGGAGGTTAGTTATCGGCCACTGAGCCTCGGAAGAAGGAAAAAAAAAAAAAAAAAAGTGGGGGAAATGGAATTTTAATGATATTTTTCCGTGTTTGCAAAATATCTGATTCAGAAAAAGCTTATAAAATACTCCAGATATAATGTATTGTAGCTGGATAGTATGTGGATTTATTAGTTATTACTTGGAAAATTGATGAATATTTGACAGAACTAAATACAATTTCACATTTTTATTTGAGACTTTATCATATAGTTTCAAACAATATCTGACAGAACTAAATATCTGATGAATATTACTCCAGATATAAAATACTCCAGATATAAGCCCAACATTTTTATCACATTAATTGTAATCAAAAACAATTTCACAGAACTTGACAAACATTATTTGAGACTTTATCATATAGTTTCAAACTCCAATGAACTCGTTTTTAAATTATAGTTTTATTATTTACAAAAATGGAAGTACAAATATCCAAAAGAAAATTCTAAATGTTTCACCCGAACCTTGAAAACACCCAACAAAATCCATAACATTGAAACAGAACTAAAACTCTGAATTTTATCAGCTGCATATTGAACATAAAAAGTCTTTGAACTTGTTCTCATTCTCCAGCTTAAATATGACATTCATCTACTTTAGCAAATAAATAAATAACCCACTTAAATCAAATTAACATAATTAGGTAAAAGTAACTCATGACTAAATTCAACTATCAATAAGTTTTATTCGTGCACATAAATAGTCTATAAATAACAATTAACAAAAACCAAATAGTCTATCCAAATTATATATTATTTCAGCTCTGATTCAGAATCCAAAGCCATATACAAATTGGAACTTAAAAATTTCAGATACTCTCTGAACACTACTACAATACAGCATCTTTAAACTAATTACATATCAACCTACACATAGATTAAACTCCGCATTGGTGCCACAAGAACATCCTAGTCTTGGATTACCAAAATTATGTAGCTTATTACACACTAGTTGAGGCCTTTTGAACTAATATATAACCAGGGAAATCCTACTACCCCCATCAAGAAACCAACCTCATGCAAAGATTAGATGCAAAAGTACGAAACAACTAATAAGAACTAAAATAATCTTCGAAGCAATTGGTTTCCAATCTAGCGGAACCGAATGATAATGATTAAACCCATGAATATAACCTCCATGAAAGGAACTTGAGAACAAATACGGGACACCAGAGGTTGCTCCATATACAGTAGCATCTTGAAATCCGTGAAACTGAAAGCTAAAAATGGCTGGTAATGCTCCAAAAATAGTAGATAAAGTCATATGACCAAATCTTGTAGCCGCCATTGGCATGAATCCCAATTCATCTAACTCATTTGGTTGGACATAATTTATGTCTACACGTGGAGCAGTTTGTGGTCTTTGTCCCATTGGTCGATTTGGAATAGTAATGCCAGACATTAGTGGATGTTTTGGCTCCCAATTTGATTTACCCCTGCCATATATAGGTACTAATTTATCCTCTTGTACAATAGACTTACAAAGTGGACACTCAAGAGAACGTGAATGAACTTGAAGCCATTGGTAAAGGCAAGGCCAACAGTAAAGATGGCCGCATAGTGTCACAATTGGTTCTTGTGCCAATTCGAAACATATATTGCATTCAAAGTTTGCTGCATCAGACGCTATATCGGCTGAATAAGAGGAATCCATTGATAAACTCACACTAGAATCCAGATCTACAAGCTCGTGCCTCGAGTCCGTTTCTTCATTATAACAAGAGAAATCAAAACAAATCAATTTGTACAAAAACAATATAAGATAGTGGCAGAATTGAAACGTGTTCCTTGAAGAAAATACACCACTATTTTTACCAACTCACCACTCAATTTGATCAACAAATTCACAACCAAACTAATATAAAGAAACACACATAACAATGCAAATCTCCAAACCAAAATATTCAAAATGACAGAAATAAAGAAATTAAGTTACAGTAAGATATAAAATTGCCACAAGTAAAATCAGATTTTTAATGTACGAATCTAATTACCTTGAATTCCATCCAGATTACAAGGCTAATCCAATTCTTAACTTATAACTGCCTAACAAAATTTACATCAATTCCATCTTAAATTTTCCAATTAACCAGAAATAAGTCACAGTACAACAAAATTAACTCTATTAAAAAATCGTTCTACTTATTCACAGTTTCAAAGATCACGCAAAAAGAGATATTATCCCTCAAATTCAAATAACAATTATCAGATAGCAAACAACAGAAAATGGAATCAATGAACAATTCAAATCCAATGACACAAAATAGCTAAGGAAATATTGATTTCTTTCTGGCCAAAGTTTGATAAACTTACCAGAAAGTAGTAAAAAGGAGCTGCATAGATCTATATTATAAAGAATTCGAACTCAAACTCATAGTATGATGAATACGACAATTTAAAGGAATAGAAAATTGGAGAGAAAAAAACTAACCCATTTTGCTCGAGTGGGAATTGTGGATTGGGGGCAATTGGAAACATATGACGTAAATAAGTACAGTAATAAATTTGTGGATGTGGCTCGTCAATGGAAAAGGTAACTTCAAAGAAATTATTGGCTATTCGAAGGGTTTATACGTAAATAACAGCTTGTTGATTGATCATTAGAAGCATGGCCCATGTGCTCCCAATATAAATATAAAAAGAATATTTTAGGCACAAACGTCTTGATTAGGTTGAATTTGAAGATTGCAAGACAATTGCATGGATCATGTGTTGACAAAATTAAAAGGTTTAGGGAAAAAATTTGAAAATGTATTAGTAATTTCACTAGAAAAGCACAAGACTCAGTGTCCGGAGTTATATTTACGATAATAAAATTATTAAACCAATAATACTCTTCTTCTCAGTTTTTAGAATTCCCCAAGAAAGTTCGTTATCCATAAAGAAAATTATAATTTTCTTAATAACCTTTATATTTTATTTTTGTATCTACTAATATGTGAATTTACAACTCGGACAGAAGAGAATATTGAGTATAGATCATCCACAATGTGATGACTTCAATAGGTCACGAACTTGAGTTTCGACTCTAGAGTCGCAAGCTCACATTTCATAGAATGTAATGTAATTTCTATTGAGGCTGAATGTTCCACATCGATTGAAAACAATTGTTAATTACACCTTATAAGGTATTGAACTACTCTCGCCTTTTAAGCTATCTTTTTGAGATTAAATTCAAGCCGTGTGAATGAACTTAGCCCAATCCATGTGGTGAATTAAAATAATTTCACACATTTTCAAGCTACAAATATATTTTCACTTTTATCCAAAACTCAACAACAATCAAGAAAAGCGAATATAGTAAAGCGGGAGAAACTACACAACTCATCCTAACTAAATCAAGATAGCAATGCTAAATACAAGCACCGAGTATTTAGATATAGTGATAATATGTAGCTGGATATCATGAAATTTAATCGAATTTTTGGAGACTATTAACTGAAACTATAGGGCCTCTTTGGATATTCTAGAAATGAAGCCGGGCTTGTCTTGGACGTTTTTCAAAAAGTCAAATAAACAATACTTTTTATTTTTAGAAATAAATTTCTAATTTCTTAATATTCACAATTAAATTGCATCTTATATAAAAGATCTTCCGTACGAGTGGACACCAGGGTTGGCCCTGAGTATAAGTTGCACATGCGATCGCTTAGGTCCACTGATGTGCGAGGGCCTCCCAATTTTTTTTTTAATATATACAATTTTTTTTTTAATATATATAGTTTAAGAGACGATGCAACTGAATTGATAGAGAACTTGCATATCATGATAGAGGTGCATAAATCGAAACATCTTCAAATTGTTATGTTTTATCTTTTTATTTTTGCTATTTGTGGAGCCCAAATGCTCTACTGAAGTTTTGGAAATCATGCATAATACATTTACATAAATAATTTAGCGAAACCCAATATTAGAGACTAATTGACCCAATATATTAAGATGCACATTGTCTAAATTAGAAGGTAAAAAAAAAAAAAAAAACTTGATATTGCAATTTCAAATTTATTTGGAGTTCTATAGAAATATATCATAATTTCAATTCAACCTTGCATATCTAATCATTCTTTTCGATAATTTAAATAAATCATTCTAATATTTTTATATCATTAATGGATATTCTAATATTAATTTGTTGCTTCATTTCTCAAATTAATACACTAAGTAAAATTGTGTCTCGTATTACCGAATTTTTCACAAAGCGATATTATATTTGATTCATTAGTCATTATTTTTTCTTGTTTTTCTAATTAATTGTTATATTTTTAGTTTATAGGTTCCTTTAAAAAATTGAATTAATTATTAACATAAAATAGGTACATGAATTTAAGAGCCACATTTTTAAAGTCGGTTTAGAGCACTGTAAACTCAGGGGCAACCCTGATGGTCACGGGGCGGGTTTGGGACTAAAGACATACGTATAGTAAATTTTAGGATTGACACATTCAACCCCAAACCCATCTTGTAATAATTGTGCGTACCCGCTTTCAGGTATTCAAATTATTGCACGTGATGGGACATGTTGAAATTGTGGGTTCCATATATTTTTTAAACATAAATTTTTCACAGATCTAACAAAAGTAAATTACATAATCAATTTCTCATCCTATTTCTTTTGCTAAACTAATCATTTTTTATATATTATTTACATAAAATATATCAATGTACCAAATTAAAAATCATTTCAAACGTATCCAAATACTATCTAAAAACTATATAATGAGCAAATATTAAAATACGATATGAGCATGCAAGTCTCAAGACAATTCCAATCCATACTATCTTTTACAAATACCAAATATTTATCTAAAGCCGTAATGTATTATGTATGTACTAGAGTGGTAGAAATTGAAAAGTATATAAGTTATATAATATTTAAAGGATACATGCGAGTTCAGGTATTCGGGGTTAGACAGACCAATATCAAACATATCCCGTATTTTCGTAATAAAATACGGATTTTTTAAGTTCAGGTACCCAAACCCAAAAATACCAGTCACATTCGGGGTATTTTTAAAATGGAACAGTTCAAATATGGGTTACCCGTACCTGATGCCCACCCCAAATCTTCCGTCTCTAAAAAGAACATTTACAAAATACAAAATCTACTTTGATTTGACATAAAATAACTCATATCTTAATTAAACATAATTTGACATAAAATAACATATTTATTACACTATTTCTTTTTTTCTCATAATTTCTAGAAAAAACCACAAAATTTTATTTCTGAAAGTACTTTCACAATGTTAAGTAAACAAAATTAAGAAATTCACACATTTTCATAAATCTCAATTTATTTCAAAAATACTTTCGAAAGACAAATAGGGCCACGTAGTTTGAATTAATCTTAAGTTTTACCAATAAGGCACACGGTAACATTTGTTCCTATAGAAATAAATATATTTATATTTGATTTGTTTTTTAACAGAAAAAGTACGTTGAAATTGAGTTCTTAGGCCTAAAATTAATAGGGTATAAATTTTAAAAATAGAAGAATAACTATACATACAGGCATATTTTTCATAAGAAAATAACGCATTTTGTTATGCTTATCCAGTTAAAATAAAAACCATTAATAAATGTCTCTTCGTCTGTACATCACATGTTTTTCACGTTTTATATCCACATTTTTGGACATAATTTTATCCAATCCCACTTTTTGAGGTACAAACCAGAACTTAACCTCATGTTAAAATAACATTTCAATATCCAAAATCCAGGCAGAATTGATAATCGAACGTTTCACTTTGTCATAATTCCAGCCAAATCGATAATTCTCGGCTATGAATAATTTCAAATTACAGAACCTGTATAAGAAAAATAACACGGAATTCAAAAAAAAATGTTCTCTCTTATAATTTCAGATATTGCAGTACATTAAATCTGTCAATTCGAACTTTTAATCTTACTAATAAATTTACCTGGATTTTAAGCATGATTCAACTCTGTTTGGCAACAAGTTCAATGTCAGCTCCAACTTCTGCAATCTTAGCATCCTTGGATGCCTTTGCAGAATTTGCAATATTTACAACATCAAAATCCAAAGCTACCCTTTTTACCAGGCCTTCAAGCATCTGTCGGTAACAAAATCACAACTGGTTGCTTTTCAATGGGGTGAAAAGCAAAAATTAAAGAGTAGATAGAAATGTACCAGTGAGCCAATGGCGACCAAAGCCCGAAATCTTGAATCAGAATCAACAGTTCCCTCTTCTGCCATCTTCAGAGGGGAAAAAAAAAAACGTAAGGGAAATGTCAATGAAAAACATCCAAATGCTTTCTATCCATCTTTCCTATGGACATTTATATATGCATGTCTTGTTTGCTTTCTGTGACTACTTTTGGTTCTTGGATTTGGGTGAGTAAGAAATGATATTGAAGAATAAAACTGATGCAAGACAAACATTTTCCATAGTGATATACACACCAAAATTCAACACAAAAATAGGTTAAAACCGAGTCAACCACATATCAAGTACACACAACACTCAATAAAGAAAATTTCCACACTTTTTCTTTTCTTAATTTACATAACCTCCAATCACGAGCCTTTAAATGTCTCTAGAACTAAAAATAAAATACATTTACCCTAAAATTAATTCAAATAAATTTTCTTTTTAATCTACTTTTTTGTAAAGCTAAATATGTATATGTGAACATTTAAAAAAAAATTCCTTATAATTTAGGGGTATGTAAGAACTAGATAATATAACAAAGCTTAAAGGACGAGTCCGCCCGTCTGACTCTATTTTGACTCAAATTTGGCCCAACCCGACTGTTGTTCATTCATAGATAGCTTAGGACAAAACATAGGAAGCAAAAAAAAAAAATACCTCGAATGCCGCTGAAAGAACTTGAGATTGGCCTTCCTCATCCTTCTTCTCAACCAAAAGAACAGCATAGCTGCAGATATAAAAATATCAACTCGAACCCATATATTAAAAACAAAAAGAAATGAATAACAATATCAGATCATTATTTATTTTCAAGGAAATGTAATTTAGACATGCATTGTTACCCAGAGTAATCTGCAAGTGGTTCTCTAAATTGTAGATGGCTGATCTTAAAAATTATATTATCTTTATTGTTGTGTAAGAGGATTGAAAATTATGGTGTAGGATAGAAATTGGAAGAAAAAAGGTGGCACCCAAATGATCAGAATCTGAATATCCATCTCAATAAATTCTAAATGCCTAATCTAAATTTAGCAAACGAAATGTGTAAAGAGCTTGTATAGCTTTTCGAATAAGTGAACAAAAGATATGGAAGAAGAATTTGTTAGCACCAAATGTATATATTTGCAAATTCAGGTTGTCAAGGAGAGAGATTCAATATTAGAGCAACAGAAGCTGGAACAAGGTCAGATTTGTGGATAAATTATGTAATGCAGAAGAAAGTGAATGAAGACAGTAAACCTGGTCGGAATATAAAGTGCGCAAAATAATATCAAGATCATTAGGATGGAAAATCGAAATAACTAAAATTGGTTTTTGAATTCAAATCACAAGAATTTTACCTGATTCAATCTTTCAATGTATTATAGGAAATCTAAAAGAACATAGGGGCATAGAAAGATGCCAAAGGAAAAGAGCAAACAACACACATAAATCTAAAGAACTTTATAAACATTAATTTTTTTTTTGTTTATGGAAAAACATTGCAACTTTATAAACATTAATCATTTCTCTATGATACTTACTTGAGTATTAAAGTTGCAAAAGATATCTGCACATTCTTATTTGGAGAGGAGCAACAGCTAGAGAAGGCATCAAGAATCTACAAGATGGGAAATGAAGAACTCTGCACTGAGTATAACCTACCAGTGGCAAGTGTACAGCCAAGGAATAATAGTTATATATAATAGTAATAACACAACATTCGAAAACGACATAAAAGCCAAACAAGTTTTTCTCCATATATTACATCCAGCATTTCCGACTAATATAAACTAACCTCGGCTCGATGAATTTGTAACCATTCACTAAAGGTTGAATTTTTGAAAAGATTTGTCACTGCGCGGAGGCTGGTCAGCACATTTGCAGGAAGTGGAGGACTTGCAGTAACCTTTTTGATCAACTCAATAACAAAATCTGGTGAAAGAAAATTAAAGAACAGTACAGCAACAAAGTGAAATGAGAGTAAAATACAATTTACAGGCCCAACACAGTGCCACAAACATTCATAACAAAAGACAACAAACAACTTATTATAAGAACCACACAAATACAACTAGCTTTGTAATAGTACAAACCCAGACACTAATTATGGATCTCGTGGGTGGGCGGTTGGGTTGGGGGGGGGGGGGGGGGGGGGGTTTAAAGCTTATCCACCTCAATATGAATCCTATACAATAACTGAAAAAGGTATGGAAAAGTATAGATAGCTACCATTTTCCTCCTTGATATGCTGCAGAAGCTTGCTTGCTCCATCTGGGTGCAGTACAATCATTCTAATAACATCAACAACTGCAATGACAAAAACAAATTGGATGACTTCCATACAGAACATTTGTGAATAGTATTTGTACTTTGGGATCACCTCGTGTCACTAAACAGCCTCAATTGCATATTGATCTAATAGACTAGCAAGTTGAATGCTTCCAATTAAATTTAGGTTGTTATCTGATCAAAAAAAAAAAATTTAGGTTGTTACAAGTAGCATCCACGTGGGACAACAAAAATATACCCAATCTCAAACTCCCACTGTTAGCATTGTAAAATAAACAATCACAACCTTAGCAAGCTCAAGTATCATGAGAAGCCATATAAAAAGCAAGCTAATGTCTTGTCAAAGTGAATCTTGAACAGGCTTAGATTTATAAGCTTCACTTTGACAAGACATTAGCTTGCTTTTTACTTGGCTTCTCATGATACTTGAGCATGCTAAGGTTATGCTTGAGTTGTTTATTTTACAATGCTAATAATGGGAGTTGGTGATTGAAAATACTTTTGCTTTTCCGGGTGGATGCTACCTGTAACAACCTAAACAGCTAAACTTAAAAGGAAGCATACTTGAGCATGCAGCTTATTTGTTTAAACAATTTTTCGTACTTTAAATTAACAAGCATCATGAACTTTAAATGAGCTACATTGGCTTTTCTGATAGTGTACCCAAAATATCCTCATACCCTTGATGAGCTTCTCCAGAGAGACCCACTGCATTCACAATATCCTATCACCACAGGGTACAGTACAAATACCCAGGCTAATCAAACTGCAAACCGCTACTGACCTCATACCAGCACGGTTTACAGATTATAGAATGGCTAAAAGCCTCTGCATTATCAAATTGTTTTCTATGCGCATACAATTCTCTTCATATGAATTTCATAAATATACTAACAAGGCAAATAATGCATATGTTAGTGGAAATAATCAGATTATAAATCTAAACATAGTTACCTGGAAATAACATTGCAACAGGCCATGTTCCCAGCAATTTCAGCATTAATGCAACATCACCATCTGAGAATCTACTTATATGATAGTGGGATGTGTCTTTCAAAACTTTAACAATGGCACTTAATCTTGACATGTCAGCTTCATTCAGCGATAGATGTTGTTTCTCCTTCAAGAGGGAGTTAAGTCAGGCATAAAACCAACAAGCAAGCACTGACAATTGATATTTACTACGGAGAGGGGGAGGTTGTGGGTGGGATGAACATTTCACAGATAAGAGATAAAAGTACAACAATACAAAGTAAATCACATAAATTCAACAACTAGAATCATAAATTCAATAATACAGCAAACAGTTTACCTGGTCAGACAGCAGTGTGTTGTTAAACTCTGAGATCTTTTTGAGAATTCCATCAAACTGAGCAACGTCAAATACAAGCATCCCTTTCTGGAAGAAATTATTTGTCAAACTTACATAAGAAAATTACTTGTAGAACAAGTATTTACAAAAGTATCTAAATTATATTGTTAGTTAACATCTTATCTTACATCAAATCTGGGAACTATTAAATGTAAACAAGCAAAAAACTCATAATAAGGAAAGATAAGATGTTACAAACATCAAAATATCTCCGAGATGAACGACTGCTGCTAGCTTATGTGATCCCCAGTTTTCCAAAAATAATTAATGACTAACGAATTCAACTGCTTTAAATAAAAATCTAATAAACCCTATACTATTTCTCTAAGATTAACTGCCAGGAGTAACCCCAAAGAAAATGTACAACTAAGCCTAAGAGCAACGTCGACATTCAAAGAAAAAAAAAAAGAAAGGAAAAAGAATGAACTCCTGATATCCAATGTCATAAGCAGCAGCTCGCATTTTATAACACAACATATTAATACTCGTTTTGAAAATAACAAAAGATCTTTTAAAAAGCCAATGCTAGTTCCAAAAAATTAGCTGGGCGGCTAGTCACTTGACTTCTTTAATTCAGCATCACCTAGATAGCCCAAGTCCAGATTGGCCAATCAATTGGTGGATATTATCCACCTTACATAAAAGACACAAGATCATCGCTATTTAACAGGGGTATATTCGTCAAGCCTAGATTCTTTAATGATCTCAAAGGAGTCATTTGAACCAATGTTTAAAATCTAAGAAAGCCAATTGATCCCAATTCAACGAAGACACTCGTCAGTTCATCAGCCATTAGTTCAATACTTCAATATACATTGTATGATGACAGAAACATAAAGTGAAAAAAATATACCAAATCTTAATGACTATCAACAAAATTAGGTAAATCACTGTATATTTTCAAAAATTAAACTCACATTCGGAATTTTATTTAAACAAACAAATATTCCTAACAAAACAAAAGTTTTTGAAAAAAGTGCCAAAATATTACCACCTAACTGAATGATTCAACTGTCAAAGTTGAACAATATTTATGATTAGGAGCGAATTTAAACTAGTGAGTTTTATATCTAACAACCCAGAGTTGAGTTGTGTTTTTCATAGTTAGTTTGGACCACAACTCTTTACTTTCATAAACGACTACACTTTATTTTGAAAAAAGCCTTTTTTCACAGATACACTTTTTTTAACTCAGCTGAACTCCAGGACGTCTCTTATATCACATAATAATCTAGGGTAAACTACATCCATTAACCTCCTTCCACCACAATTCTATCAAAGGTCAGCGCTAAAGTGAAAAAATAAATCCTCCAATCCTTTCCAATAACATTCATTCTATATGATTTTAGGTCACCTTCTTCAGGTCTACAGAAAATATTAGTCCTATTTTATAACCACATACGATGAATGTTACCAACCATTGTCATGCAACTGTACAACATATTCATCTAAGTACTCCCATCTCAATCACATTCAACTTGCATCTGTCTTCCTTAATGACCCGGCATAGTCTTTCCAGACTTTTACATTTGCTCTAGCCGACACACTTTCAATAATCACCAAGGTAAGTTGGTTCTTCATATCTCAGCTGCCCCCATTGTTCCCTTCTATTTGAATGATAGAGCTTAAAGGTTTACACAATCATTATCAAGTGTTTCTTGTCCAGTCTAGATGGACTAATTATACCCCACATGCTCAGTCCGTCCTTATTCCCTTCGTGTCTACTTCCTAAACTCTTTTCCCACAATTCGATTCGAGAATAATTCCCTTTACACTGTCATATACGATCTACAAATACATAATTCACAAAGAGTCTAGACGCCTCTCTGATATCATTAGATCATTCCTGATGTCACAACCAGAATTTACGAGGTTGGTTCAGTTTATAGTTTCATAAGGGTCCATGGACCATGTGAAGGTAAACATACAGGACAAAAAAATTATCTTGACTAATCGTGTTTGGTATTCTCAACAGAATAAAGACTACTATATGCTTTACCAGATATGTTAAATACCATATTCTTGGTGTAAGCGTGCCATTATGAAGTTAAAGTGTAGTGAATTAAATCAAACAATGAAAAAGATAACAGTTAGAAAGATTACTTTGGGAATGTGCTTGTAAGAGGGCTTTAATACACCTGCATTTTTTCAAGCAGCAGTCACAACCTCTCTTTCACAAATAAAATCAGAATAAAGGAAAAAACTGAAAGCTAGGTCCAAAATGAAAAGGAACCTGTCGATTTAGATGGTGCTCCGGGTACATAAGCACTAGCTGAATCATTAAAAAGAAGAGAGAAATAGTTAATGTGAGTGGTGCATCAAATCTAACTCCAAAATTTTAGTGACCTCATACACTTATTTTTAGCTTACAGCCAGTGAAGGGGTCTCGAAATAATGGATCTGGAGTAAAATCTCTTTGTCCTGTATTTTGCAGAATAAATTCCACAATTTGCTGCCGATAAGAAAGAGGTAAGTTTTCATTGAGTAACCACTTATCAGCCACGTCATATGGACTATCTGCAAATTTGTGCACAATGACAATAAAAAATAAGACTCCGATAAGGGTTATGTAAACAAAAGAAAAAAGATATAAACAAAAGATGTAATATAAACAAAAGAAATACTCCAAAGGAACTGCTTACAAAGAAAAATAAAAAACTGTATAATTTGTATATCAAACTCACATTAAGTAACACATGCATGATTTTGATTACCCGAAATTATAAAGATGCTTGTAAAGTTTCTCAAATTTTTCCGTCACGAATAGTCATACCTGAGCGATTGTAAGGCAATTTCCGCACAGGTTCACCATCTCCAATGTCAACATCAAACACTGAAACAACACATAACAACAGATTGTCGTTGACAAGGAAAAGGAATGTACAGATGAATCAAAAAGTAAGTTAGTAGAAAAGGCAAACCATAGTCATATTGAACACCATCAAGCACAGGACTCTTCAAACTATCATCAGGTCCGTCAACAACTTCACCAATCTATATGAAGTGTAAAGGTCAATTGTCATGGACTAAACAAAAGATGCTTGACGATATGAAATGTTAGAAGCTTTTTTTAAATAAAATCACATATCAGTTAGTAAAGTACAATACAACCAACGAGACTAACAAAGAAAGAACAAAAATGGAATATCAAGAATCATATTAACCATCAGAATATTTTCAGCCAATAGCATTAACATACGAAAGACAAGCAGTAGCATACTCTACAATCATCAATTAATATAATTTAAGACGAGCACAGATCAGGAAATGCGATAGATTAGTACCTTGTCCCACTTGAATTCTTTCATATTCCATGCATAAGCCACACCATTGTCTCCTTCTCGAACAACTTTTGTCTGCCCATCACTAGTTCCTGATCATTTTAGTCATAGAAATAGTTTTGCATGTTAAGTTAAATATAAAAGAATTTTTCTGGTAAAAAGTCTACATCCTTTAATTGCGAGTCGAGCAACACTACTAAACCAATTCTATTCTCATTACCCCTGTTCCATAAAAGCTAAGGAAATACTACCGCAAGTCATCATACCTGGAGTCTTTAGGGCATCTAGACCTGGTAAATCTTCCAATTTCAGCCCTCCAACTCTCTTCCTGGTGCAAAATGAAATACACATGATAGTGAGATCAAGCAGTGAATTAGATATTCCAAAGTGACTCAATAAGTTATTCAATAATAATTAAACTTGACTACAAAGGTCCAATATCTTGTCATTCAATTAAATTCAAGCTATATATACCAAACCAGTTCATGAGATACATAGGAAAGCATAAAAAAGCAGTCCACAAAAGATAAAATAAATTTAGGTATAAACGTCTCCTAGTAAAATGGGAAAGATAACAAATGGTTATTGAAATTAAAAGAACTCAAAACTAAAAAATAAGGTGCTAGTAGAGATAATTTGCTAAAAATATCATCTGTTTATCTGAAATAAGTCCATTTCCTAGCACGAGAATCATAATAATTTATAATCAGCAAGCTTGACAACTACCAGTTGCTATTTACTTTACATTATCCAACTTAAACAATACAAACAGCAATTTAGCTTCAAAATTCATTGACCAAAGAAACTAAATACGAATAGATACAATACCGACTGATCTTGTATTGAGAAAGTTGAGTAGTAAATGAATCAAGTTCTACTGCTCCAGCAACCTTATCGTGATCTACTGTCCAAATACGCACAATGCCATCAGAGCAAGCAGTCACGATGTCGCCATTTTCCATGAATTTGACATCCCAGACACAGCCAGGATGCTCTATGCTTTGGACACAAATTCCATCTGCAACATTACATGATTTTTCATGTAGAGAGTAAAAGAAGCTCAGGACAACTGAAGCAATATATTTCTGCTGTGAAATCTGATGCCGCATATGATATTTTATCATGTTTGATTCAAGAAGAAATTATTACGAGAAAGAATTTTGGTCACACGGCATCTCCAATGTTCTCTTCGAAAAGACATTATTTACTTATTAACAAAATCATTGAGAAACTCTACCACAATTAATTTAACACAGCAACCAAAATAGAATGATTGTTGTGTCGATACTTAGCACTTTCTAAAGGCAAATTTATCCTCAGCAAACATTGGAAAGCCTAACCTAGCACAATTTTACCTTAACTGTTCAGAGACCATAAACAAGGATAACAATAATCAAGCCAAATCCAAAGACTATCTACAAGTTCAGTCTTGTCATAGGACATGAGAAAGTAACCTTTTTATATCTTTGAATCAAGAAAATAAATTAAATAAAGAGATTTTTGGTCACATGCCATCACCAATGTTCTCTTCAAAAAGACATTATTTACTTATTAAGAAATCACAGAGAAGCTCTACCAGATTTCAGTTAAACGATTAATGAACACATCAACCAAATGACTGTAACCTTTCCATATCTTTGCTGAACAATCCTCGCTACCACTGACTATAAGTCCAGATGCATGAGCATCCACAGAATAGACTATAGATGTATGACCAACCATCTCCATCAAAAGTTCCCCACTGAGTGCCCATAGCCTGATAGAACTGCCATTCACAAATAAAAAAGATTTAGAAATACAATAATAAAGTTGAAAAATAAACACAAGAGAAGAAATGGTGTACACAACTTATTTTCCACCTTCAGAAAATACAATAAAATAAGAATTGTTAGACAATCCAAACATAACTTAATTCTCATTTAGCTATTAAGTAACAAATAAAGAACACTCCTAACATCTGTGTATATGTGATGGTTGCCAAAGCTATAAAGTTGGAAGAACTATGGATGGAATCAATAGCGCTCATTCATGGGAACAAATAGATCTGTAATATAAGACCAAGTAAAAGAGAAATTGAGGAAAAGCTTATACCAAAGATCAAGTATAATAAGTTCAAAAAAGAGCTCTCATGAACTACAGAAAGATTAAATTACAAGCTTAAAACATTCTAGGATAATATATTGCAATTCAACATTTTCCCTTCAGTTTTTACTATTTCCAGTGCCATCAATGATATTAAGTTACATAGTAAGTTACTATTCTAGTCACTATTCTACAAGTTTCCTTTTTTTGTCCAGCAAGAGCTTTACACTTCCTTACCTGCCGTCAACAGTTACCATTACATTTAAAACGAAATCTGGCTTACATCATATTAAAAAAGAGAAGTTACACAAGATCAGCATCCACTCATAAATAATAGCACAAAAGAATGATCTTTTATTACTAAGGCCTAACAACTATTGCATAAATTTATGAAAATAGTCCAGAAATTTTCATCTTATAAAATCATACCAACTTAATAAACTGTTCCAAAGACAACAGATTGCACAGAGAACTTACATGGTTGTTCGTGTGCATGTGTGTATGTATACCATAATGCATTCAGATGTGGGTTTGTAACCAGATTATTGAGGGAATAAAGATCAGAGAGAATTGAAATTTCAAATTCATGACACTTTAGAAGTCCATTATCAAATTAAGGGAACAGCTAGGTCGGTGTGATATAATGATTACTTTCATGTTCTAGATAACAATAGCCATTGAACAGAACTCCAAATCCAAAGGCACGTTTTTGGGGTCCAAGTAATTCATCATAGCACTTACTAAATGGAGTTAAAAAGTACGCTCACAAAGAAGCAAAATCTTACCCGTCATGTGATGCCGAAAGGATTCCTAAACTCGGCATCACAGCCAATCCTCGAACAGTATCTGCGAAAATACAGCTAGAAGTAAAAAAGTCATGCGCTTATGCAAGAGAACAATGAATATAATCAGACAATCAACAAACAATTTTATTGGAGTCATCTTCCTACGAGGAGGTCTCCATGTCTACATTAAAGATTTTCAAACATCAAGTAACTCCTAAAGCCTAGCTTCAGAGAACTTAATAGGTTTCATCTCTTGTTTCTCAGAAACTAGGCACATGAGAGGCACCAATTGACCTGCTCAACAAGTATGCATAAGTAAATCCTAATCTGCCATGTCTTCATGGGTCCGTTTTCCCAACTAGGTAAAATCACATTACACAATACACACAGAGAGAGAATTATATATACTTTATTATATCTATAAACAAATATAAAACTATTTCATGGTCTTCATCTTTGAATTAAATTATATAATATAATTGCAATGGCGCAGATTAAGGAATGATAAAATCCCAGAATATGAAGTAAACTATTTTCTAACTTAAAAAGTGGAGTTCAAATTGTCACACATCGATAAAGAAGATAAAACACACATCTACCAATTTATGAAGAAAAAAAAGGATCATAATATCAGTTCTATATTGCCCTTGAAAAGAATATATAATAAAGGAGCAAAACATCAAAACTAGTGGAAACAAAGAGCTAAAAATGAACCTGTATGACCCTGGAATGTATGGGTACATGACTTCCCTTTCCAGAGCTTCAAAGTCATGTCACTTGAACCTGGATAACCATCAGAATTAATTGGAATGAATTTCAAAAGCTATTGCAAGGTCACCAATTTCAAGATAAAAAGTAGATATATCCACACGGAAGCAAAATCAGAGGGTGACTGTTTTGACCATTTTACATTTTAAGCACATGTATAGAAGCAAAAGACCTTGCAAAATTTCAAAATGAGGACCCGTTTTCTTTTTATTTTAATTGAACATAAAAAACATAACAAAAAATTTGAAAAATGACTGCTGATAAAATAATGATTTCTAAATTCATTATGGCTTACACCTGTAACAAGCTCGCCAGAAGGAAGCTTAAGAATTGCTTGAATTGCTGCCTTGTGAGCTTCCCATGATTCAACCTCTTGGCCTCCCCTCCACCGCCTTATTGTACTAAAATGAGGCCATAAAAAAAGCTTAAATCAGGAAATGCATCAGAGCATCAAGATCCCAAAAAGTTAATCAAAAGAATCTATTAGCAGATAAAGCATCACAAATTAAAAAGGAAAAGAGTGAAAATAAAGTTGCCACTGGGAACATGTGATCAGATTAACTAACATTCTGCCTTTTGGGTACTCCGACTGCCATGTATCAGGTGAAGAGAGTGGGTTGGTAAGCTTAATAGGGTTTATGGTTTAAACACGGAAAGATCGATGCATACAAACCATCATAATTCTATTTGTATCTGTAACATGTTCATGTCTAAATGTGTTTGATTGTGTGCATGCTCAGAACTGTTTGTCGAAGGCTCAGATTGCCCATCCTCGTTAGTTGGCTGCTACAGAAACTATTTTGCCGCTTCGAGGAAGATGAGAAACAAAATCCATGTCCTTTAAAACTAGGCAACAAATTGCATTCTTGCATAGCATCAAGTGAACTTACCAAACCACGCTATCCACATTGAACAACAGAAGACAGCTCTCCTAGCATAAAAATGGCTGGGGTTTCACCCAGTAATCAATGTTTACACTCACCAAATCTCACTTGGTCCCCTTGTCTGCTAGTCGATAAGAAAAAGAAGGCCAAATCCTTACTTGTGGTTTAAATGAATGATATCGCGTTTAATTACAAATTTCAAGTACAGAAATGAGCTAGTAATTATTATGTTGTCAACATCTACAAAGACCATTAAGAGTATGCACGAAGACCATAAATTCCACATCAAACTAGAATCATTAACCTCAGGTCTTACAAAGCAAAAGAAAAATATAATATGTATGAGTATTAAGTATTTAACTAAACTATACAGGTATATAACTAACTCCACAGTTTTCAATAAGAAAAAACCAGAAGGAAAAAGCATTCAAATATATTTCAGTAAAATATAACAGAATTCATGTTTTATATTTTTCCAAAACCCAGAATTAGATATCTTGAGTGGGATGGACTTAAGATAACCAAGAACCATCAAAACTTGCAGTGCAGGGAAAACATAATACAAGAAACATAATCATTACCCACAAAAATGAGACATACCAATCAACAGATGTTGAAACAATGTCCAAACCATCCAAGGTGATGCCGGTCACCTGCAACTTATGACCATTCAGCGTCTGAACTTTCTCTCCAGTGGCCAAATTCCAAATAAGAACAAGCGTGTCCATCCCTCCAGATATAATCCCACCCTCCGGAAACTCCTCATTTGGCGAGACCCAAGCCAATGGTCCCACAAAACTAGTGTGGCCCAACAATATTTTTGAAATTGTGTAATCACGCTTTTCTGATCCATCTAAAGTCCAAAATCTAACAGTTCTATCTCTTGAAGAAGTCGCTATACCAGCATCTCCACATATGCATATTCCACGAGCCTAAAGATAATGGAATGCAGTAAAGCATGATAATAAACAGATCGAATTAGCACATTAAGTTCAATTCAATACTCCATTCTCAATAATAATATTATGAAGTTGCGTAGATATATAGATAGTCTTCGAATTTGAGCACTTTCTTGAACAACAAAGCAAACATCAATGTGACCCTAAAACACTATATGTTTATATTGATGCTTGGCTCAACTGATCAAATAATAAAATAGTAACTCCAAAAAAACTCTGGAAAGAAGAATAAAAGTATCTTATTTAATCCACTTTCTTGACCAGTAAAGCATTCATAAAGTCGTCCCTAAAATAATGTACAGGAAGTTAATTGAGTACTATGTTGTGAATACAAAGATTATGCAGTGGTGTGTTTATATAGAATTCTTATTTGATACACTTTATCAAACAGCAAAGCAAACATCAACTCGACTGTAAGTCTCTCTATAGAAAAATCAAAAGTTTCTTCATGATGCTTGCTCAACTGATCATATAATGGATCAGTAATCCAATAAAATCAAGAAAGAGGAGCAAAGGTATTCGTATTTAATCCACATTTTTAACAGTATTCATCAAGTAAACCTTAAAACGCAGAACAAGTAAATTAATGGCTTCTTCCTCTTTATTTCCAGCTAAATGCATGATCAGAAAAAATAGGAACTCTAGGAATGACCAGAAAGAGTAATAAAGGTATCCTGATTTAATCCAGTTCCAGAAGCGTGAAGCAATCAACAAAAAGTCCCTAAAACGCCATACGTGAGAATCAAGGTATATTCTTGGTGTTCGGCGCAAATGATCATATTATAATATAACTCCAATAAAATCTAATAAAATTTTCACATAGTACATCAGTCAATTGCGCGAAGTAGGGTTTGGGAGATCTTACGTCGTCTTCGTGGCCTCGAAGTTGGCATCTGAGTTGATACTCTTTAGAGTCGATCTCCATAGAAGATACATTATTCATGTTTCTTCCAAAGTATATTAGGGTTTAAGATAATATTTTCTCCAGCTGAAGTGAACTGAATTTGGGGAGAAAAAACTCTATTTTGTGGCTTATCGCTTGCTTTCCAAGTTTGGTGTAGTGTAATTTTATTCTTTTTCGTTCTTATATGGGCCTTTGGTGTTTATGGGCATACCCACACTGGAAAATTCTATTTCTTAAAATTAGTGTGTAAATTACTTAAGAAAATCCGAACGGTGCCGTTTTTCCAGTTGACAATTATAATAAGGAAATTTTTAACTTGGTGACATTTTAGGAATAATTGAATTTAATTCCTTTTAATTTTAAACTAAATCGAAGTTTGCATTTTCAAATAAAAAAACCCTTCGAAAACCCCCTCTCCCCACCCCCACCCCCCCAAAAAAAAACCCAAACACAGAGAATATTTCCTTAAAATTCCAGCAATTAATATAATCGCTCATTAGTAAAGGAGGCAAGACCAAAAAAAAAATGGCAAGAGTGCAAACAATATTGAACCTTGAACATATACGACTTTTGGCCTGACTTTAACCTAAACTTAATTAAAAAAAATTAACAACGATTTGGCCCATATAGCGTCAGGGAAGACTAGTTCCTAAACTTTTCTAGTTGTGTTGATACGTGATAGCCCAATTCTTAAGTGAATTCTTAAGTTCACTGAGGTTTTAGACTTTTAATCACTATAAAGTAGCATATTTAGATTTGAATTTATGTTAGAAGAGATTTCTAAATAATGTGTTTGACGCGCATCGAAAGAAATTAAATCATTGAGAAAAAAAAAAAACCATCTTAATAGTTAATATAAAAAATGGGTAATTCATGATTAGTAGTTACCCCCAAGGGGTAGTACCAATATATATTCAATTTTTGTATCTTGGAAAACACGTGTATACCGCAAAAAATAGAACATGAGGGAATGATATTACACCCGATGATTAGTAGCCAGAACTTTCCCATAAAAAACATAGAATGTGATAATGATAAACTCCTCCTAGCGAGGAGAGTGCGGAGCATCTAGGGTGCCGGCAAGGTAACTTGCCCTCACAAGCGGGATGACCCTGAAATCATGTCATGTAGTGCGCATAACTAAAATGTAACTCGGCGAGTTGACTCGGTCTGTAAATAGACCATTTTATCCTTTTTGGTTTAATTTTAAACAATAGTTGAGATAATTTTCAATTAATAAAAGACAGTTATAACCTTTAAATCAAAAAAATTAAAAAATATACTAATTGATTTATTTCCATGATTGATATCGATAGTTATCATGATTAACAACTGCTACTCGAATTAAACCTAGAGATTTATCTTAATACTATAATAATGGCCAGTTGGCCACAAATTATCTTATAATTAATGATTGTTAATTTTTCATCCTAAAGTTTTAATATTAATTCGGTTACAACTTACAAGAATATAATGACTATAATCGTTTATCTAGATCGAATTAGAAAGAAATATACAGAAATTTAGAAATTTGACAATTATTTAGGCAAATTGGAATTTAATTAAAGTCAATAGTTACAAATTAATTTTTCTACGATTTTCGATTTTTTTAAATAAATTCAAACGGAAGGATTAATAGGTCATTTACTTTAAAGTCTAAAGTCAACTGTGTAAACTAACTTGTTTGACCAAGTTACACAATCAACGGCCGAGATCAAAACGGGATAAATACACGGCTGGAGGAAAGCGGTAGGGTTCAATTCGTAAAATCGCAAAAGATAGGGGTCAATTTGCAAAATTATCAAAGTAAATTATTATCAAAATTGAAGGTAAAATAGTCTTTTTATATGAGAACGGTTTTTATATTTTTTTTGGAAGCAAAATAAGTTAAAGGGTAAATTAGGTAAATTGGAATTTAATCAAAGTCAATAGTTACAAATTAATTTTGACCAAGTTACCTAATGAACGACCCAGATCAATCTGAGCCAAATGAATGGCATGATGAAGATTCCCGCATGTGAGGACGTAACTCACATGCCCGCACCCTAGAAAAATCCAGGAGAGTGGAGGTGTGAAAAGAAGACCTTATAAAAGTGTATAAAGTTATCAAAATTATTTGTGCAAATGATTTTGTGACGTTAAGTTTAATTGAAGAAGACTTATAATATGGTCTTATCCCTAGTATGAATGAGTCCAATATAACATACCCGAGCTGTAAGAAACGGATAGAGGACACGAAATTTAATGAATTTGTACCATTCTTCCTTATTTATATTTACTCGAGTATGTAAAAAATTGTGAGTAATATGACAATTCATGTTTCATATGATTAGTGATAGAGGATTTTAATCTTTGAAATTCATTGGAAATGCCATGGAAGATAAATATCAGAGAAGTAATTGAACTTTCGTACTCCACAAGAATAATTGAAGTTCTGGAAAATGGTTAGCATATTTGACAAGGGGATTACTATGAATGTAACATTTAGTAAATTATTTGTGAAATTACGATCAAACAGATTAAAGATGAGAGACGAGTTATTTATGAACCTACAGAAGGCTATATCATTTCAGGCTGAGTGACGTCATATTCATGCTAACTGTCAAGTTGATCTATTGGGATGTTGAGCAATGAGCTGCTATGGTTTTTATTTATTAGATTAGATTTCTTAATTGCTCGGCTAGTAGTTGATATGGTCATCCTCAAAAAAGAGTCAAAGTTGTGACATTATTTTTAGTCCAACCAATCAAAATAATACAATAAAAATGGGAAAGTTTGTTTAACTTTTATAAAAGCATTTTGGGCCTATTTGAATTGGTTTTGTCTCGGTTTTGTTGGTCTCGAATTTAAAAAAATAGTTTGGATGGTTTTGGTGAAACCTTTAAAACTTCATTTTGTTAGGTTTTGGATGTTGGGTTTTGTGGATTCGAAAAAGTTGAAGTCTCACTTTGATTGGTTTTGGATGTTGGGGTGTGGGGAAAAAATAGATAGTAGTGTCAAATCAAAATATTTTTTGGAGAGTTTGGGAAAAAAAGAAATGGTAGGTGTCAAATCAATGTTTTATAAGTTTCACGAGTTTAAGTGTAAATTTGTGAATATGTTTGTAATGAGTTTCATGGATCTGATGAAACTCATTTGGAAGGATTTTGGCTCAGTCTCGCGAAATCCACGAGACTGTGCCAAAATTCATCCACATATAGCCTTTAGTGCTGTTTAAAAAGCCAAAACAAGCCAATGATGGCGTCCTTTGGTAAGACACTAAGCCTAAAGTTATGGGTTTAATTTTTATAAATGTAGTTTTTTTTTCTAGTTTTAATACTAATTTTATTTGATAATTTTTTTTATTGTAATTTGATTGTATTGAATAAATTTATGATTTTGATGTATTTTATACTCTGGGAAAAAAGAAAACCAAAGCAACAATTTTTTATCTTATTAGAGACTCTCATATTTTCCAATAAGCTTCTAATCATCATATTCTTAAAAATGTCTAACCAAAATAACTTTGATTTGACATGAATTGAGTAATATGATTCTTTACCTTAGTTATTTCTTTGTATATATATTTTTTTTTTCGAGTAACGCTACTAATGTCCAAAAAAAAAAAAAATCATTATTGTTCATTTCATCCATAAAAAATAGACCTCTTTAAAAGCAAGAAATTCAAAACATGTAAACTAATCCTCCAAATCTCTTAAACAAATCTTAGAAAATCTAAGGAGACAGCCCTGTAGAATAAGGTCAAAACTAGCTAATCGAGTATAGTTGCTTATTTTATAGAGTCTAGACTAACAAGTTCGATTTAAGCAATAAAATCTATTTTTTTCCTGTACCCTAAATATCCCTTTTACTTTCTTTAATATTCAATTTGAAAATTCAAATCTAGCTTTTAAAAACACTCTAACCTCAATTTGGTCTGTCTTTAACTTTAAGGCATGTCATGCTTTTGAGGCAAAATATGTTACGACATTGTGGGCACGGCCAAAGATCCTCCCCAAGAGACAACTAAATAAGTGAATTGGTCATTACACTTTTCTGTTTCATAACAAACACCTCATCCTTCGGGGAAGTTAAAACTAACATAATTATTTTGTCTTATATACTAAATTCAACAAAGAATATTACCAAATTATTACTAAAATATGCACCTTAGAATAATCAAATCACTAAACATAACAAGTCATGAAAATAACAACGTTTTAATATACTAGAAACTTTGAAACGGGTACATAATAACGATAAATTAGAAAATCAACGAATAAAATAGACGGTCTAATTTATTCATCCATTTTTTATAATCATTCTATTGCATAATTTGCATAGCCTAAGGTTTTAGACCAAAGGTGATAAATATTATCATCACAAATATAGTTACTAAGAGAGCACTCAACATATCTTTTCATAATAATCTTCAGTGGTTGGGATGCTTGATGATCCTTTGCAGAATGACGGTTCTAGCCCTGCGTATATCCCGACTGCAATTATCAGCTTGAGCACCCAATTCTTCAATTTTCTTCATAAACACATCCATTATCTTCTTAATCTCCTCCACACCAACTTTCACAGCTTCCTCATTAACCGCAAACTCAGCGTTTTTCAGAAGAGATTCAATATCAATTTCCAACCTATCGATTAACAGCCGAATATTATCCAAGTCCTTAATCGTAACATAAGTTCCCACATTCATACAATTGATAATCTCCTTTTGCCCCTTCACAGCATTCTCATAGTTCTTCAAAAGTGAATCTATCCACTTCCCCATTGACCCCAGCGGAATCGAGGTGGCAGCCGCCAGTGCCGCAGCCACCGGTGGTGCAGCCATGGCAGCAGCCACCACGGAACATATCAACACCGCCGCAAAAGTAGCTGCAAAGATAATACTAGAAACCTTCCTCCAAGAATGAATGTTCTTCAACTTTTTATCCAACTTATTCTTCCTCATTTGCAACCTTTCGAGCATTAGCATTTGTTGTCTATAAACTGACTGAAATATCTGGAAAAACTCCTCCGTGAAGGGGTCCCCTGCATCCTTAAAAATCCTTAACTCCTCCAATGTCTTAGAATACCTCTCGTTTCCCTCGATCCCATCTTCCTCTTCAAACTGCTGAAGGGCAACGTGAATAAGCAACTGACTATCTCTAGCTCGTTTGAGACACTTTTCTAATGCAGCACAAAAGTCGAGAGTTTTGAGGCTGTTTTCGAAATACTCCTCGACTAGCTCGAACAATTCTTGATTTTTCCATATGTCCTTTTTGCAATCTAGAATAACCTTAACAACTTCTTGATTCATGTCTAAGAGGCATTCCGTGACTTCCCTTAAGGAATCGAAGGATAAGGCACGTACTTCTACCCCAGAAGCAAGGGCATTTATGACATTTGTGGTACGAGCTTGGAGGGTGGTGTCGAAGGATTGTAAATCAACGTCTAGCCTGCAGGCTGCCTCGTACGAGGTCAGCTCAGTTGTGTATTGCATATTGTTGATTGCATTTACGCTTGAAGTCTCTCCAGGCTTCTTGCTCAAGTGGCTCCCCATTTTACTTCTTTTAAAAGCTCTTATCTTCAAACAAATTAAACACACACTAAAATAAGTAAATACAGTAAATTCAAAATTCTGGTTTCTGCAGATTGCTTCAAAGCTAAAGCGAAAAACAAATCAGTTCATTTTCTCCAATCCCATGTATCAAATTCTGGGTTCAAAAATAACAATTCCCATAAAATAATAAGCTTAATTACAAAGGGAAAAATCAAGCTAATTAAACTAGCATAATAAGTTATAAACATGTACCCAGATAGCTACATTAATAAATCATTTGCTTAGAAATAATAATAAGACATGGGCTTCAAATCCAATGGATTAAAAATTCCAACAAAACCCATAAAAAAATACACTCATAAAACCTGCCAGAAACGGAAAGATTCAATTTTGCGACTTATGGAGGAAAAAATCAAGGTAAATAAATTATCAAAAAATAAAATAAAATGACCCAGATAGCTACATTGATAAATGAACTCCCAAAATTATATCATTCCATTTTCTCAAATAGTACAGTCAAAATCGCATGAATAAAGAATCCAACGGAGCCCATAAAAATTAAACAATTATAAAACATACCCAGAATGGAAAGATTCAATTTTGCTTGGAAGAAGTACCTACTTCATAGATCTCTTGGCAAATCAGCTAGAAAATGACTGGAGTACCAAACCCTTGGAATCAATTAGAAAATAAGGGGAAAATATTTGATGGGTAATTAATGTGAACTTTATAGAGAAAGAAAGAGAAAAGAGGAAAGTGATGTTGTATATATATACAATAAATTAAGAAATGGGAAATGTGACGAAGTAGATAAAGATTGATTTTGAAGGCTGATTAGGAATGAAGAAGCTTAAAGAGAATTAAAACCGTTGAGAAGCCACAAAAGAAAATAAAAATGTGGTGGTGGGTTGAGATTGTGAAAGAAATAGCTTGCACGCATGAGTTTATACAGAAAAAATGCATATGGAAAACGCGGGAAGCAATGTCTTCTTCTCTACTACTGTATTATTCTTCATTTATTATGTAGTAATTACAAATCTTTATCTAGTCTTTTTGGTGGAAGAGAAGTTTTTCTTTTCAAGGATTAGTAGAAAAGAAGTGTTGACAACAATTCAACGGTTTAACGCGTAACTGGGGGACAGGACTTGGTAAAACTTTGACACTACTTTGGTAAAGTTAAAACTTGTGCTCAAAGAAAGCTGAGTAGTGCAGGGTCGGGTTGGATCGGGTTGTGAGTCCGTTTTAGAAATTTAGGATCAGTTATTTGATACTTCGGGTACCCAACAATTGTCAAGACACACCATAATTCAAGTACTCTACACACCATTTCTTTTGAAAGCCGCAAAATGGTAAATTCTCGTCTCTCTACTTTGTATGATAAGTGATAGCCCTTTTGCTGTTTTTGATAATATATTATGTTTGTATTTGAGTTATCCAAATAACCTAAAAAACACTATTTTGATCAATCTTTTTGTGACGGTTTAAGTCATTTATTGGTTTAAACCGCTATCATTATTTTTCTCATTTTTCGTTGGCATTTTTGTTATTCTTGTTTAAATCATGTTGTATATGCTTCACTCTGTATTTGCTGGTTAAATTATTTTTTCTTTTTACAGATTTCATTTTTCACCTAATTCACATGTTTTTTCACTGATTTTACATGTTTTTTTATACCAATCTCACCCCATATTTAATTGATTTTATATGTTTTCACCGAATTTACATTTGTTTCCCGATTCATTGATTTCACCAATTTTTAACGATTTCATCCGTTTTTCAATAATTTCATCGGACTTAAACGGTTGTCACGAATTTCGTCCAAAGTTATTCTATTAATTATATATTATTGATTTCACACGTGCCTTTTAACTGGTTTCACTCATTTTCACCAAATTTACCGGTGTTAACCAACTTCACCCAAATTTTTATCATTCACATGTTTTTACCAACTTTTATCGATTTCACAATTTTTCATTAACCAATTTCGCTCGTTTTCCATGAAAAAAAAACTTCATGAAAATTTGAGTATCACAAATTTCAATCGTTTTTTTACGAATTTCACCGAATTTTTATTTTATCGGTTTCACATGTTAATCTACCAATTTCACCAATATTTATGTTCAAGGTTATTCATGTCTTGATTATTCGAGGTTATGCAATGTCTTGATATTCTTGAATATTGTTTATATTTTGTTTATCTAGCCAATGAAAAATTACGTACTTAGCTAAGTCAAATGCATTGTTTGTTCTTTGGCAATGCAATTCTTTTTCAGATACAATATTTTTTTTTTTTTGTGTAATAGAATGAAGTTTAAAAAGAATTTAATTTTTATTTTTAATCTTAGAAGACTTTTATGACTTATATTATATTAAATCTTCGATGCTACAAACATTATTTTTTTGCCTAAAAGTATATTGCTGCTAAATTATAATAATTTTACATATAAATTTTAGGAGCTATTTAAAATATAATTATTTATTTATTTATTATTCTTCATGGTTCATTTTTATGAGTTATAAGAGAAAAATAATGAAATTATAAAAATTGATGTAAAAGATAATTTCTAGATTTAGGAGTTTACGTAGGAAACTAATATAATAAGACTTCATGTTTAATTATACCACTTCATTTAATTTTCTTATTTTAATTATTATATTTATATTGAAGAGTTCACATTGAAGTAGACTTATTTTTCTTATTCAAATTTTTTCATATTTTAATTAATGTAATTATCTTTTTAAGTAGGGGTATATTAATCTTAAAAAAAATAAGAAATTCTTTTTGGATGAATACATACTCGTACATATAATAAATAACATATATAATATAGATTAACTCGACTTAGTCGTTTATGTAATCATTAATTAAAAAAATGATGACTTTTAATGTAAGATAATTCATTTAACTATGTAATCCGTATTCAAGAATTGAAACTGAAATAACACGTGACGGAAGTGAAGAAGGCATTGATCATCAGTCATTCTTGGACAACTTAGAGCTATCGATCGACCCAAAGATTCATTAACAAAGACCACCCCCCCCCCCCCCCCCCCCCAACAAAAAAATCATCACAATTGACAAAAAGATAGATAGAATTTAGACCTTTGAAACTACGGCCTTGCTAACCGCAGTTCCGCTTTGGCGCTTTGGCGGAACTGCGAACAGTTCTCCATACATTGACTGCCATGTGGCAAATTTGTAACTTGTATTACCGGAAGAAAAAATACACTCAAGCAAAAATGAAATGACTTTTATACCCTGCCCAGTTAATTTATGCCCATCTTCTTCTTCACTCTTTCATTTCTCAACCTTTTCTTTTTCTCTCTCTCTTCTTTTTGCTGCTATGGATCGGTGGCCACAGGTAAAAGCAAAATTTCTTTTGTGTTTATGTTCTTAACTCTTTTTTTAAGGTATTTTTGGGCATTGAAAAATTGTACAAGATAACAGATCTGCTTGGGAGCTTTAATCAACCGATTATGATATTGCTCCGATGACAGATCTGTAAACCTAGACATTGAAGACATTGAAGAAGTATGGAGAATGAAGAAGTCTAGACAGATCTATAAACCCTTGGCTTCAATTTTGGTTATAAATCCAACACAGATCTGGACCCGAACAACCCGGAAGGAGAAGAACCATTGGAAGAAGAAGCTGAAGCGGAATCAGAAGAACAACGAATAAGTCTGGTCGGACCACTCGTCCGAGCGGCGGCGGCGGCGGCAGCGCTATCCGACGATTTGAAGATACGTGTATGTTCACTGCGACTAGACGAACAAAGCCCCTAAGCTAATTCTGGTGAACAGTCACCGAAAAATGGTGGTCCTGCGTGGAGGTGGTGGCGGCAAGGAAGAAGAAAGTCCTTTTTTTCTTTTCTTAAGAAATTCTTTTTTTTAAATATATAATTATATAGTTGATAAATGATAATAGAGATTTTTTAACATTTTTAGAAAATAAAAAGTGAAATTAGAATAATCTTGTATACAAATATTGAATTTATAATGAAAATGTATATTTGCAAGCTAAATATGTTTAGTTTGAATTCAGTTTAAATTAATATCTATGGAAAAATATAACAAATTTTAATGTTGAACTATGATTTGTTCTACGTATGGCACAAAATTTAACAAAAATATAATATGATTTTGTATAAAAATTTGTGGAACACATAATAAAAATCTATGCTTTTATAGTAATATATGTAAATATGATTTTTTTAACATTTTTAGAAAATGAGAAATGAAATTAGAATAATCTTGTATACAAATATTAAATTTATATTGAAAATTGGTAAATAGAACAAATTTTGTATACAAATCAAAAATTGGTAAATAGAACAAATTTTAATGTTTTTAATATATATTAATAACAAGGAGGGGCAAATATGTAAATGAAATAAATGAAATTTTATGATTTTATTATGTATTATTAATATACAGGGGCAATTATGTCAAAGCACAAAATATGACCTGCTAAAAGTGACTTGATTAGCAGGTCACCAAAATAATAATAAAATATTTTTCAAGTGTGGAACTATGGGCAGTTTTCCACACAAGTGGAACTGCCCATAGCCACTCCCTTGAAACTAAGAATTCTACATCTTTGAAGTAAGTGATACACTTCAGTTATTTGGTTTGCTTTGATTAAAATTTTGCTTCTCCGTTATGTAAGAAATGGCAGGACAAATTATTAATTAGTTGGAAGGATATTAAAGTTCTTGATCATTAGTAGAAGAAAATTGGAATTTACACATGGATTTTATGTAGTATTAACAAATTGAGTTGAATAAACTATTTAAGCTTGATTTATCTTTTAATCGAACATGAAAAGTATTTTGTACATATAACTCACTTGTCGAAATTGAAAGTGGCCATGAAAAGTGTTTTGTACATATATATGAGAGTAAATTGCCACATTTATCTTAACAAATGGGGTAAACTACCATATTTATATGAGGGAGGCGGTGTGAAACTTTTATAAAATTAAAGGGGGTAAATTGCTCTTTTTCAAATCACAGGGGATAAATTGAACATTATGCATTAAATTAGGAGAAAAATTGAGGTTGGTATGAAAGTTGCAACGAAAATTTAAGATGTGGTATCAAGTTTGTATTTATGTGTCCATTGATACCAAAGTTGCAATGTAACATATCGTATGGTTCAAAAAAAGCAAATTTCCCCATTTAAACTGAAACTTCAGGCATGTTTGTTTCTCTTTTTCTAGGGTGATTTAGAAAATATGGTGGATGATTTGAGAAATATGCTAGGTGTAGAGGTTTTTTTAAAGAGTTTAGATTATTGGTATCATATGTGTAAGAATTTATGTCAAATCATGTTAGTTATGTAAGACATGTTGTGTAATAGATATTTTATTTTATATTAAATCAAAGTAGAGTTTTTATATGTTTTTCTAGCTTTTGTCAAACACGCAATTATTTTTTTTAGAAAAAGCAAGACAAGTAGCCAGTAGGGCCTTTATTTGGGTTGCGCTGATTAATTGATGTTGTTGCTAACTCAGGTAAGAAACGGTAGGATATCTTATTAATTAGATGGAAGGAAATTAAGTTATGCTTAAAATTGGAACGTACACATTAATTTTATGTAGTATTAAAAGTGTACCTAATTCAATTGAAAAATAAATTGTTTAATTTTAATTGTTATATTTATAGTCAAATCATACTCGAACCGAATTCGAGTATATATATTTTGGAATTTTATCTCATATGATAAATACTGGTCAATATTAGTTTGTTGTGGATGATATATTGATCTAAAAAAAATTTAAATTTTGAATTCGAATGGAATATTGATTAGTTTGAATACACCTCTACTTAGTTATAAAATGACAAAAATATTGTGTATTCTACTTTTAGGTCTTACACTACTATTGTAGTTTTTAACTCCATCATATCTCGAATGTATTTCTATTAATAAATATGGACGGGGCGTTTAATTAATTCTACACAAATTTTAAATTGAAACACTTATTAGTCACCGAAATGAAATGGATATGATGCTCTCAAAGACGTGATGCTTATTATTGATAGGATAGGTGTGGGATTGAGTTTATACTAAAAAAAGTATGTGGTGGATAAATTCAATCGAATGTTGCACGTAATTAAACAGGGTGACATATTTAACGAGACATAAAATTAAAGACACATTTAATTAACATAATCCATTTTTAGCCTCGTAAGTCATAACAATACATCTCGCGACCCGGGTTTGTGCGCATCGATCAATAAGTATTAATATCATTAACAATCATGAGAACTGAGTTAGAGTAGGACACGGTTCTTTTTGTTTTGATAAGCTAGCTAGGACACGATGAAAGACCAAAAGATTCACATGTTTAACTAAGCACATAATTAAAAACTTAAATTTACCGACAAAATCATTAATCCGATTTATTAAACTAAAATGACCAGTCATAATCAAATTAATAGTACTGTACTAATCATGCCCGTGATGTATACATCCAAGTTTGCCAACCCTGCACCAGTACTCACGAGATCAATATCCATCATATATGTGCTTGAAACGAATATCTAATAAGTAATTTAATATATTTATCCCTCATATATATATGCATTTGGGTGATTAATTTCAATGCATAAATCTATCCTAAATTTTTTTATTGGAGCTAAATGCAAAAATTATATCCGCCGTATTTTGTCTATAGACAATTAAAAGAAATATTGTATTATTTTTATAGCAAAAACTCTTCATTTTGATTAAAATCTTATTTGATGAAATCGTTTCATAAATCACATGGAAGTTATTATCGATATTTTAGGTGATAATAATGGTTATTGTTAATTTTTTAAGTGAATAAGGATATTGTTTTCGTAACTATCGTTTCACTCGAAAAGGCTTTATTGCTAACAATAATTTTCATAGGGGGTTTTGTAATAAAAATAATATTTAAATTATTTTGCTAATTAAATAAAGAATATGAATATTTTTGCATTTCACGCTCTGTACATACTTAACTATCGCATATTTTTTCCCGAAAAATTCTTATCCAAGTCTGGCTTGATCAAACCCATCCAACCACCAAGCAAGTGTATTGCACTTGCCTTGTAGTTACTTTGAGTTCTGCTAAACCCGATGTGAGTAAGAATTTTCCTCTTATCTCCTTGTTTCATATACTAAAACCACCATGCATTAATAATATTGGATCAAAACAACCATGCCCTATAATAAAGCAATCATATAGCTAGAAATGACTGAGTAAACCATTGGCTCACTAAAATTTGTCTCCCTCCCCAAATTCCAAAAAATTAAAATAATCATATACAGTAGATACACCTCATATCTTTCTATAAAGGGCAGGGCCCAAAGCCAGGAGAAAATAATTAAACGAACACACTTAATTAGAAAGAAGAAAAGTATATTTATAAGTAAGATTACATATATATATATTTGTTAAAGTAATTAAGATGAAGGCCACATACAGTACTAAGGTAGGTCTGGTGGTGGCAGGTTTAGTGGTGTTGTTAGCAGGTGCCATATCTCTGAACGCAAAAGAAACAACAACTGATGTATGTGGCATGAGCCAAGATGATATGTTCCAATGCAAACCTGCCGTGGCCACCGGCACCATGACCCCGCCTCTTCCTAGCTCCGCCTGTTGCACGGCTCTCACGCACGCGAACCTCACGTGTTTCTGCACATTCAAGAACAACAAGTATTTGCCTCTTTTTGGAATCAATGCTACTCGTGCCATGCAGCTTCCTACTAAATGCGATCCCACTCAAATTGTTCGTTGCTAAAATATAGGACTATATGTTTGCTAGCTACTAGTGCCCTGCCAATTTTATTAATTCCAGTTTATCATGATTTGCATTTCTAATTCCCTTTAATTTGCATGTTTTGCTTGTGTCATCTAATTCAATAAATTAATGTAATGTCGATCGGAATATGATGTTCTATCAATGTTTGTTTGATTTTGAGTTTAATTCCATGGTTGTGTGGTTCTTTATTTTATTTTATAATCCATGTGGAATTCTAATACATGCAGATTACAATACCCAAAGTTCTAAGCAATTATATTCCAATACAATCCTGTTTATATATTAACACAGTAGATCAGTAGTAGAGTGTAATTATCTAATTAAGTACAAGTAAAGCTCCCTATAACATTATGAAAAGTCGAAATTAATGATTTGCCCAAATATTGCATAAAGCTAACATATAATAAAAAGGAGCTTTATCAGTGTATACAAACAACAAATAGGTTGAAGGAAGGGGACTGTAAAAAAATGCACAGAATACCCCAGCATAAAAATGAAATTACATTAAATTAGATATTAAGACGGGTAAACACCACTAATGGTACTCCTTAGCATTAACTTTTTACATAGTGGTTCTCTTATGTTTTTTTTTCTAGGTTAGTCCATACTATGAATTATTTGTTGAGAGAATTGCATTTTTTGTACTAATCTTTATGTCAATTCTCACTTAAGATACACATATTTATGTGTCCAACACATTTGGTACATGACTTTGATAAATTGTGATACATATTGTACAGTCGTTAAAAATTGCTAAATGCTGACGAGGCAGTCAAGTCTAATTACAAAGTTATGTCATTACTTATGTTGACTGATAATTTTACTCCATAACATTCCAGGCTACCAAAAAAACCCCACATCTCCAAATTAATGACAATTTTAGTCTATATTGTTGCCAAATTTCAAAATTTGACCCTAACAAGACCACGTGCAAGCCAATTTGAAAATTTTACCTATTTGATTTAATTTATAAACATTCTTAATAAATTAAATAATACTTTAACATAATCAAAAAAATTAAGAAAATAATTTTTTTAAATATAAGATTTATAAAATAGAATTTGTCTATTTCTATTATTTATTAAAATAATAAATTATATAATTAAAAACTTATAATATTTTTTAAAGTAATAAATAATAAATAATTATAGTTTTAAAAAAAAAACTAAAACCCACCTCACCCCACCCCATCCTCAACCTTTTAGAAGGGGGTGGGGTGGGGTGGGGTAAATTGAATATTATGCATTTCATAGAGGGTAAATTGCCATTAACTTTGGAGAAAAATAATTATAATACCGTATTTGTATTTTTATATCTAATGGTACAAAAAGTGCAAGTTAACCTATCATAAAAAATAATTTTTCCTAAAGATAACACATGGGTGTTTTGGATTTTACTCTATTTTTAATTGGTTAAAAGGTTTAACTGAACCAGGTTTGTATTAAAGTTTGCTCTGCTAGGAATGTAAACAAAATGAGTAGTGTTTTAAACTTGGTTTGGATTAGCATGATATTGAATTGAAAGATCCAAATTCAAACGAGATTTTGGATGAAAATCAAGACGAATATCAATTGTCTTGATTTTGTTACATTTTTTATTTTTATTTTTTAGTTTATTTAATCGAGCTCAAATTGACCTTCAAAAGTTATAAAATTAAAATTGTTATTCAAATTTGTTTCAAATGAATACCGAATCAAACTCGGAATGAGATTTTATTAGAAGAGTTCGAGTTAAATTTCCAAAAAAATATTTTAATTTTTCAGTCCCAGCTTAATATATGGAGCAATTCAAATTTAAAATGGGTACTCAAGTTTTCATTCCAGTGATTTTTTTTGGGTTTCCAAAGAGTTTAATTCCTTTGGAGGCGGGTTGGACACATTAAGTGGGTACCTCTCCCAACAAGGATTCGAATCAGACTGCGACTTTGTACTGACTAGTTCTTTCCACTAGACCAATCACTTGTTGGCATTCCAGTGAACCTAATTCATAGACCATGAATAAAATCAGTGCATCCACCAAACATATTTGCAAGATTTTGTGTATGATCTATGAAAGACCGGGCCTAGACAAAAAATTTCCCCTAGCATGCCTCATCAACAGAATATTAGAGGACTATCTTTAATGGTATTTACTAAAGGTCAATAATATATTCGACCCCCTCAACTCTAGGGCAGACAACATTTCACTACCTTGGACTATTCAGGGTCTATTTGGATGGGTTTTGGCTCGATTTCGCGAGTCTCGTTTAAAAAAAATTGATTTGGGTGATTCAATGAAACCTCTGAGACTTCATTTGGATGGGTTTTGACTCTTGAATTTTGTGGTTTGAATAAGTTGAAACCCCACTTGGATTGAGTTTGGATGTTGGGGTTTAGGGGAAAAAGTAGGTGATAGGTGTCAAATCAATGTTTTTTTTAGTGAGATTTGAAAGAAAAAATAGGTGGTAGGTGTCAAATCAATGGTTTATATGTTTGAAGAGTTTGAGTGTGAGTTTTTGAATAGATTTTTTATGGTTTTATGGGTTTGACGAAAACTCATTTGGAAGGGTTTTGGCTCGGCGCCAAAACCCATCCACACACACCCTCAATTTAACAAAACACCCCTCAAACTGGTAAACTGATGGTCTAAAAAATCGTGAAATCATTTCATAATCGAATTCTATGAACCAAATGCATGTACAAAAAGCATACACTTTACCCCTACAAAAGCTGAAATCACATAGTTAATCCAATTAATCATAACAACTGCTCTTGAAACAACATGTGAGATTATTTAAAGAAGCGCACAAAATGAAGAACAATTTTCACTTAGGTGAACCAAATCTCTTGACAATCATAGCCATGTACTTGCCTTGATGCTCTGCTAAAGCAAGTTCAGTTTCACTACATTCCCTAGTTCCATCTCCTGAGAAAGCCCCAGCTCCGTAAGGTGAACCGCCTCTTATAGAATCGGTTCCAAACATTCCGGCACCAAATGTGTAGCCTATTGGAACATACATCATACCGTGATGTGCTAATTGTGTCACTGCAGTCCATCTGCCATATACAGAAAACATACATCAACATATATAAATCATATATGGAGTTGGTCCATATTGTAATCGCGAACCAAAGCATTTATAGTACTATTGTATTTAAGAGGAATGCTTGATAAAAAAATTAAATTGTTTCTGATATTATATTGATTAGACGTTATAAATTCACTTGTAGTTGTATTAAATTTTGACAAGATTGCATTTTCAGTCCCACATGATTAGATGACCTAATACTTGCTAAATTATACTTTGGGTCTCAATTTTTTAAAATGTCTTGCACTTTTAGTCATAATTGTTCCATTTTCATCGAATTTCCGATTTAAAATGCAATTCGTCGCAATTCTATGAGACCAAAAGTACAAAATTTAAGAACCAAAAATGCAAAATTTGGAAGGAAAACAGGGAGACAGAGAAAAAGTATAAATTATTTAGGAAATTGAGCCAAGAAGTGTAATGTTACAAAATGTGAGACTAAAATTACTAAGATTCTAGTCATTTTCTTACATGTGATAACATACTCATTCCACTTAGATTTGTACCTATGAACTTTTTTTTTTGGAAAGGAACCATGAAATTAATTAATGATGTAACTCGGAATTTACTATATCAAGAATTGAAAATGGACTTGTACCTATAATATAATCAAACACATGTGGTTTTTTTTCTTTTTTTCTTTTTGCAGTAACTAATAACTATATGACTTACGCGGTAGTTTCTTGGCCGCCTCCTTGTGTTCCGGTGCTTACAAAGAACCCTGCAGGAACACCAGCGAGCTTCTGCTCCCTCCACAAACCCCCAGTCGAGTCAAAAAACGCCTTCATTTGCGCCGCCATGGATCCATACCTTGTAGGAAATCCAAACAAAAGCCCATCAGCCTCCACCAATTCCTCCACGGATATCACCGGAATTTCATCATTTTTAATGGGCACTTGCATTTGTTCCAAGACCTCAGGTGTCAAAGTCTCAGGTACCCTGTACAAAATACCCTCAATACCCTCAACTCCATCAACCCCTTTCTTTATACTTCTTGCTAAGGTTTCTACATGTCTGTACATTGAGTAAAACACAATGAAAATTCTCAATTTCTTGTTGATTTTTTGTAAATTACCAACTTCTTGAACAGGGACTCTAGTTGGGCTTTGACCTTCAATTGAGATTGAGGTTTCACTTAGTGGAAGAGGTGGATCGTGATCAGATACAGCAAAAGATGACTTATTTTTACTTGGCATGCATCCTCCTCCTTTACCCATATGAAATAAAATTTGATCAAGATCAATAATTTGTTTTGGAAAGTCAATTATGGAGATATATTACAAATACCCAAATCGACTTTTTGATAAAGATTCAATCTTTATCAGAATATAGCTTAGGGGAAAGCTTCAAAATTGCTAAAGATTGTAATTTCTCCTTGATATGGACTTTTGCTCTATACAGCTATGACTTGAATTGTGATCATGTAGTGAAGAAAATTGGAAGCTATACAAATTGAAATACAGATGAAAGTTGAATTGTGGGGAAGAAAATTGAAAATTGATATTTGGGTTTTGAGTAAAAGTAGAGTTGACAACAGTTCTGACCTGTAGGAAGTTAGAAAAAGTGCAATTTTGTGCTGTAAATTAGTGAAATTTAGATCTTCAAATCCGGAGCTTTGCTGGCAGTTGAGAAAATAGTAGTCAAATGAAGTGTTCCGACCAAAAGAATGAAACAAATATACATATTTAAATGCTACAAGTACAACAAACTGGTATGTTGCCTAACCCGCCTCGAAAAGGATTAAACTCTTGGAAAACAAAAAAAAAATGTTATTTAATTTATTAATATATTATATAAAATCAAATTACTTTAGTATACATGTAAATAGATTAAGAAAGGAGGGTAAAATAGTATTAAACCTAAAAATTAGAGTTGTTCATAATTTAACGGCGAAAGTGTAATGGTGAGGCTTGCAAGCTCGCAAAATAAATATGAGCCGAGCCATATAAGACATCAATTGCCAAAGAGGTTGACTGAAAATCTTTCTGCCTGACCATTATAACTCAGTCTCACACGACAATGGTTGTGAGACGAATAGTTTTTGTATTGCCAACAACTTTGAACTGAGATAACAGAAAATGTTGCCAACTTTAGAGAAAACCAGTAGTCATACTAAAGATCTTTATCCAAGAACGGTATGTGAATGAAGAGAGAAGAAAAAAATTAGTAAGAATGGAGGACCTGTAATAGCACTAAGCATGTCATCACAGTCTAAGTGTCCATCACACATCATATCCAATGGAATTACTTATGATGCAATAAATGTTATCAGCATGACTGAAACAAATCCGCACAGCAGAAATATGAAGGCACTAAAGTTAAACATACCTCATCAAGATGCATATGATATGAACCAATCTAAGAACAAATCGAGTAGTTATGTGTTCCAAGTACGATATAGGACAAACAAGTGCAGCAGCTGCAACCTTTCCTGAAATATCTGGTTGAGTAAAAGCATCCAGATACATGATTGTTTCCTGTATAAGTATTAAAGAAGCGCATCAGTTAAACAACTTTCTATTACTCCATACACTATTCCACCAAAAACTAGGATTGTCATGAATGAAAGACCTGTGAATGTCCAACTACAAATACTTTGGAGTCTGTAACTGAATATACGTAACGAATCATTTTCCCAGATCGTAAATCCCAGAATTCCTAAAACATAGAGAAACAAATGACAGGACAACACAGATCAATCATGGTTTTAAGTTGTGAATAAAACAATCAAACCCCCTGGCCTGTTCCATCTTGGACATAAGTATAAGGATGCCAGACAAAAGGAAGCTACAGAATAAATCTGTCGCAGAATAAAGATTATATCGCCATGAAAGCAATACAATGACTTTGCATGCAATTTTCCTAATAACTAATCAAAGTGATGCGGACAAAGATTCGAGAGGTAATCAACTCAATAGACACCAGGCATGTCACCGAACATGCTGACACAAGTTTACATTAGCTTTGCACCTCTCCTATACCACTTCTAGATATATGAAATACCACTTCTACATAGGTATTTTTAAAAAAAAAAAAAAACTGGGAACAAGAAATCAATGAACCAATTGAATGTTGACTTCTTCATGTTTTGATTCTTATGGGAAACATCATCATGGAAGTAAGGGTACAAGCATGTGTGGTTAAGCTGCCACACTTTGGCTTCAAACTCAATCTAGCATATGTATTAATTACTAAGTGGACCAGAACATTAATATTAAGGAAACGTCCAAGAACTCTACATAAAATCTGCATATTTTGCCATGACATTCCATATTAACTAAAAGAATGGAGCCCATAAACAATTACCATAAAAAGTCAGGGTAAATGCAAAATACTTCCCCGTGTTATGCTAAACCTGCAAGAAACTACCCTGTAAAATTTTTATTGCGCAATTTAAAAATTATTTCTTGAAAAATATCGACCCAAAACGACCTATTTTTTACAAAGTGAGTGTTTTTTGCAGGGTTTTTGAAAAGACAAGGAAGTTTGGCATAATAAAATTTTTACAGTATAGTTTCTTACAGATTTAGCATAACACGGGAAAGTATCTTGCATTTTCCCCTAAAAAGTCCATGAATAAGCAAAACTGGAGGACCTCTCTGCTGGGGCACTACAGAAGGAGATGAAACACATTGAAGTCCCAATTCGTACGTACCCATCTTTAGTTTGAGTCTACGGCAATTATATATCATACACATATTACTTTAATAGTTCATCAACAGCTAAAAAGGTCAAAGAAATTAAATAAAATATACGCTATGCTACTGCCTACATGGTTATCACTAATTCAGAAACATAGATACTGAAATCATGAACAAGATATAAATAACAGGTATTTGTGGATAAGAATTAAGAACTACTGTCTTGTCTAGATTACAAATGTATAAATAAAACAGAATTAAATAACTGATGAAGGTAAGCGCAAACAGTTGGAGTGTATTACTTAGGAAAAAAATAAAAAAAAATCTCTACGGAGTTTATAATGGAAGTTTCAGGCTGTTTGGGCCGCCAACAAAATTTGTGTTTAGCTGAAAATTCGGCCCAAACATAAAAGTGACCGATATGTTGTGCCCATACCAGTTCTTTGATTCCCTAATTTGGGGCTGCCATGCCATAAGTGTTTCAGACAATACCAGTATTTTGCAATTGTAAAGAAATTACTGTGACGACGAGTTAACTTATAAAATATTATATTATATTTAAAAGAAATTATTCGATTTTGGGAAAAACTTCATCTCCAGTCCTTGGTGGTATGGGTATGGCTCGCGGTTCTGGAGGTTAGTGATTTTTCTGCTTTTATTTCTTTCTTTCTTTCTGGGAAAAATGAGCGTCTGTTGTGGTTATTATGTTTATTATCTCTCGATGATCATTGATTGTTCTTTTACATAAATTTAATTCAGTATCGGGTAAACAAACCATGTTTCCTTGTTCTTATTGATTTTGGGCTTGTATTTCTTTCACTCAAATTCAATTTTCTCCGTTTTCATTATAAAGCTTGCCAATATCTATTTCAATTAAGATTATTGCCAATATCCGTAGTAGATCAGAGTCATATTTTCTTTGTTGGTTAATAACAAAATGCTGCTCCTTTCTAATTCTCAATTTAGAGCATTCGAGAATCTATATGATGTTTCCCTTGCTGTTATGCGGAAGGAAATGATGGTTGGTTGTCCTTTAGTTAAAAAAACATGTACTTCTTTCTGATGTCATAATCTCTTTTTCCTCTTGCCACAAAGTTTTCACTCTGTTGCAGAAATATACTTTGATTTTGATTCAATTGCAAAAAGAAACTTAAATACAAGTAAGTATACCAACTTCTTCTTTTCAAACACAAGCAAGCATACCAACTTCTAAAAGAGTTGGTTAGTGGATGATTTGTGTTTACAATTCATTCAAATCTATGTAATACTACTTCGATTCTGTAGTTCCCTTAATATGAAAAATAGTTCATTTTCTCTGGTTTGCATATATTCATCTTAGTGGCGTAGAGAGCATAACCTTGGCGCCTAGAATACAATTTTATGATTACAATTACACATATACATTGCGCATCTGCAGTAGTGGAAGACTAATTTCAGAGGCAACTAAAGAACTGTAGGAATCGCAGGGGAAGGTAAAGAAAAATGCCCGCATATAAGTAACAAAGGTTATTCTTTATCATTCCTTCAAATATTTGACTCGATCCTTTTCGAACTCTTAAGGAGTCGGACAATTTTTTTAGTGGGAGCGCAAAAACACCGATGATATAAATACTTCTTCTCTCTCCTTCTGGTGCATGGAGATAGAAGAGAAGCAACTTAGAGATCTTCTCAGACTCTTCCTCTCATTCTCTGAATCTCGATAATCTGCATTGTCACGAACTCTACTTGTTTTAAGAGCCTCGGGCAGTACACAGTTACAAAACGAACCTATTAGGGAAAAAACACAGAAGAAATAAATTCAAATTTTTGTTAGGAAATTTCGCTGTAACATTTTGCGGAGATGCAAAAGGAGATATATACAAGTTATGGTTCTTAATCATAGTAATATTTTAACTTCAGGGACAATTCTGGGACCTCCCCCTCCCTGATTAATAAATTAACACTAAAATTATGGGAAAAGAAGAAAGCCAACGGCTTTCATTCCAATTACCATCTTGCCTCTCCTAAAAGTTCGATCTAGTACACACTACAAGGTGTTTTCTGACATTTTGCACGCCAAAGAGATTAGTCTACTTCCTGTCAACGCATAAGTAGTCTTTTATGCTTTACTTTTCAGTTACTACGTTGAAATCTGATAATCGAGGAATTTTAAAAGAATCATCAATTAACAAGCATTATTTGAACAAAAAAAAGGGAAATATGATTAAAAAAAAAGTTACGATGAAGTGTGGTGTAGATATGTACCTATTCTTGCAAGTCGATTCACCCATTGTGGTATTCGGTTTCCTGTCAATTTGTAGCATATGTCCTCACAAAAATGGTTGCAGTTTTTAGCAACCAAGTGATAAGTGTCACCATAGTAATTTGTGGCTTGGTGCTCCATAAATTCTCTAACTTGGTCAGGGTACAAAAAAGTCGTGCCTATGAAAATTGACTTCCTAAATGTGAAGCCGGGACATTGTCGAGGTTCAACTTCAAATACGCCACTTTTGGAATGATCGTGTGCTCCAAAAGCATATTCAACTCCATGCACTATAAAAGGAAGTTTTAGGCATTCAACGATTGAATAATGAAAACTATATAAGCTTCTCATAGAGAGAGGGGGGGGGGGGGCCTGTGTCTAAAAAAATTGTATATCTAATATGATTTTAAGTTTCTTACCCATATATATGCTCAGTATTGATTAAATCTTCATATTCTAATTTTCGTAGCATAATTTTTATAGATAAATTGATCAATTCACTGAATCTTTCTTGTGGTATAGTTGATTGTACATATGTTTATTATTAATTTCTAAAACTTCTTAGCGGAATCAACTGAATGGTACATATATATACAATTTCTTGAATACCATAAGTTTTATAGAATTTAATTTTGGAATCCTTCTAGAATAGGGAATTGATGCAAGTACCTAAGTTGCCTAGTGCAGAAGTGGTACGATTCTATGAGCCCTTGTCGAATTAGGAAAGGATTATTGTTCAATTCTTCTTTTTCAGGAACTAGTAATAGCGTAAATTAAAAGACTAAAAAAGAGCACAATTAAGCAAACATATATCGAAATTCAGAGCATTAGCCTACCTTCGACCCCAGAGTGAAAGACGCCAATTCCAGCCCAGTAGAAATAGCCATTAACAGGAGTTAAGTCGTATACATTGAGATAAACAGGAGCATTTCCAGGGCTATTGCTTTTAGACTTCGCCTTGGGAAATATACAAAACCTTTTGGCTTGTTTGCTTTGCATATGAATAGGAACAATGGATCGCCACCCATTCTTTAATTTTGATTTCATGTTCTAACCTGTGCAGGATTTAAGATGTCAAAATTTCCCCCATGTTTACTAAAGCAATCTGCACGCATATATGTTTTAAATAATAATAATTATACACTTAGTAATATAGAAAAAAAGGTGGTATTAATTAACCTTAAATGATATCCATATATATTTGCTCATGCACAGATTTCTATTGCCACATTTTTTAGCATGCATATGATATTTAAAGCGTAGTCCGTATTTATAATAGATGGTGATTGTATTGTCAAGTATACACATTCGGGAGCGGGAGAAAAAATCGACAAAATATTAGGCTTCCTAGTAAGACTTTTTCTTAACTAAAAGGCTCGCCAAGTAATCTGAGTGCCAACAAAAAAAATTCTTAAATTATCTTTTATATATGTAATGAATTCCAAGGAAAATAATAAAACCATCCAAAAGCATTGCAAGAATAGGAACAAAAAGAAGAAGTAGTTTCCCCTTTTCAACATAATACAGAGAGTGGGAAGACTAGTTTAAACTACACGACCGGACGCCCTCACTATTTTAGTGTAGCTATTTCCATATTTTGTTTTCTTCGTCACTCAATATATATTTATATTTATTTGCCTTTACGACATGCTGAAAAAAAGGAATCAAACCCTTTCAATCCCAAACCCTAACTTCATTTGGCAATAAGCAATGAATATGTTTGTTTACCAGCAAATACTAAAACATTATATTAGAGCACAATTAAAGTTTCAGGAAGATAATGTGGATCTAAAACCCAGATGAAAATCTTGAATTTTTTTCACTTTTCAACAAGAATAAACCAAAAATGTGAAACATAAGAATGGAAATACACGCCTTCTAAACAGAGCTTTTCCAAAGAAGGAAAGTTAGACCCCAAAGAACAAGGAAAAGAACATAGATAGTAATGCAGCTGATGCAAAGGAAAGGAAAATTCTTGGATACCCAATGTATTACAGAAAAAAAAAAAAGGCGAAAAAGCTAAAGCAAGATTCATAAATATATTTCAAAATCAACAAAACCCATATAATTTCTTACCTTATTGAGTAATTATCAGAACAGGATCAATGCCTTTTCACTGTGGAAAAAGCCATAACTTTTACTGCAGATTATACAGTTTATGAATTTGCATCATTTTATTGTTCTCTGTGTCTCTCTCACTCTCTTTTAGTAAGGAGAAAAGAGAGTACAAAATCAGAGTACCACAGCTGTCTCTTCTGTTCATTCAAAGCCGAGTTGAAGTTATTGAAATGAAATGTACAAAAACCAGAGTAACACAGCTGTCCCTTTTGTTTATTCAAAAATTAATTGAAAGGAAAAGAAAGCTGACCTGTATTTTCAATTTGGTTGTTGAGTTTCATAATTCCAAATTTTCAGACAAACATGAGGGATTAGGCCAAATATAAGTATGTTTATTTAGGCCAGAGTAAAACAGGGAAGGGTTCAAAAAAGGTGAAGCAAGAATTGGATTCGTTTGGATTGCCTTTTCTAAAAGTTGTTTTTTTAGAAAAATGAGAAAAAATGTTTCACAAAAGTTTCCATTGTGTTTAGAATAACTTATAGCATAATAATATAAGGAAATAATAATGTTTTTCATAATTATTTCGTGTTTGAAAAAAAATCAAACAAACATGTTTTCTATTTTTAAATATATTTATCATATTTCTATTTTGTCAAACTATTATCCCAAAAGACAAACAAACAAATTTTTTTTTATCTATAAAAAAAACTTATACAAACTCTACTTTGATTTGACATTAAATAACTCATCTTTTACACAACTTATCTCACATAACAAACATGATTTGACATGAAATTTTACACATCTTACACCCATAATTCAACTCTTCCAAAAAAAGACTTACACCTACTTTATTATTCAAATAACTCTCGCAAAACTTGAAGAAACAATATTACACAAATCGAGATTATCTCACAAATCTCCACTACTCTCCCAGACACCAAACAAACATATCATTTAATATTTTTGGCTAGAGATATTTTTTTTTTTTGAAAGTTGGCTAGCGATTTTGTTATAACACATATTGTTGTTGCTAGAACAATTTTTTTAATTTCCTAATTTACCCCTTCTAGTCAATGTCATAAAACTTGAAATTCTCAATCCCCATGACACACATTATTATTTTAATGACAATTCAATTTTCTCTCTCATATTAATACCCGATTTTCTATCTTTTATTAATATATCATTATTTTTTTCCTTTTTTTAAATTTAACTTATTTTTCCTTTTTCTATTATAAGTCAATCACTGAAATAATTATATAATTTTATATAATAATATAATAAGGATGATATGTAACTCTCAACAATATATTATGATATTACTTTACGATGAGATGAACTATTACATAATTTCACTTTTTCTTTTTTCAATTGAACATTTTTTTTATCTTTTTATTATCAAATGTTTGTGACTTAAAGCAAAATTAGGCTAGTTGAAAATGGCGTAGTCGACTTCATATAATTAAAAATGAAATGTGGATGAATAATATAGCTAGATAAATTTCAAACTCGTCACAAACTCGATTCAGCAAGTAAAAAAAAAGTATATGTAAATGTGACGTTAAACGAGTTTAATACATGTTCGATTCAATTAAAACTCGTTCGAATCCAAATTATTTAAAAATATTTTCAGAATTCAAAATTATTAATTAATCTTTAATGCATAAAAATAGTTTGTACAATCCAAAAAAATTATCACAACATCATATATAACTATATAAGTGTCATTCTACTAAAATATACATGAAATTGGGAAGGGAAAGATGCATAGCTGGGGACTTTTGGCAGCTTGCACCCTCGAAAATGGGCTTTTTGGCAGATTGCACCCTCGAATTTAAATTTTGGCAGATTGCACCCTCGAAATACATAAGCCATGGCATATTGCACCCTCTAAATTTTTCAGGTCAAATAATTCGCCGGAAAATCAAAATTCTGATGTTGGAAAGGGTATAATTGTCTTTTTAATTCAATTCCCTCCAAAGAAAATTATTACTCGCCAAAAAATTAAGCCAACTAAATTAAATGTGTACTTTAGGGGTTAATTTATCCATTTACACATTAATTTAATCTAAATTCCTAAAAGAAAAATATAAAAACCCTGCTCCAGCAACACCGATTAGGGCTTTATCACATTCTCACTTCAATTTTGCTCTATTTTTGCATCACATTTACTATAAAACCGATTATATATGTAATATTAGGTATTATACACCGTGTATTGATCAATGGGGTTGAGATTGCGAGTAGAAGAAGATGAAAATTATGAGTTCCTCATTCCCTTGGGTTGTCAAGCTCCACATTATGGTAAGCAAATCGATTATTAGTTTTTTTTGTTATTCACACATATTTTCGAGCAGTGTTCCTTTCATAGTACTATATTTATGTGTTATGGTAAGAAAATTGATTATTAGATTAATATGAATATTGTTATTATTTCTTATTTGTGGGTTGATAAGTTCATTGTGTTTACATGTGTTTATTATGTCTTGACAATCACTTTTATGTTAAATGCAATAATATTAATTTTTGAGCTGGCGAAGAACTATGCAAAAATGGTTGAAAGATTTAAATGTGTTATAAGAAAAATAAAAATTTAGGCACAAAATTTGAATTTTTGGAGGGAATTGAATAAAAAAGACAATTATACCCTTGCCAACATTAGAATTTTAATTTTCCGGCGAATTATTTGGCCGAAAAATTTTAGAGGGTGCAACCTGCCAAAGCTTATGTATTTCGAGGGTGCAATCTGCCAAAATCTAAATTCGAGGGTGCAATCTGCCAAAAGGCTCATTTTCGAGGGTGCAAGTTGCCAAAAGTCCCATAGCTGGGCCAAATTAATATTACGGCCATGTTAATATTAAAAATGAAGTTAAAAAAATTACCTTTAGTAATGACGATGATGAAGAGGTTCTTTCATAATTAAACTACATTTTTTTTTATTTATTTATTTTTTTATTTTTTTATTTATTTATTTTTTTTTTTTTATAATCCAGGTGTACAAGCTTACACTTGACTAATCCTGGACCCTCAGAACCCTTGCCCTAGAACCCTGAAGGATGTAAATCGCAGGATGTGCCTCCACCAAGCCCCGGGTTCCCACCATACTGCTGTACACTCTGCATAATTAAACTACATTTGATTAGACATGTGGTTGCGGTAAAGTCCAAGATATTAGATATAGCTGCTTTTCTTACAGAAAAACTCTAATTAATATTTCAATTCTGGTCCACCGAAGATATATAAATATCGAATATTATCGTCTAATTAGTTTATCTAGGAAATCAAATGTATCCTAAAAGTTAAGGACTAATTATTTAACGTAGATAGATGAATGATGATGAGCAAAATTTGCAAGCTGCCTAGAAGGTTGGTTATCTAATTCTAACCCATATAGGAGTATTCTATTTCTATATATATGATAACAAAATTGGAGGACTAGAATGCAATTGTTACCTAAAAATTCAAGAACCCGAATTCAAATGGGATTCTTCTTCTTCGTACGTACTGATGATCACCCTAAACATATATAGATTCGAGTTAGATGGATCTGCACCGTTGGTTTATCAAAAACTTATCACGTCTTTTCTTTTGTGCATACTATCCCCATATATAATAATATATATAACTTCAAAAGACAAATAAAAAAATAAAAAGAGGGAATTTATTTATTGCTCAAATTACAGTTGGCGCCATTGGTATTGAGTACAGGTATGCCCTAGCTCTAGCTCTTTCAATTACGCTGTCTTTCCGATTGTATGTAATAAAGGTGTTGAATTAGGATTGCGAATTTGAAATTAAAATATATGGACTTTTTTCTTTTTTGATTTTTTGCATGTTTCAGTTAAATAAATATAAGAAATTGCTAGCTAGTACTTTTTCGGAGATATGTTTCAGTTATATTATAGCTTCATAAATTAAAGTTTAATTAAATCTGAATGTTAATTAATTACTGCATGCAGAATTATATATATATATAGAGAGAGAAGAATAATTAAGATGGAGAGTGGGAAAGGACGCAAGCTTTCCGGAGAAGTGGAACCTAGCAAAGAAAAGAAGAAAATTAGAATTTCCATTCCAACTGATCAGGTTTCCAATTCCTTCTCCTTCTCTTTTTTCATGTTAATTTAAGGTCAATATTTCAACTACTTTAATTAATTAATTATATATATATATAAATTAATTTTGTCTAGGAAAATCAGAGTTGTTTAAGAGCTAGAGTTGAAGAATTGAGGAATGAAACTTACTGGTTATGTTATGAACTGGAGGGGCTTTCTAAAATATGTATGCGCACCAGAGAAAGCAATACAAATTTACTGGTTAGCCCTCCATCTGCTCTCTCTCTCTCTCCCTATATTGTATACTTAATTATATTTCTACTGACTTAGCTAGTGTATAATTTTGATGTGATTGTCATGTCGTTACTAATTATATATAAATGGTTATATATGCAGGAAAATCTAAAGATGATATGTGGAGCAGAAGTAATACATGCTATTGAAGAAAAGAACCCAGACCCAGACCCAGACCCGGATCCTCAAACTGATGATGATGATGATCAAAGAAGAGGAACGCCAAATGAAATAATATGATAGCTCCTCATCAATCATATTAATAATATGATTCAATCCAATCTACCAAATGAAATTTTTAATATTCAATCAATCAAGATCTTAATTATCTAATAATCACCACATCAATTAGAATATTAAATCTAGAGAATAACTATAGAATATTTCTTTTGATATTTTTGGTTTCTATAAGATTTATTGTTATCAATTATTTTTTCTAGTTATCTTCTTTCCTAGTTATAACTTTTGCGGTTTCTGTATATATATATGCTCTGTAATGACTTTCTTCATCACAACCGGCCAAAAGTTGAAGAATCTGCTTCCAATATCTCCTTTTCAATTTGCATCCATCAACTACTAGAAAGAGTGAAAATTCCCACCGAACATAAATCGATGGGAATTTTCATGAATTCCGACCGAAATTATTTTCGGTTGAAATTTGGATATAAAAATTCCAACCGATTTTTATATCCAACCGATTTTAAAATCGATCGGAATTAAGACAGATCGGAATTAAGACATATGAATATGATATCGAATAACCCGGATAAAATTTTGACTGATTTACAAATCGGAATTTATTTGAAAAAATTAAATAAATAGAAAATTTGATTGATCTGTTCGGTCGGAATAATAAATATTCCCACCGATTTCAGATCGGTTGGAATTTTAAATATTCCGACCGATTGAAATCGGTGGAACCGATTACAAATTAGTTGTTGTCGATGGTGATGACGATGATTATGATGAAGGATAATATGAAACCAAAGATACAGAAGATGAAGAAGAGGAAGCATTGCATTCATGACAAGACAAAGATGAAATGAATGACGAAGATCACTAAAATTATTTTAAAGTTTGTTGTTTTGTTTGCTTAAGAGAACGGATTGTTTGTTTTAAATCGGATATTAAATTAACTTGGTTCATTTATATTTAATTTGCGTGTTATTCTAATGTATATATGTATGTATTTCTTTATTGTGAGTTATTTTTATTGCATTTTAATTGTCATTAGATTCTGTTATTAATTGTCATTATATATTTTAACAAATTATTCTTAAATGCAGATGTCACATCGGGAAAGAGCTAGTAGCGGAGATAGGAATCGCAGAGGTAGGGGTAGGGATAGGGGTACACCCGAGCCCCAAGTGGAGTCGTCGCAGGTCCCTCCAACATTTTTCACATATAGCCCTGGATATTCATCAGATCATGATGATGATGCTAGTCCTAGTAGTTCCTAGTGTTGGACATGGTTCATTTGCATCGCATTTTGATCATGCAAGACCGAGCGTCCCAAATATGCAGCCAAATGCCGATGATGCCGGTCCTAGAAGAAGTGGGGATGTAGATAATAGGTTATTCATATATCCTACTATCGAAGACGAGTGTCGCATATTTTTTTAATTAATTAATTTTACTCTATATTGTCGGATTAGTTGTTGATTAAACGAAAATTTTCTCAAATTCAGGTTTAGAGAGTTTAATGCAGAAGCGACCAGTAAAATAGGCAACATAATTGATGAATTTAATAAAACTACAGCCCCGTCCTACACAAAGGTCCCAATAAGGGATAGAAACATGTGATTCAACAAGTTTAGTGTATGTATTTTAATCTTAGCACGATATGAATTTTGGTTCACACTAATGTAATATAAGAATTGCATTAACTTGCAGAGATTCTTCCGTTGGAACCCGAGTGATGATCGACGAATTAGGAGGAATTTTGATCATAAGATGTCAAAGTCTTTAAAGGGCAAAATGTACTACACTCGTACTTACTGGAAAGAAAAGCCAAAAACTTTACACGATGATCAATATGCCGCGTTATTGAAATATTGGGAATCAGAGGAATTCGATGAGATGTTCGGACGGGCCTCACAAAATCGGGCATCAGATTGTGGTGGACGTGGCCAAATAGTGCATTATAGTGGGGCTAAATGTCATTCGGCATACGAAAAAGAAATGGTAAGTTAGTTAGATAACTTATAGTCATTTCCAAAAATACATAATTTATAGTATGTTTTGCTTATACTCCAGCGAGATGAATTGCATCGTGAACCAAGGGTAGACGAAGTTTTTTTGAGGATGTACACAAGAAAAGATGAAAATGCATGGAAATATTGAATGGTCTTCTGAGGGGACAAAAACTGCATATGTAAGTGGCATAATTTAAATCATTTTTTTAACCAAACACTTATATATACACACACACACACACACGTAAGTAGGCTTAACAAATTGGTGTTTATGTACATAATCGATACTTGGAAAACATAGCCCCTCATTCAATAAGTCGGGAAGGAGAAGAACCTATTACCCTGTCTCCCGATGTTCAAATGCAGGTATGACCATCGGGTTTTAAATCAAAATAGATATTTTGTACCGATACTAAATGTTAGATTGTTGTGATTTATACTTTATAGTTACTTACATGAGCTTAGTCCTTGGCATTGAAAGCTTTGGAAATTAAATGGAATATTTTTAATTGTTTTTGTTTTTCACTGTAGTGGAGAAGACAGGATAATTGAATCACATTAGGTTGGTTCTTTAGGGATTGTCCAGGTAGAATGTAAAGGATGCTATTGAAATGGAATTACCTTTATACTAAGTTGAGAAATGCTAGTATCTTTTACTGGGTTGATTTTGACTCTCACAATCATTGCCGTAATTATGAATCTATACCATAGTTTTTAGATATGATAATTTTAATTAGATTATTGATTTCTCGAGGCTATTGACATCCTAAAGTAGAATTATTTTTTGGTTGTTCAAATGCATAAAATGAATTTTTTTTAATTGGTATTTTGCACCGATACTAAATGTTGATTGTTGTAATTCAGGTATGGGCACAGACACAAGGTGTGTCGAAAAAGGGGATTGTGGTCGGACTGTCAAGTCAGGCTAATAGTGTACGTCATTTGCGTATTACACGACCGCAAAACAATTACAGTGATCCCCAACCTCATCCACAGATCGTTGAAAGACTTGCCCAAGTCGAAACTCAATCGGCAACAATGCGTGAGAACATGGAAACAATGCAGTCAAGACACCAAGCCGAGTTGGAGCAGTATAGGATGATGTTGAACCTTGCTTTGCAAAATCGAACCGGTCAACCTTCGCAACCCGATGAAAATTTCACGGTCAACAAACCCTTCCACCATCAGGCTGGCCCGTCTCAACCTGCACAGTAAGTAAACATGTCTAATCTTACGCAGCGAGGTATTTATCAACACTTCCTCGCTATTCAACCAAACACTTTCGCTTTGTTTTTGAATCCTGGTGCTCTAGCTCATCAACCGCCCCTGCCGAGACATTCTCAAATGCCAAACTCGGACAATGTTTCTGAAACACCAAATATATAGTCTAATGATTTATTTTAGGCAAGTATTAATATTGTACCGCAGTTGAATTGTTTTGTTTAATTAGAATATTATGTTACCAAAGTAAGTATTAAATGTTAAATGTTTGTAATATATGTAAGAATTGAATATTTGTAATATATGTAAGAACTGAATATTTTGTTATGAGTAAATTGAACTTTATGTAATTCATTGTCGGGAGTTCATACTGATTAGAAAATTGAAATATATAAATTCCCACCGAAATAATTTTGGTCAGAATATATATATATATATTCCCACCAAACTAATCGGTGAGAATTTCGATTGGAATTTTGCCGATCGGAATCTGATTCCGACCCGCCTTTTTCCAACTGATTTTTCCGATCGGAACTTTATAATTCCGACCGATTTTCCCCAAAATAAGTGAAATTTTTGGTGGGAATTTCCCTTTTTTCTAGTAGTGATCATCAACTTCCGACGTGCATGCCTGAGGTAAAACTTTTGTTCAGCTAATAATAATAGTAATAATCAGATAAATACATGTTAATTAGTTGTTGTCCGTGGTATATATATACATGTACCATACATCCATAGAGTTAATTAAAATGGAAATCGAAAGAAAGGGCTAATTGGAATGAATGGAAAGTAATTGTGATGACTCAGAATTTAGTCTTAATGAAAATGGGGGGGAGGGGGGGCGATGGGATTAAGGATGGTGATCAGATTCCCAATTGAGTGTTAGTGGAGGTGTTTCTAAGCCAATCGCCAAAGGTGTTATATATGTAGGTTCAAACTTGTTTCCAAACAATGGCTGTGGAGAAACTTCTTAGCGTCGAAGAATTTATGTATAGAATCCTATAAATTTTAAAAATTCGTATTGCCGTACTCGTATCGTATTATATCGTATCGACGTATCCGCATCCATGCAATCTAGGTTGTTCACCCAACACTAACACTTGTTTTTGTGCACTATCCTTCCCTTGTTCAGCCAACTGAAGCTTCTCGGTTAACTCCATAATTTGCTTTTTCGGTTGGGCGTTCTTCTTTGAAGCAGCTACAAACTCGATTTAACATCTTGATACGCTCTGATGACTCGCATGAAGAGGAAACTTCCTAATAGAAAAATGATTCATGGAGACTAAGGCCATCTCCATTAATGGAAAAGGGTCAGCCCTGGGGATCTGGAGCCCCGAGCCAGCCAGTCCCCCCCCCCCCTCAGTCTTGTCTGATCGTCTCCAACAGCAGGGCTCCGAAATGGAATTAATTCCATTTTGAAGCCCACTCTCACCTATACTTTTAGTTTTAATTTAATATTAATATAAATAATAGTAATAATTATTAGTACTTATAATTAAATTATTAATTATATTAAAATAAAAGAGAGTATTTTTTTATAAATTATGTACTTTTTGCAGGGTTTTCGAAAACACAAGGAAATTTGACACAGTAAAAATTTCACAGGATAGTTTCTTGTAGGTTTAACATAACACAAAAAAGTAACTTACATTTTCCCCCAGAAAATAACTTAGAGTTTATTTTCTCTATCAATTATTTTAATTACAGTACTACTAGTTTATGTGAAGATTAGTTTAAGTTAGTCAAGAATAACAATAAAAAAGTCACAAGATCTTAATTAAGAAGCTAGGTTGCACGGATACTTCGAAATTATACATCGTGCAATATCGTATGCGTATTAGATACTCGGATACTCAGATACTCGAACTATACTTGTGAAATACTCCACCGTGTTGATTTCAATAATAAAAAAAATAAAAAAGATACGTATCGGATACAAAGGAAGACACATCGGTAACACCCAGAATACTTGAGAGCATGTATTTCTACAAATAATTTCTAGATTATGTATATAATCAAAGTAAATCTACATAAAATGCTTAAAAATCTGTATAGGGCCAAAGACTTTGACTATGAAATTAATACTCGAACACTTATATAAGAGGTAGATAGCATTATTTATTTTAATATGGAATAAAAAGTGAACTAAATATATATTACATAAATTTTTTAATACATTTTTAAATATACAGACACGTATTTTTGTAGTATCGAATCCTATAAATTTTGAAAATATGTATCGCCGTACTCGTATCGTATTATACCGTATCGACATATCCGTATCCGTGCAATCTAGTTAAGAAGTTAAATATAAATTTTGTTTTTATCCCACCCATATATATATATAACATACTATGCAAAATCAATTTGTATATTGCCCAAATATAATTAACACGCTCTCATTAATTAGAACATAGATAAATATATATAATAGACTTTGACTAGTATTTAATAATTAATCCATTTTCTTTCATCAAGTCAAACGAAAATAATTATGGCACCTCACAAACAATAAAATAGAAAGTTAATTAACATCAAATCTACCATAATCTCGTAATTAATTTCCCCTCATAGTAGATACATAAAATCTGAATATATACCAAAAATGAAAAAGAAGGTTGCCAAATTTCAGATTTGCTTGTGCAATGTAGGACCAAAAAGGGCTCCCCAAACGTGGCATTAACAAACAATTAAAAGAAAAACAAAATGGAGGAAAGAGGGGCTCTTCTTCCCCATTAAACCCACGCGACCCCAGGGCTGCGCCTAGCCCCTTTTTGCCTCCCGTGCTGCCCCACCCCCCAGCCCTTCTCCATTGGAGATGATGATTCCGCCGACCTCCGACCCCGCCCCCAGCCCAGCTCTCTCCACTGGAGATGGTCTAAGTGGTTGCAGAGCTTGGTGAAACTATTTTCCACAATTTGGTAGACTTATCAAACTCGATAAATTATTGACATAATAGAAATAACAAAATATATTGGCACAGATCAACATCACTAAAAGGAATACCATGATAAAGTCCGTCAAAGGAGATATAATTCGATCAATTTGTACATTTTATCTAAATTATTAGACAAATTTAAAACATCAATTAAAAAATAATGTTAAGGAATTTAAAATACAATTTTATTAAATCATACAAAATCCATTTAAGTTTGATTTCAAAACTATACAATTTTTTTTTTAAAAAATTAATATTAATATTTAAAATTAGAAAGAAAAAAAAAAGGGAGAAGCAAGTTGGATGCACACGCCGTGCAGCGAGTGGATGAGTCCTGGGGAAGCAAGGACTTGTTTTCAATTTTAGTCTTATGCATAACAAATTTGGTCCTCTACCTTTTAGTAAGTTTTCATTTTCGTAATTAAAAATCGGTCCTATTAATGGAGAAAAAATTTGTAATTAATGACAAAAATTAAAACTTAATGAAAGTTAGATGACAAGATTTGTAACTTCATGACAAAAATTGAAATTTACTCAAAGTTAGAGGATGGAATTTATTTTGCACAGAACTAGAATTGAAATTGAATAAAATTTGAAGAACTAAATATGTATTCAGTATGGTTAAAGAACAATTTTTTAAATGATCTCAAAGTTACATGACTGATTTTGATATTTTGCCTTTGTAAACAGTGTTTTTCTCAATATTGTACCCTTCCTTTAATTAATATTACTATTATTTAAATTCTAGAAATTATTGTTGATTCTAAAGGCACGATTTCATTGTCACTGCAGATCTTTGTTCCAATTCACTCTTAATACATGAGAAAACATAAGAGTTGAGATCAGTTGGGAGCTTCAAAGCTCTCTGATTAAACAGCATAACATTAAACAGCCAAGATTGATGGAAACTCAACGTTTACAGTAATTAGATAAAACCTCAGAAATGTGAAAGAAGTTCATGTGTAGTAAAATAGAAAGTACAAAAACTTAAGAAAATATATACAAACCATTGTAGTAAAATGATAGTAAAAGTCCCAGAGCAAGGTTTCCTGAAAATATCAACTTTTAAACTATGCTACAGTCCGCTGAGCTTTATAATCTTCTAAATGTGTCATTCATCATCATCATCATCTGATGAAGTCTCAACCTGTTCTGCAGGACCTTCAATTGCAGAACCATTCGATTGTCTTTGCCCAGGACGAATGATTTCTTTAACCAAATGATTTGCTATTCAACAAGAGAGAATAAATAATTGGGATATATAGAATAGAGCTACCAAAATTAACATGATCATAGGAATTACATAGCCAACAATGGGCTTCACAGAATTGTTCAGCATAGACACTTCAGTAGTCAAACAAATGCAAACAAAACACGATTTACCTGACATAAAAATCTTCAATAGGAGCGACCTTGCAATCTGAATTTCTGTTTCATGGTTACTGACAAATTTCACCTGCAGGTCAAGTTACAAATGAAGTTATCTGAGTTGGGAACACTTAGAACTACCTTTTCTTCCGCAAGCTACCTCTAAAAGATATGGTTGATAGGCTATGCAAAATTGCTTTTCCAAACATCACACAGTGTGTGTGTGTGAGAGAGAGAGAGAGAGGTAGAAAACAAACTTAAATACCATCCAAGCTACAAAATTTAAACCATCAGAAGGTTAAGGAAAAAGTATTCACCATTTCACCGTGGAAGAAACCCATGATTTGATCAAGTCTGGACTGATGCCTTAGGAGGAACGGACGCAGGTGATTCATATACAATTGCTTTGCCCCCTGCAAAATAGGAAGCAAAAGGGTATGACCATTTCAAAACCATCTATAATGAATGTATCTACAAAATTTTAAGCAAGACATCAATAATAACTTAAAATGATAGGTTGGCTATGCAAAAAGATACCGAGCTAATTGATATGAAAATCAGAACTCTTCGGTCTATCATTCGCTAAGTTATCTTCAGATTTAGTATCCTAAAGGAAGTCCAAGTTTGGGAAGACATCAGAAATTGATTAAAGTTATTATTACCCATATCCAATTGAAAGATCACAAAACACCAGATCTCGAGAGTTCCAAACAAATGTAATAAATCTTCCCATAAATTGGGAATTTTAAATTCATAACTCATAAAGCTACGAGTAACAAAAATGATCCTAATAACCACAACCTAAGTGGGAAGGTATCATCACTCTGGTGGTGCTTAGATGAGCGATAAGACTTAAGCAAGGTATGGTATTTTATAAGAGGTTCAACTTCCAATAATTCCATCATATTTTCAAGTTCAAGCCCAGACCTAGCAACAATCTATAGAAACTTTAAAAAGGTAAAAACTAATTTGTTAGCTCTGATTAGATTGTAGGTGAATTGAAATCCGTCAGTGGGTTAGCAAAAGTATTTAATCCTCTGGATTCAAACATGTTCACCACCAAACATGATAAAAATAAAGGATATGATAGTTCAAATAACAATTTGGTAATATAAAATAAAAAATTAAAAATATTGCAAACAGAGACAAAAGAAAGCTTTGATCAAGCTTACATCAACCGAAGGCAGTTGAAGCCACACAAGAAATGCAAACTTCATATGATAGTACAGAGGGAACCTGATAAGATCAGACAAAGCAGAGCTTCCATGGCATTAGTAAAGCTAGGATCACCCCATATCAACCAAAATATAAAGCATCTAATTCATGAACTTAAGTGTAATAAGCACGTGCAAATTTATCTTCTACTGCTTCTTTGCATCTTATTTTTTATAAGAGGGGAGTAAGAAAATAGGCTAAAAATAGTACCAGTGGAGAAATTTATCAGTGAACACCTCGGCAACACTAAATGATCCATAAGCTGCAAGCATATAAGTGTGTACATATTAAAATCATGACAAGGATAAGATAACAGATTCTGTGATCTCAGTAGAAAGAATCCATTGTTACTTTCTGGGGAAAGAATCCAAATTCCAAACACACTATATTAACTATTACATAGTACCGGGCTACCTGAATAAATAAGAGCACCATGGGTCCAAGATGCTACTTTATAAAGATTATTCAAATTTCAAAACTACGATAAGAATAAAGAATATCATAACATCGTGCATTCAAACTCCAGTAGAAGATTAGATGTCACATTAAGCAACAAAATATTAAAGAATGATGACACTTCACTCGGACAAGTATGCATACATAATGTTATTTTATGATCTTGAAAAATAAAGGTGTAACTATCATAGTAGAAACATTTTGATAGTTACAACGAACAGCATGTGACACATCAAAGACTTTCAACAGCATTACTAACCAGCCCAATACAAAAGCCACTTTTGTTGCTCGTCTTGGTCGCTTGCCTCAATAGCCTTGAAAGTAGAATAAACAGGTAAGACAATCCCCACAGAACAGCTGCGAATGACATGCGAAACATCAGATAATAATTAACAACTCGTTTTTCTTTACATAACAAGTGTCTCACCGAAATTATTTAGCTCCAAAAATGACGAACATTATCAAGTAACAGATATACAACAATTACTATTCTTAACATAACAACTGATTTAACAGGCAAAATAAGAGTATTGAGACCCAATCTTGAAGTTGCCATAAAAACTAAGGAGATGGATGCATAATCAAAGCTCTTCTGTAAAGATGATGCGTATAAATCAAAACTCACCATGCTGTCCGTATGACGACATTAGAACCAAGGGGACTGAGAAGTAATTTTAATCCGACCTGCACAGATATATCAGCAAAAATCCAGTAATTATAATCCAAATAACTTCAACTCAATCATAGATAGCAAGACAAAATACATCAAACTCGGAATCAAATATAATTACATGAAATATTACACAAAACAAAAGAACAAATTAAATGAATGAAGTATACTATGAATTCCACACATAGCATTACATAAATAGAATCATGACCTAATATTTAGAAAGAAAAATCGACTTGGAAATATGAGTCCAAGGTCAAAAAATCATATGAAAAATCGTACCTCGCTGGACATGGTAGATCCGAACAAAGCCATTTTTGGCGACAAAATCTTCTATAGTTTTCAAAAATCAGAGCAAAGTAATGAGGAAAGACTAATTAGCAGAAGTAAACATCGTTTTATTATCGCCTATTCTTTCTTTAAAATTTAAATAATCCTTTTTTCTTTTACTTAGGTTTTCGCTATATCACTAAAAATCCTAGATGAGATGTCAGTCAAGTTGTTTGCTTGTTGGTCTGTCCATGTATTACATATGTACATCCACTTTCACAAGTATGTGGATTTTGAATTTAAAAGCTTTTTTTTTTTTTTTTTTTTGATGAATTTTTAATTTAAAATTTGATTTGTGTAAAAAAGTATCTATTTGAAATATTGAATTATATTTCGATTTGAATTTAATAGTCTAATGTAAATTGTTAAAATATGTAGATTTTAAATTTTAAATTATTTATTTCACATATAAAAAATATTTATCAATTTTATTATATTTAAAAAAGAATTAATCACTAAAATTTGAATACTGATCGTTGAAGTGTCGTTGAAGTGGGGTAGCTAAAACATATAATCTGATATAATAATTCACTATGCATGAGATGAAATTGCTAGAGATACTTGAAGTATCAAAATTCTGCAAGTTACCTAAACTGTAGGTTAATTCATTTCTTATTGATACTTACAGTTCTCTATTTATTTCGATTCAAATATATTTACTATGAAACTTGACAAACAATAATTCCAATAAGACTAATTTTAGTTATTTGTGATAAAAAAAAATAGATTTTGTATTAAACTAATTAACATGACTAATTCTGTACGTACTAGTAATCGTTTTATATAATGAAAAATAGTTAACCATTTAAAAATAATGGCTAGATGTCTAAAAGTGCTCACTGAATTGATGGACCCCAAAAGATAAAGAAATGAATTTATTTAAATTACAATTAAATGCATGTATTCGTAAAATAAAAATCATTTTGTTACATCACGGCTCCAAAAATATGTAACATTTTTCATATCATTCTTTCTATCATAAGAATGGGTGAATTTTTATTATTTTTGTTGATTTCCAAGGATGTTCAGGTTAAAACTGACTTAGATCCCCTGCGATGCGCCTCAGACACAATGTGTGGAAAATGTAAAGATCAACACACGCTTGAGAATACTTCAAGCTTTTCACTTGCAACAAAAATGATAGAGCGGCTATGCCTTTTCTTCCCAGGACACAATATTTCCAACATAAAATTTTGAAAAAATTCAAGCCCTTTTGTGAATCATGCATCAGTATTCAAGGTTATCTTCTGTCGAATAAAGGTCAAACAATGTTTCACTAAAAACGAACTCCAAAGCAAATATGCATAAGTAAACGAGTAATATGATTCAACAAACATCATCGTCTCTCTGTTCTGAGGATTGATGATGTCTTTTCACAAGATTTTAGACTAAATAACTACACTCATGTAATCAACTACGAGGCCATTAAGGCGGCACCTCTTCATTATGTATCAAATTATAAATTCAAAACAACATCAATCCTGTCTCTGTGTGTGAGTGTTCATACGGTCATACTGACCTTTAGCAAATAAGACATATTCAGCAACTCCATGTTCACATTTTGATGGGAATAATAATATAGAAGCTTTCGCTCTCAAAACATTTCTACCATTTTGTCCTCTTTCAGGAACCTTGAGTATCAAAAAATCAAATGATCCTGAAAGCAAGACTCAAGTGGACGATAAATAAAGAATTGCCATATATCTGTATTAAGCAATGAAATATAAACTTTACATACCTTCTGTGCCACACTGTGATCAAGTTTGTCTCACATCAAAACTTCGTTCATAACTTCATATGTGCACCTAACCAATATATCACATTAGAAAGTAATCAGATTGATAACAATCAAATTCCCTGTGACAAATTCCATTACTACCAAACAAACTGACCCATAACCCGTTCTATGTAATAGGTCAGTCCTGATGAAACAAGACTCCTATACGACTTGGCTTTTGCACTGACATAGAACAATAATTCAAACCAGGGGCAATTTTTCCCTTACAAAGATAATAAAAGCATCATGTCAATATTTTCATCCATATTATCTTTATCATTTAGTTCATAAATCAAGCACCCTAAAGTACTATATATAGCCTCTGCTTCCACATGAGATCTATCACCCGAGGTAAAAATATGAACACCACTACCGACATGTACCCAACTGCAACCTGCAAGCTTTTTCACTTCCTTCCCTCTCATTGTTCTCATCATCCTCCCCATTTCATCCCACTTTCCACCCAATGCATAGACACTAGCCAACTGAAAATATCTCGACCCATTATCTCCTTCAATTTCTAATAACTTGTCCTCTGTTATTCTCGCAAGCTCAAAATTTCTGTTCTTTCTGCAAGCATTCAGGAACGCACTCAATATAATAGAATCAGGTTCAAATGGCATCTTTTGCATGAATGATAGAGCCTTTTCGAGTTGATTTGACCTTCCGTACAAATCAACCATACATGCATAGTGGTCCATTTCAGGGGGAATTTCATAATCTTTTGTCATTGACAAAAAATATTTTTCACCTGTTTCTACTAATCCAGAGTGGCGACAAGCTGATAGAATTGCAATATAAGTGACTGCATCAGGTTCAAAACCTTGCTCAATCATCTCCTCAAAAAGGCGTATAGCTTCGTACTCATAGCCATGATGAGCACAACCAGCAATCATTACATTGTAAGTGACAGTGTCTCTTAAGCTAACTCTTTCAAATATTCTCTTCGCATATGAAATAATCCCACATTTTGAGTACATGTCAACCAAAGCACTAATTACTTTCTCATCCATTCTAAATCCTGATCTCAATATATATGCATGAATTTGTCTACCAGGATCAACGCTAGCTCGTATGGCACATGCACCTAGCATGCTAACAAGGATCACATGATCTGGAATTGTTGTCTCATTCGTTACATACTCGCGGAAAAGAACAAAAGCATCCTCACATTGTTGCAATTTTACGTAGCCAGAAATGATTGCCGTCCAGACAACAAAGTTTTTCTCAGATAACGAATCAAAAAGGCGTCTAGCTTCTAACATGTTCCCTTTTGCGCAATATCCCACAATCATTGAAGTAAAAGAAAATAAGCTGCCTATTCCAAAAGTTTTATGAACACTCTCAGCGTACCTCATATGATCACATTTGCAATAAATATCAACAATGGAGCTACTTATATACGGATTCGAACACATTCCTTGTTTGAGAACCCATGCGTGAACTTCCTTACCGGTATTAAGACTTTTTAGAGTAGAACAAACACTCAATATACTTGTAAAAGTATGTTCATTCCAACGAAATCCCTCCTCTGACATACGCTTAAACAACTCAACAGCTTCCACCTGGTTTCCATGTTGAACGTACCCTGAGATAATTGTGTTCCAAGACACGTTATCATTCAACTCTGGCTCATCCATAAATATCTCCCGTGCCATTTCCAAATCGCCTTCTCTACAACAAGCTGCTATCATAGCATTTTTTACAACCAAATCCACCCACCCTGAATTACCACATCCACCAACAACCCTGCAAGAATCGCCAAAACTCCCGCATTTTGAGTACATGTCTATCAAAGAACTCAATGCAAACTTACTCCAATCATTTCCACTCTTAACCATAAAAGAATGCAACTGCTTTCCGTAGTTCAGAACCCTTAACTTTGCTGTTAAGTTAAGCATTGTTGTAAGGGTAAACTCATCCATTCGAGGTTCATTATCATCATACTGCATTCCAATAAATAATTTGATAGAGTCATCTTCACAACCATCAGATTGCGCATATCCGGATATCATTACATTGTATGTAACCGTGTCTTTCCGTGGAGCAGAATCGAATAGAGTTTGTGCTTTGCTGATGTTTCTGGACTTGATGTAAGCGTTTATAATGGCGTTCCATGAGAAGACATTACGTTCAGACATTTCATCGAACAGTTTGTGGGCTTCTTTTGTAAGACCATTTTTAGAGTAGAGATTTATTAGTTGATTTGTATTATAAATAATTTGGATGAGACCAGATTTTATTGATTCGGAGTGAAATTTAAGCCCTTCTTTAAGATTTCTCATTTACATGAAGAAAGTTTTGAGAATAAAATATCAGGTTGTTATAGGCTAACTTATTGAAGTAGCAATATTTTCAGTCTAAGGTTTTATCCGAATTGGCTAATTTTTTCAAGTTTGTCCATGCCTATTTATTTGATAGTATAGGATATGAATTAAAATGATTCTTTTTCCCCCCCAAGACGATGTATGCATTAATAATATATTTGAATTTATACAATTGCTCTCAAAGTATAAAGATGAACTAACTATAAATAAATTATCATTTATAATTTAAGTGACTGAATAAAAATATTTTTTTTAGGTATGTTTCGATTGATTTTCTAAAAATATTTAAGCTATGAGATAAGATAACGAAAGATTTTTTTAGATGTCCTAGAACTTTCTGAAATTTGTTTGAATAATTTGACTAGAATTAGAAGTGAGTACTTTTAATTTTCAATTGATAGACTCTAATGTTTTTCTTTTCTCATATCATTTATTGGAATCCTTGAATCATAGATAAACAATTCTTTGTCAGGGTTAATATGGTTATGTAAGACGAGCAACTTAGTTCACGTATGGATTGAATCTTGAAAGACACTTTTAGAACATAGCTATCAATTGACTCGTTTTTGCTAATTTTCTAAAGCTCGAGTTCGACTGATAAGCTAAAGAGTGAAAAATGTATACAAAATCATTAAACTACTGACAGAGCTTGTTTGATCTCGGTTTAATAGTAAGCTAAACTAATTTCAAATACAATTCAAATTCGACGAAGAATACAAACTAGACTTAAACAGTTTGTTGTTCAATACCACTTTGACTCGTTTACATCATTAGATGTCGGTGCTGGAACATCTGGTTGATATGATACAACTTTGCTTTGATATATAAACCAATTTGCCATGACAAATTCCATTGCCATCTCTTTGCATGTAGGAATCAAAACTAACAGCATTTTCCCACTGAATCAGCCCATGTTAACTTATAAAGGGTACATTACTTGATGATTTACATGATGTTGTCTTTTGTTGGCAGAAAACAAGTAAATGCTCTCCATACCTTACAACTTTGATTCACAGAAGATAACTTTGGCATCAGAATATACACATCTCGCATCATCTGGAACACAACGAAAAACCATTCATTCGTTAGCAAAATTCAGCACAAATTCAAACACTATGATTGCAGAAAATGGAAACGAAAACATACCTGCAATTTTGGTTAATTCATATTCTGCAGGGACATTGCTCTCTGATTCAACCGCCTCCTTTGCTGCAGCTATCCCAACAGCCACACTCTGCATTATATCTAAACCAGCACAAATAGAAGCAATCGTCCCACCAACTAAGCAATCACCAGCACCCGTAAGCCTCACTACTGAGGCAGAAAGTGCAGGAAAGTGTACAGCAATATAATAGCTTCCATTAGACTTTGGAGAATCTAAAATCCTACTTGGGGGGCAGCATAAATTTATACATTCATATAGTTTTCTGCTGAGAGAAGAAGGTTTGTTTTTCTTGAAATCGCATTTTTCGACTCCATGTATAGCGTCAAAACATAAGAATACGCCGTCTGATCCAAGGGTGACGATTATTACTTGAATACCCTTCTCTAGCAAAACCCATATTGCGGGTTTGAGTGTTTGGAACAATGATTGTATTGCAAGATTGGCAATGCCTGAATCTCTTTTAATTGGTAAGAATTTATCTTCATAAGATAGAGCATTTGCCATAGCTATAAGCTCGTCTTCATTGGGCGAGGTGAAAGTTATCTGAAAAAGAACTTTAAATTAGGGTACTAAAAACTCGTAAACAACTACTAGCGTATTAGAAATTTAGAGGACAAAAAGGGAAAATCACTTGTCCGAAATAATTTCTATCCTTACTGTTCTATACAACAGAAAAAAATAATCAGTGCACCAGAAAGTATCAAAGGCTTTGTCTCTAGTTTTAAATGTATTTATACAAAGAGAGTCTTAACACTTACATGTTTTGCTATGGAAACAACTCTTCTGGATTTAGTAACGGACACGGGCTCAAACCATATATTAGTCTCACATTCTGATGCCACTGCAGACAGATATTGAGCCAGAGCATTAAGGCTATATTTGGTAATTGGTTTTTGGAGAGTAAAATGATAAAATGAAAATTCAAAAAATTCAAGGCACAAGGTTCTACCATTTGATGCAAGAAAAAATTCAAGAATAGACTAAGCCAATAATTTCGCAGTAACAAAGTTCAGTAATAAGTTCAATCTCCACTATGCTTGTATTGTTTTGGTACTTCCTCAAATTCTTAAACGTACACTTATACAAAAAAAGAGAGAGGGAGGTCGATGAATTAACAGAAATTCTATAACTTACTTTTACAAGATGCTACAAGAGCAGGAAGACTTAAATTAGCGTCAACCATCAATATAGGAGCAGAGCTGATGTTGAACTTGAATTTATGAATCCACTCAGGAGTAAGAAATCTTTCCTGGTGTTATGTCAAAAAAAAATAAAGGAAAAACAGACAATAAAGGATTGACATTTAATCAGATTATGTAACACAACTTTGATTTCTTCCCTCCAAAAAAAACTTACGATTGCTTCAACGCTAGCAACAGCAGCAGCCAATTCACCTTTGCCGTCAAAGATGTTGCAAACAACAGCAGTCTCAGTATCTTTATTTCTTCGAATGCCTAATGAGGGAGAACTTGTAGAATCAGAATATAAAATTTCTGTCCAACTACATAATATAGAAGTGATTAAAAGCCTACATTTCTTCTTGAAAGGAGAATAACAAAACTGTTGCAGACTTTTTAATTCTTAAGTTTGAGATTTATGCCCTCATTGAAACCAAATCATTTCATACAACTGTTTTTGTCAGCATGGAACAGGAGTATGGTTCATGTGAAGAAAAGCTTAGTGACTCTTTAAAATGCTTACCTTTTATAGATAATCCAGCAGATTTCCAGGCTTCTAACAGCAAGGTGCCTAGTAAAAAGAGAGACTGCATGCCATCATTTAAGGTTTTTTATTAGAAGTAAGCAAGATATTAGCAGGCACATGATACCAGTGACAATTTAACCAGGAATCTTACATAAAACTAACATAAAATCTTGAGTTCCTAATAGCTTGTTTGGTTGTCAGGAAAGTGAGGGAAATTGTAGGAAAAGGAAAAGGAAAGGAAAAAGAAAAGAAAGTAATTTTCCTCTACAAGTTTGGTTGTGAAGAAAACTATTTTCATGCAATTGTCTGGTTGTTAAGAAAGTTTAGAAACATAATAGTTTTTTTAAATATTTTTGTTTGATTATGAATTGCGTTTTCTTTGTTGATAAAAAATTGTATGAATAATCACGTTTTCATTATATTAACTTTATTATAAATTAATTTGACGCTATTCTATATTTTTTAGTCACTGAATTTATATCAATCTTCAAAGTTAACAGGGGGTTATTGATAATTTTTTTGGGTAAAAGGGGTGCTTTTGCGCCATTTTGTGGGGGTATAATTGTTATATGACTTGAGAGGGTATTTTTTTGCTAGTAATAAATAAGCACAAAGAGCTTTTGGTTAGAAAAAATCACAAATGGGGGATTTTAATAATTAGACAAAGTACAAGGGGTGTTTTGCAATTTACTGTAAAATTTTCCCAAGATTTTCCCCATCAAATTGGTGGGGAAAGTTTTTCTTCACAAAATCTTTTTGCAGGAAAGTTGAAGGAAAATAATAACTTCCTTTCCTGCTATCCAAACAATAAGTGGGACAAAAAAATTGACTATCTTTCACTTTCCCGACAACCAAACAATACATAATAGTTTTCCTTTTTCTAAAATAAAAGATTCCCAAGAGAATTGAACCAAAGACCTCAAGGAAGTCGCATCTCCCTATAACCAATATGCCAGCCCCTCGGGGTTAAAATAAAGCTCTTTAGCCTCTTGGCTAAACCAGTTTCTTGAATAAAGAGAATCGTGTTCCTAATAGTTGAGTCTCAAGGGTTAGATAAATTAGCTCATCCATTTTCTCTCAACAAAATAAAAACAATGAAAATGGTGATAATATGATGAGTATTTAATGTATGTCAGCATATTAGTTTGGGTAACAAATTTCACATGATAGTTTTTATATACTTTATTAGTTATTTTCATTAGGATGAAGAAGAGCTTTAGGAACTTCCATAGCATGAATCCTGGTCGCCTGCAACCATATAGTTTAAAATCTAATCGTTTTACTCCTAAGGCATTGCAGTGTAACTCAATAGAGTAGTCAACATAATTGGACCATGAACTAGAAGTCATTAATATAAGGTAGACAGAGTAGATACCTGCCAAGTCAGATCCTAAAGCACTTATCATGAAAGGCTTTGGCCCAATCTTTGACATGCATTCAGCTACATTTCTTGCTACACCACCTAATGCATAGAGAACCTGAATACGCAAGTTCCAGATACATGCTTGCATAAAACATCTACAAAATCATTGCAAATCGGCCATCTTAACTATATATAATCAATAGAACAGCATAGAAAATGAGGAACCAAGAATGGATGACTAGCTACACACGTTAAAAGAAAAATTTAACTGAACGCTGCTCCTGTCATTTGAAATCTTACAAAGAAAAGAGGAAGCACTAACGTAGATTCTTCATTTCACAAAAAGGATAATAGATTCAACATGATATTCAAGATAAAAGATCCTCAACATAAAGGCTTCAACAAGCATGTTTATTCATATTTTTCTTAGGGAAGTAGATTAGACTACACATAAGTAAGTTACCCTAAGAATCTTGTTTTGCACTTGCACTTGGATTTTCTTTCTATCCTTTTAATAGAAATATTAAACTAAAGCAACTTCATGTAATATGTGTGTTTCCTAGCTTCTAAAGTACAAATTTCCACGGATCGTGGAGTTCGAAAGAATTTAGACTTCATTAGACACTACCGAAAAATGTGCTATCATAAACAAATCCTAATATGCATCTAATGAACATGTGTTTAATATTCTCCTATTACGGACATAAAACAAATCATAATCTTGTTCGCGCCCTGCATTACAAACACACAGATCTTTTTGCACCACTTCTATGCCGATGCACCCAATAATACTCCCTTGATGTACTAGAAGACGACTATTAACTTCAAACAATCATAAAAGCGCAAAAACAATCATATATATATGAGAATCAATTTTCCAAGCGCAAACTTTAACAATTAAAAAGAAAAAAAAGCCCAAAAGCTATAAATACACACAGTACATATTGCATACCTTTCCAGGGGTAGTGGTTCTGGGGTTAGCAATGGTAGAAGGAGTTGCATTTATGTCAAGTACCATTCCTCCTATCACCACTGCCTCTGCTTCATTATCTGAAACTTGCCGCACTTTATTCAACTCCTAAGATCAACACGCCAAAATACGAGAAACGCAACTACTGTAATCAATTCAATGAATTCTTAACAATAAAAAATCAAAGGAAAGCAGTTAAAAGTTACCATGAGAAGATTGGGAAGGGAATTTCTATTGGAAATAAATGCCCCTTGATTTGTTCTATTTGTCTGCTGTGAATTTCCCGCAGTAAATGTTAAGACTTAAGAGGAAGACTCAAAACAGATTATTTCCATGATTTAATTAATAATTAGGCGGCTCTTGGTGTTCACCCTTGGGTTAAGAATTGTAATACAACTTTGGGCCATCATATAATTTGTGGGCTTTGATTAACGTTTTGATAATTATTTTCTCAAATTTACTCTTTTACGTACAGTAATAAAGTGAGACAACTAATTCCAGGTACTTTTCAGGACAAAAATATAAGCGTACAATTTTATTTTTTACTGTCATCTTAAATTTTGAGTCAGATCAAGGTGAATATAGTATAGAAGATCGATGTTGAAACTTCAAAATTTATTAATGGAACACTACTTTTAATAGTTTTTTTTTTTATCTCACATTAATATAATTTTTGCCGCCATTAGTGTTATCTTCCAAACTCAAGTTGATTTTAGAAAGTGAAAAGATTGATTATTTGAATGTAGACTAATTAGATCGCAAAGAAAGCAAACACATTCTATCTGATTTACAATAGGACGTCTAATATGCAATATAATTTAAATATTAATATGTTGTCAATATTTTGAGAGACCACAAAAACTACTTATGGGAGATTGAAGAAAAAGGAAAAATTCATAATTAAACATTGTGGTTAAAAATATATCACATTATTAATTCTGATGATATGGTGTTCTCACAATGATAATATTATATATTTTTTAACCACAAGATATAGAAAAATTTTCTTAAACATAGTCTAGTCAAGAATGTTCCAAAAAAAAAAGATAATAGTACTATGTCATTAATTATATGAAGTTATTACTCTAAAAAAAAATTCAATAAATTGAATATTAAGGAATTTGAAACAGACCTAAAAGAGCCCAACTGAGAAGGCGTTAGTATACCGGCATCAGAACAAAATGAAGCCCACTAAATGTTCCTTAGTATGCTGGCCCAAGGCTTGTACAGGCATTGGTTGCATAGGCCCATCTCTCACTTATGCTGAAAAATTATTTAGTATAATCGTGATACCACATCATTAAGCACGTGTAATGCAGTCTACTACAGTCATCTTCAATGGTTGAGGGCTAGCCCCGGGCTCTGAAGTCCGGGGTCCTGCTGGTCGTCTCCAATGGTTGGGGCTCCGTGGGGGAATTAATTTCATTTTTTTCCTTTATCCACTCTCACCTATTAATATTATAGATTTATATTTTTTTAATATTAATATTAATAATAGTAATTATATTAGTACTCGTAATTTAATTATTAATTATATTAAAATATTAATATTAAATAGAATATTTAATTAAAGTAATTTAATTTTTTTGTCTAATTTAGTATGTATTTAAATTTTTAATTTAGATTAAGTATTAATCTAAATTTTATTTGTATGAGTGTTAAATTAAATGGACTATTTCTATATTTATTAGTATATCATAATTTTATTTAAAATATGATTAAATAATTAATCATATTATATACTATATAATTAAAACCCTAATTAAAACAACACATTAATTAAAATAATACATTAATTACTATAACACATTTATTAAAATAAAACACTAATTAAAATAACACATTAATTAAAATAACACATTAAATAAAATCACGTTAATTACAATAACACATTAATTAAAATTACATACAACACGTTAATTATACAACACATTAATTATACAAAATTAACCATACACACATTGATTCATTAAAAGAAAAACAAAAAAAAATAAAAGAAAGACCAATCAGGTGCCGTCACTTGGCAGCACCTGTTTTAAAGAGGGGCGCGCGTGTAAAACACGCGACCCTTTCTTCCCCAACAAACCCACGCGGGCCGTGGGCTGGCCTGCGTGCTCCGCGCAGCCCGCGGCCCCGCCCCGCCGCCAAGCCCCGCCCCGAGCCCTCTCCATCTCCAATGGTTTTCCTCCCAAGCCCAGCCCCGCCCCGCAGCCCGGCCATCTCCATTGGAGATGGCCTAATATACTTCTCACATGTAAAGCAAGAAGCCACATCGCCAATGTTTTGGTCAATTTGAACACATTTTTCAAATCCTACTTTCTTTGGAGAACATGATTAATGTGGCTTCTCACTCCACATGTTGATAAGATGCACCACATATATATACAAATTAAGATTATTTTATACCAACTTATTTTTTTTATAATATTTTATAAATTATGTAATAGAAAATATGCGTCTAATAATTAATTTAGATATACCTTCTAATATCTTATAAACCACGAAATAGAAGATATGCATCTAATAATTAGTTTCGATATACCTTCTACTGTTATTAATAGGTGAGGATCATCTATACCACTATTAGTGTACTATACTTATGTATCACTAATAAATAATTGACACATGTACATATGACAATTATTATAATTGTCATATGTACATATGGCAATTATTTATTAGTGATACACAAGTATAGTACACTAATAGTACACCAATCTATTAAAATAATATCAATTCAAAATGATTACTTAATTTAACTAATATTATTTGATAATATTTATTAGCTAAGTTCACATAATTAACTCTATACTCGTTCCCATATTACCTCTAACATCCAAATTCCGCCATGTTCCCATATCTTACACGAATACAAAGAAAAATAAAGAAAAAAACCTTCAAACAATCAAATCAAATACTAATTAGCTTCCAATGATATGCATTTAATTTATATCCCCTTGCTTCATGGCGAGCACATCAGGACGCCTTATTTTATTCAACTTATTCAAACTTTGTATTTTTGTAATTAGCTTATAGTTCAAAAGTCAATTTTTCCGTGTATACGTGATACTGATATTTAGAGTAGGGTCCAAAAAGAGTCCGTGGATGACCATACCTAGAGAAAAATTGATGGCAAGCTATATTATATGATAAATAATGACAATAATAAATAGAATAATTTATAAACTAAAAAGAAGTAATAGGAGTAATATTTAAGAAGATCTTTTCTGTTCTGCCCGATGCTAATTAGTAAAGGTGGAGGTGTTTATTTTATTATTTATGGGGTCGAATTTCTTAACGTCCTTATCTTTATGGTACAAATCTGTTGTCTATGTTACTCAATTTAATTTCTGAAATTATTTCTATTTTTATTTATTTTTTATTTTATTTTATTTTATTTATTTATTTTTTTTGTGTTTGTTATTGAAGTTCTCTATAAAATGAACATTTAATGTAGCATCCTTATGATTAAAGGGTTAATGAGTCGTACTAAATCTAATAATAGTCATGATTAAGATGGGTTGAATTTTTTCTTTCTTTAATACTATATACTTTTATCCAAATTGAGCTTGAATAGTTAGTGGGGAATTCTAGGGCGCCGCTACGTTAGGTGCCGCTAATACCACATTAGGTGGTATTATCACACAATGTGTATCACATTGTATGGTATAAGGAGTATAGTTTATACCATAGAATGTGACACACATTGCGTGGTAATACCACCTAATTTGGAATAAATACTACATGATGTGGAGGTCATACTAAATATATGGGGTTAATACTATATAATATGATCATGTACCATACAATGTGATACACATTGTGTGGTAATACCACCTAATGTGGTATTAGCGGCACCTAACGTAGCGACACCCTAGAATTTTCCATAGTTCAATACTTTATTATAATTTTAGGTAACTTTTATTTATTAAAAAAATTATTAACTAGTAAATGCTATTAAACTTACTTGTTATGCTTAATAGAGTTCATTAATGACCCTTCATCCATTGAAATTAAATAGTTTTCCGACTAGTTGAATCGAATTAATATTCAATCATATATTACCTTTTTTATTTTTTTTTTATTTTTTATAATAATTAGTCATATATGTTTATGGTCTTCATTGCATTTTGGTTTGGCTATCTTGGGCTATTTCAGTCGTTTGGACCAATCAAACGTGTACCGAATATTTTTTGGCTCAACCAAACTTTTTTTAGTCCAACCAAATACCAAAGCATCTTTGTTCAAAGCGATCCAGACTAACTCTAATTAGTCAAGGACAAAAAATTGTGGGTACAATAAAGTTCTCCAATAATTGAAGTAAGCAACCTGTCACTATTAGAAACTAACATCTTATTAAATTCAAGACCACGTGAAATTGACTTGGAGACCATAAGGTAGAACCATTTTCAAAGCTCAATTTCATATATGGACCCATAATACCAGTAATATTTTATTATTAGAAGTATTAATCATATTAAAAGATCAACATATTACGTTTTTCGAGATAAAAAAATGCCCAAAGATACAAAATCATTGATTAATATTATTTGGAAATGGCCCGGGACTAAGAATCGGGTCAAAAATGATTTTTCCGAGACTAGTTCACTGAATTTAGAATAATCGTGTATGTTTCACTAATGTTAGTCCAAGGCTATATAGCGATATTGTCAAAATAATAATTGTTGCTTCAATTCAAGAGTATAAGAATTTATAAAATGTCTAATATGCCCAAATTGGTATGATATCTTAACTACCTTAATTATTTTCCCTCACTTTCTCTCTCTATTCTCTTTCGGTGTCTTGTGACTATCCAACTATAATCTTCTTCTTTCTTCTATAATTTCTCAAGATCTCTATGTGTGATAATATTAGTCAAACCTAGTTATTTTTATTGTTCATTGTTTTGGTTCAGTGTCGTACAAAATTCAACGTTAAATTTAAAATCATCCTTTCAACAAATATATATAACCACATGTCCTTTTTTTTTTTTTTTTTTTTGTGCTTTCATCCCTTTGTTCAAGCGACAAGGACTGATAATTAACTTTACTTTGTAATTATTCTTTGTATTGAGACTATTTGTCCCACATTGGTTGAAAACAATAGTTAAGTCCACCTTATAAGGTCTTGGACAATCCTCATTTTATAAGCTAGCTTTTGAGGTTAAGTTAGGCCCAGTCCAAGTAAGTGGACTTAATCCAATCCATGTGATGAATTCTAATACTTTGTTGTTCACATATCATTACACATATTAAGATTCGAGAAGGAAGTAAAATAAAAAATAAATATGTTTTTTATGTGATTCCATGAGTAGGGGGCTGATATGGGTAGAGGGTGTTCTGCTGAATGTTGATGGTGGTGACACTTGCAGTGTGGCTGAGCATCAAAATAAAGAAAGAAGAAGCAATTATGTTTAAATGATTAAATACGGAAACTCTGCAATTAGTACATTGGTAAAGAAAAATTAGATAATATAAACACTGAAAAGCATTTAACGATAAGAGCATTTTAGGGAAAAAGTTTATTTTGTTCTTGCAGCAATAATTGCTGTTCAATATCATTAGCTTTGGTCCAACCTAACCAACCTAATAGTAAAAGAAAAATTGAATTATTTCCGTATAAGCTCGTATTAAATGGGCTATGATATTTCCAGAACAAGATTAATAGGGCCTGTTTGTCTCGCCTTTCGGAGAGTGGTTTGGGAAAGTGGTAGAGGTTTGAGAAATAATCTCGATTTGCGTAATGTTGTTTGTTTGGGTTTTGGGAGAGTTGTTTGGGAAAGTAGCCGCAATTGTTGACTTTTCTAATATAGAGAGAAATAGAAATAGAGTAGAAAAGTGGCCTGTTTGTTTGGTCTTTCGGAGAGTGGTTTGAGAAAAAAAATACTGTAGCTAATTAATTGGGAAAGTGGTTGGATTGTTTGTTTGGCCTTTCCGAAAACCGAAATTTTTTTCGGAAAAGCGAGACAAACAGGCTCATAGATTTCCCGGTGTGCCCCTTATTCCTTAAAGTCAAAAACAATATTCTCCCCCCACCCCTAAATAAATATTTCCTTGTACTTTCCAATTTTTTGTGAAAGTTCAGAATGTAGTAATTTCATGCTTCGGCCTTTACCATAATTTTCTTACTTAAACCTGTCAGCATCTCCATCCTTCAATTCGTCTCTTTATTTCAATCATTTCCTTGTGGATTCATAACCCCTCTACATCGATAATCATTTCCTTGTCCAAGCCTGATTTGGTCGAACTCATCCAATTACCAAGCAAATATATTGTACTTGCCTTGTAGTTATTTTGGGTTCGGCCAAACCCGATGTGGGTAAGAATTTCTCATGAAGTTTGACTCTAATCTTAAGAAGATATTTGCTACGCACACCACCACCAATCCCCGCCCTGACTCTGGAAAATTTTGTTAGTCATCGAGATTAATCGGTTTACCCATTTATACAACTATTGATTAATCAATCGCTAAATTTAAGATGGTTGGACTAGATGATAATGAATTGCGATTCTTAAAGACGAGATTTAAGTTCGAATCTTAGTTGAGATACCAAAGTGGAGAACTTCAATAAATCCACAAATTATGGGGAATATGCATATTACTACCCTGTGATATCGGAAACCTGCAAAAAACTACCATGTGAAATTTTTTTTGCACCAGACTTCCTTGTGTTTTTAAAAACCCTGCAAATTACACTCATTCCATCTCCCTCCGTCAATTTTTTGACGCGCGTGTATTCTACGCGCCAATAATGCGATTTTTTTTGTTTCTGACGTAATTTTTCATTCAAAATGACAAGAATACCCTTGTACCTTTGAATCTTTGCAGAAAACTTCCTTGTGTTTTTTAAAGTTTGCGTAAAAGTTCCTTGTGTTTTCCACCGTTTGCAAAAAACTTCCTTGTACTTTTGGAAGTTTGCGTCAAACTTCTTTATGCTTTGAAATGTTTGCAAAAAACTTCTATGTTTTTCTTAATGTTTGTAGAAAAGTAACTCATATTTTTTAATGTTTGCGCAAAAAATTCTTGTACTTTTAAACGATTGTTCAAACTCCCTTATACTTTTATACTATACCCATAATTTTGTATCTTTTAAACTTCGCACATAATATCTCTTCTTTTCTTTGTTTGTTCCATATGAGAAGCGAGAGAGAAAAATTAGTGAGAGTTTTTGTAATTGTAAAAATATAATTTTTTGTTAATACATAAGGGGTAATTTAGGCAATTCAATTAAAAATTAACGGTGTCAATGATTAACGGAGAATGGGTGTAATTTGCAGGGTTTTGAAAATACAAGAAAGTCGGGTGCAAAAAAAAATTCACAGGGTAGTTTTTTGCAGGTTTTCGATATCACATGGTAGTAATATGCATTTTTCCCGTTAATAAAAATATAATTTTTATTAATATATAAGGGGTGATTTAGTCAATTCAATTAAAAATTAACGTTGTCAATCATTAATGGAGAATGATTGTAATTTGTAGGGTTTTAAAAATACAAGAAAGTCTTGTGCAAAAAAAAATTTATAGGATAATTTTTTGCAAGTTTTCGACAGGATAGTGATAGTAATATGCATTTTTCCCACAAATTATAAAGCCATATCTTCCGACTCTTGGCGTATTAATTACACAAAAGATACTCATCATTTTGACTATCTTGTATATTCTCACCCCCACTAATTAAGATAGCATATGCCAATTCCAATAAAGTTTTTAATTATGACTTATGGTCAAAACTCTACGTGTTAAATTATTAGCAAAATATTCTAGTGAAATCTCCACAAAACGCCTTACACGTAATTTCTCTTTCATTTAATTCTTTTGACGTTTGGAAGTGTATTACATGCATCTTCAAATGAGAACGAAACTTAAATTTTATCTATTAGTTAAATAAAAGACCAACTAACTCTATTATCATTCAATTAAAGAAAACAGAAAAGAACAAATGTAGCGTCTTCCATGTGCCCCCACCCTCTTCTATCCCAGGTTGCGCGCTGGCCTGTGTTTGTCGATCCCATATCGTCGCTGGCCTAGTTTATTAATGATATTTAAAAATTAAATTGTTAATTAATATGCAAATTAAATTTTATATTTATCATAATAAAACTCTGTATAACATTTAAATAACGAGCTAAATGCAAAAACACTATTATGCTCTAACTAACAAAAACTCTCTTTTATTAGCAAAAAAATCTATATGAAATTCTTTCATATATCATAGAGAGATTTTTGACAAATTTTCTAAGTGAACAAGGAGATCATTGCAAATTTTCAAAGTTAACAAAGGATTTTATGTTAGAAGTGGTATTTTTTCATCATTTGATGGGAATATAATTGTCATTTCATTTTAAAAGAATTTTTTTGCTAATAAAAAATAAATACGCGGGGTTTTTTCTAAAAAAATAACAAGCATAATTTTTTAATAGGTAGGCAAAGTAAAAGGATATTTTTGCATTTCACTCTGTAAAAATTCTTTATTTTATAAAATATTATATTATTCTTGGTTTCATTTATGATTTAAATGAAAAGATGAAAATTATTTATATAAAATGAAATCTGATAATGAGGGTAAAATGGTTATGAAAACTTATAACGGTGTTTAATAGTATTAATAGGTGAAGGAAAAATGTGTTGAATATTTAGGTCATCTTCAATGGGGCGGGCAGAATGTGTGGGTGAAACATGCACAACACGTGACATATGAAAGCTCAATCTTGTGAATTTGCGACATATGGTTGAAGATCCAACACATGAATAATGACCGGTCCAGGACTTTGTTAACTGGACGAAGAATGAATCTTCAAGTCTTGAATAACTGGAAGAATAATGACAATCCATGTCTTTGTTATCTGGGTGAAGTGTGTTAACAAATAATGAAGCCCATCATACAAAGAAGGAGGAGCCCATCACAGAAGAAGGTGGTCCACTTTAACCTGAAAATCTGATACCATAATAGAATTCATCATATGGATTGAGTTAAATCCACTTACTTGACTTGTGCCTAACTCAACCTCACAAGCTAGTTTGTAGGTGAGAATTGTCCAATACCTTATAAATTGGACTTAACTATTATTTTTAACAAATATGGGATATTTAGTCTCAATAAAGATCACAAATGAAATCAGATGACAAGTATATAGAAGTAAAAAATAGTACTACGTCTGTGCTCTTTTGTCTCACTGTAGAGTTTAATATCTACACTACTAAAGGCAAAAATTTATTTATGATAATATAAAATTACTGGGCCTTCATCTTTTCAGAAATTCCTATTTATACTGATAAATCAAGTGATGTTTATAATTTTTTGATTTTTAAGTCAATTTTTAATTATAGAAATGTCACATAAATCAAGTGATGTTTATAACAGAAATTCGGTCATGGTACACATTTATTAGTACTAAAAATATGGAACCAGAAGTCGGGTAATGTCAAATTTTGAAATTACTAAAGTCTCAGATTTCTGCATATATTTATTATACTCCATGATTACAACTTACAAGTTCCACTATACCAGAATTTTAAGATCATTAGTCTTAATATAAATTTTCTTTTTTTAGACGGTGTATATCAATACACCAGTCGTTATATACTAATATTTTCATTTCTATCAACGTACAATAATAAACTAATTAAATTTCAACAATGTCACTTAATATTTACCTATATAATAAATATGTTTTTCTATAGGTGTGTCCTCAACTAGTTTATTGAAATTTTATTCAAATTAATTTTTACATGTCAATACATGATATAGTTCACCATTGAGTTAATTTCTCTTTAAACTTAGCTAGGACTAAGATTCAATTTATTTCATATGTTGCACATCCAAAATTAATGTGCAGTTTATGCACCAAATATAAGGGGTAAATATCAGTCAATCAAGTTTGGATAAGATAGACAATTAGTATGTAAAGGTCCAAATTTCAAATGAGTTTTAAGTCCATACTCGACTAACTATGGCAATTTGAACTTTAGTTGGACTAATGAAACCCTATCCTCTAGGGACGAAGGGAGTAGTGGCAGCGGATCTCATAATTTGAGCATGGTTCCTTTTGAACAAGTCAACGGCATCAATTCTATTAGAAGCACAGACTTGACTGGTAATTTACGTATGCAGCAAAATTTGGGTCGGGTGGATTCTGGTGTTCACATGGACTCACACCCACGTATTAGGTTGGAACCTTTGATGGAATTTCCTACTAAATATGGGTCGGTTGTTAATGGGGGGCTCTTTAATAACCCTACTTATCCTCCAGGGACTGAACTAAATCAGTCTCATCTAACTTTGGCAACAAATGCTGATTTTATGCTCTTTGGATCCCAAGGTCAAACGAAGGGAAGAGCTTTAAGAGGGAGAGGACGTGGCAATGGGAGGAAGACGGGTCAGGGGACGTCACGTTCTAGTATAAAGTCTGGGCCGAGGGAGAAAAGGAAAAGAAAGGAAGATGGAAACAGTCCAAGAACAATTATAAGTAAGGGTAAAAAGAAATTGGTGATAACCTCAGATATGGAGATATCTGATGACGAAAGAAAGCATAAACAACTGAGGATTCGATCTTTGGAGGAGACTAACTCATCTACTTTAACGGCGGAGGCTGCGGGACAGCCCCGCCGATCACAATGAGTTGCCTAGTTTGGAACTGCCGAGGGCTGGGGGGCCCTCGGAAAGTTCGAGAGCTTGAAGACCTTATTCGAGCTAATACCCCCCAACTCATCTTTCTGTCCGAGACGAAATTATCGAGTAGGAAGTTTGAGGTTCTGAAGAGAAAGTTGGGTTTACATGGAGTTGCGGTGGACGCACGGGGTTTATCAGGTGGCTTGGCTATGTTATGGCCTATCGACAATCAGGTACTGTTACAAAGTTTTTCTGTTAATCATATTGACGTGCATGTTAATGATGCTAATGCTCTCTCTAAATGGAGATTTACGGGTTTTTATGGAGAACCAAAAGATACAGAGAGGTTTCGATCTTGGCATTTACTTCGGTACCTTTCTACTCGTTCTTCTTTGCCATGGTTGTGCGCAGGAGATTTTAATGCTATGTTATTCAATTTTGAAAAGAGTGGGGGAAATCCGGATCCGATTAGTGAACTTGAAGCTTTTCGTAACTGTTTATCTGATTCGGGTTTGGGAGATCTTGGCTATGTGGGTTATCCGTTTACATGGGCTAATAACAGGGATCCTCCTTATTTCATTGAGGAACGGATTGATAGGGCATGTGGAAACGATGAGTGGCGAAATTTATTCCCAAATTTCCATGTAACTCACTTGGATACACTGAAATCGGATCATCTCCCGATTCTGGTTGAGCTTCAAAGAAAGGAACGCTCCAACAAAAGTCGAAGAAGATATGGGTTCAAGTTTGAAGCTATGTGGCTAAAAACAGATGATTGTGCTAAGGTAGTTGAGGAGAGTTGGGGGCTGAATTCGGGCGAAGAAGTTGGGACAGATCAATGGGATAATTTGGAGCAATGTAAAGTTGGACTTATGAGTTGGAGTAGGTATTCCTTTGGGGGTGTTAAAAAACGGGTGACAAAGTTAAAGGAGCAGATTCTCATCCTAAAAAAGAGCCCTAGAACTACTTCTGCCAATGTTAAAATACGAGAGCTCTCTGCTGAACTGGATGATTTGTTGGATAAAGAAAAGATGATGTGGAGACAGCGTGCCAAAGCTCATTGGATGAGAGAAGGGGATAAAAATACAAAGTTTTTTCACGCTAAGGCTTCTTCACGACACCAGAAAAATACTATACATGGGCTCCGAAATTCTTTAGGACAATGGTGCGATAAGGATTCAGATTTAGAAGAAATTGTCTCCAATTATTTTCGCAACATTTTTACATCGTCTCGTCCTACGAATGAACAGCTAGCCGAAGTATTAGAAGCTGTACAACCTACGGTCAGCCCTAATATGAATATGGCTTTGTTAGCCGATTATACAGCATTGGAAGTCAAAAAAGCTCTAAATAGTATGCACCCTCTCAAGTCTCCTGGGCCGGATGGCTTTCCAGTTATATTTTATCAGAGGTTCTGGCATATTGTCGGGAGGGACGTGACTAGATGGATTCTCACTTTTCTTAATAAAGGGGAGTTCCCATCGACTTGTAATTTCACACATATAGTCCTTATCCCAAAGTGTTCAAACCCTGAAACTATGGCACAGTTTAGACCAATCAGCTTGAGTAATGTGGTTTACAAGATAGCCTCAAAGTGCATTGTTAATCGTCTTAAGCCATTTATGGATAAGATTATTTCTGAATCTCAGTCGGCATTTGTACCTGCACGACTAATCTCTGACAACATTCTCATCGCATATGAAGTTACGCATTATATGAAAAGAAGTTCCGCAGAGCACATGGCGATTAAGCTTGATATGAGTAAGGCGTATGATCGAATAGAATGGTCGTATCTTCAGAAAATAATGATGCGGCTGGGGTTTGATATTCGAGTGGTAGAGTTAATTATGAAGTGTGTATCATCCGTAACTTACTCTTTTGTGCTAAATGGAGGTTCTTTTGGTTTTTTAAATCCGGAAAGAGGGCTCCGACAGGGAGATCCACTATCACCGTACCTTTTTCTATTCTGTGCGGAGGGTTTGAGTGCTCTAATGCGTAGAGAGGAGTCCAAGGATAAAATAGCAGGCCTTTCAGTATGCATGGGCGCCCCCCCGGTTTCGCATCTTATGTTCGCGGATGACACAATGATTTTCTGTAATGCGAACGGGCCATCTGCGCAATGTATTAAGTCGGTTTTACAAACGTACGAGTTGGCCTCCGGGCAGGTTGTTAATTTTCAGAAGTCAAGCATTGTGTTTAGTAAAACCACTTCTGAAGAGTCTATTTCAGTAGTTAGATCTTTTCTTCCTATGTCTGTGGCTGATAAACACGAAAAATATTTAGGCCTTCCAACAATTATTGGCAAGTCAAAGAGGGAGGTTTTTGCTTCTATTAGAGATAAAATTTGCTACAAACTCCAAGGATGGAAGGAGAAATGGCTTTCGAAAGGAGGAAAGGAGATACTGATCAAGGCAGTTATTCAGGCTATTCCGTCTTATGCTATGAGTTGTTTCAAGCTCCCTGATTACTTCTACAAGGAGATTGAGAGTATGATGGCTCGTTTTTGGTGGGAAAGCACCAATAGCCGCGGGATTCGTTGGACGAAGTGGAGTGATTTATGTAAAAGTAAGCAGTATGGTGGACTTGGATTCAGAGATCTTGAGGCGTTTAACATGGCTTTTCTTGCGAAACAGTTATGGCGTTTGCTAGAAAAACCGAACAGCCTTTTGGGTAAGATTTTCAAAGCACGTTACTTCCCTCACTCCGATGTGCTTGGGGCTGTCTTGGGGACTAACCCATCCTATACGTGGAGAAGCATTCTCAGTGCGAAAAGTATTCTTGAAGCTGGTGTACGTTGGAGAATTGGAAATGGGAAATCCGTTTCTATCTGGGGCGATAAATGGCTACCGCGAGAGTCTACTTTTAAACTTATTACCCATAGAGGTAATTTTCCAATTGACTCAACGGTTGACATGCTTATTGATCCTAATTTGGGTCAATGGAATGATGTGTTGCTTAAAGAAATGTTTATTGAGGAAGATGTAAAGTGTATCTTAGCCATTCCATTGAGTAGTAGCCAAAACCCGGATAGATATGTTTGGCACTATAATAAAAATGGTTTGTTTTCGGTACGTAGCGCTTATCATCTTGGAACTAAATTGAATAATGCAGCGAGTTACACGGCTGAAAGTAGTTTGAGTGCTGGAGGTTCGGGTGAATGGAAATGGTTATGGGCTTTAAATCTTCCTAGTAAAATAAAGATTTTCTTGTGGCGTGCTTGCAAAAATATACTACCCACTCGAGATAACTTGATACTACACAAAGTTCAAGTTGATAAGAATTGTTGTTTCTGTCGTGATACTTCTGAAGATTTGGTTCATTGCTTGGCTTTGTGTCCTTTCTCACGACAAACCTGGGCACTTAGCAATGTACCTTGGTCAGTTCATCAGTTTTTTGGGGAGAATGTGTTGGATTGGGTGCTGCAAATGAAGAATAAATCGGACACTCCGACCTTTGAAATTTGTATTTTGATTTGTTGGTCTCTGTGGAATTCCCGTAACAAGCTTATTTTCGAAGGAAAAGAGGCTTGTGCCTTATTCCCTGTTACCTTTGCACGTAACTATTGGTCTGACCTCCAACAAGCATTGACTTCAGTTCTTAAGCCGATGACTACAGCTCGCGTACAGCCGATTCGATGGCAACCTCCAGAGTTAAATTACATCAAAGTGAATTTTGATGCTACTGTAAATGCGAAGGATGGAGTGTGCGGTCTGGGGGTGATTGCTAGATCAGATACGGGAATTTGTTTGGGTTGGGCTTCGACCTGTTTTCGAAGACCTCTGGATCCTACAGCAGCCGAAGCTAAAGCCGCCTTATTCGCAATTGATTTTGTCCAAAGCCGGAGTTGGAATAAGATTATTTTGGAAGGAGACTCTAGCCTGATTATCGATGCGATTAGAGGAAATTCAGATTCCCGTCCTAGCTATGGCAACACTATTGAGGATCTCAAGGCAAAGGTTGCTAATCTGGATTTTTTTAGCGCCCACCATATTGGCAGAGACGGAAATCGAGTGGCTCATGAAATTGCACGTCTCTCTTTTAAAGAATCTTATGCGTTAGAAGATTTACCTGTATTGATTCTTGACATTATTGCCTCTGAGCTTGTTTGAATGAAACTTACCGTTTCCTCTCAAAAAAAAAAAAAAAAAGTCCAGTACTCCAACCCAAGTCAAACCTAGTGTGTATATATGTATATATATTTAAATCCAAATGGGCTTCACTGTTTTTAACTAAGTGATATAAGCCTTTTGTGTTATAGTACTTACGTGATATAGATATAGGTAAATAGCCAGAGCAATATCCCTAATTCCAGAGAATTTTATTATGTGCTTTGCCAAAATTACCAATTAATCGAAATGAATAAACCAAAAAGATATATAATAATAGAATCTCAATATCCCTAAGTCCCACCTTGGTTTTTATTTTTGTTACCTTCTTCAACTGTCACTCAGTCTTTGAATTCCAGCAAATCATCCAACATTTACTTTACATCTTCTAAATTCAAATTTACAAGGAATTCGGATACCAATGACAATAAAGAAAACCTTATAAATTTTGTGAAATTAAAATTCTGCTTCCTAGAAATTTCATGTAATCACAATTTCTTGTCAACAATATCGTTTGTAATTTAAAATTGCAAAATAGAAATAGGTCATGAAATTGAGATCAGAAAAAATACATTTGGTGGAAGGAATTAAAGGTATTTTTGAAGGAGGATAATTGCGTTGGCATTCGGGAAATATTGCTCTGGCTATATCAACTCCCTAAGTATAAAACTAGTATATTTGTGTATTAATAATTTCTTCATAATTGTATTTTTTTTCTTAGAATCAAGGCATTTTATTAAAGAATCAACTCATTCAGTTATATATCAGTACAATGTTTTGAATATTAAACAGGCAAATTAATAGGATCAGTTGTATAAACAAGGAACAAAATTATCAAGTACTATTTTAAGTAACAAAAGTGTAATATATATTTTAAAACTTTGATTTTTCAAATGTTGTAGCATAAAACTCAACTTAATTTATCTGTCATAGGTCAACAGGCGCCAATGGATCTAATTTTTTTATTGGACATTTCTTCCCAATTTTAGCAAAATTTTCAGAAATCGAGTCATAATGGAGAAGAAGAATTTTAGGGAATTGTTTGTACCCAAAAAATCACCCTCGACTAATCGAGGAACGACGGCTCGATGTAACAAGCCACAAATGGCATATGGGCCGAATCAAGTCACTCCAAAACAGATCAGACCAAATCGGATCCAATTTGGACCGAAAATGGGTCCAATCGAGCCAATGGGTGGGCTACGAGCCCAATTTCAAAACTCGACCCAATCTCGCAATTAATTAACATTTGGGCCAAAAATATATTAATTAATTGATAAAATTAATTAATAGGCTAAAGTTAATTAATTACTAATTAAAGCCAAATAATGATTAATTACAAGCGGGCTCGACCCACTTGATGGCTTTGGTTAATAAAGATTATGGACTGATTAATTAAGGTTAATTGGGCCAAGTCTAATTAATTGGCCTATTTTTATAAATAAAGGCCATTAAGGGTTTAAAGGGGTAATTAATTGGATAAATTATTAGACAACAGGGCTCGACCCAGGACCAACCATGGCCCGAGCAGCCCAAATCGGCCATGGCCCACCCCAGATCGGCCATTCTCCTATTTTGGGGCCCACTTGTTGCTTTGTTATTTAATTAATGATTAATTAATTAAGGGATAAGGATTAGGCTAAGTAGTTGGCTTAAAACACTAAGTCCTTAAAAATCTCTTAATTAGTTATTATTAATTCAATTTCAAACATAACGTATCTTCTTCTCTAAACCACCACTAACACTAATTTTCAGCACAAAAGAACTGCCATCAAAGTAGTGCAAGTAGTGGAAGGTTTTTTCAAGTAGTGGAGAAAGTGGAATAGTGGCTGTCAAGGCATCAGTTTCTGGCCATCAGCTCTCCAGATCCAGCAACTATAAATACCTTGATACTGTCAATCGCGCAGCAGACACACACAATCAATCAACAACTTTTCAGTCTAACACTGATCGGCTCAACGCCTCACCGGAAGTCCAGCACCTTGCTGCTTCTTTTTCAGCAAACAATTGTCAATCCCTTGATATCAACTGTCACTCCTCAGCCACCAGCCACCCTCGACAGCCTGAAGTCTTGCCGCCGCCGCCGCCCAAGGTCCGCCGCCGCCGCCACTAAAAATAGTCTGCCGCCGCCGCCGACATTAAGCCGCCGCCGCCGCTGCTTCCGCTGTCCAGACGCTGTCTCGAGCGAAACCTTGATAGCAAGCAGATCACAATCTGTTTTCTGTCGAGTTATCAGCCCGCCAACTCCTCGATATCAGTCTGTCCCTCCTCAGCCACCAGTGATCCCTGACAGCCTGAAGGCCTGCCGCCGCCGCCGCTCACAGTAAGCCGCCGCCGCCGCCGTCTTCCGCCGTCAGCTGACACTGCCTCGAGCGAAACCACTCATATCAGCAAGTAGCTCGCTGTTAACTGTCATGTAAGTGCCCACGTATTTATATGACAAACTCATTGAGTAGCCATCTGCTTGATGAGCTCGTCGTCAAGTAGCCATCTGCTTGTCGGCTATCGGCTAAGTAGCCATCTGCTTCGTCGATGCCTTGGTCAGTGGCCACCCGCTGATCAGGAGCCCGATTGGTGGTTATCCATCAAGGTTGGGCGAACCATTGACGGTGGTCCTCCGTCGTCAATGTTACTTTCTGTCAACTTAATGTATTGTCATGTTTCATCAGCTCTTCGGCGGGTTTCCCTGCCGATCAAGGAGTCATTTTTTAGAACTTAATAGACTTATCAACTCGTTTGGCAGACCTTGCCAAGAAAGGAGAACTTTACCGTTTTGCATATTTTTTTTGTAATGTTTGTACAGCGGGAAACGTACTAATTTTCTTTTATTATTAATGGAAGTGATTTAGTTCGTATATTTCGTTTCATTTACTTAAATATGCTTTACGTCGACTGATTTCCATTGATACGCCGTTTCTGTCAAGCCTTTGTTTTCTGTCAAGGTGATTGTGTAAAACTGATTGATCGTCGACCTGTTCACTGATTTATAAATACACTGATATGACAAGCAGGCCATCGATTGGCTATAAAAATATGGCATTTCAAGAGAGATTTTCATAAATTGTTTAAGTCCTGCGGCCAGGCAGGCATAGAAAAGAACTAAGGGTAGTGTTTGCCTACTCTGTCGCAATCGTTTAGAAGTCAGCCTTATCAAGACAACCCATTATTGATATCAATATGTCTTCATCAGGACACTCCCATTATTTATTTACCGATATCAACATGTCTAATTTCGAATCGTTATGTTTGCACGCACAAACATTGGCACGCCCGCACTTTTTTCGTATCATATCGAGGCATTTCCCGTCGAGCTATTGGCTCGTCGAGGGATTCAATGACAGGTTCACAGCAAACAATATTTTGGCACACCTTGATGCCAGGCATACCTCGATGTCAATCCCTCGATGCCAAGCATCCCTTGATGTCAGTTTTATTATAAACAATATTTTGGCACTTCTTGATGCCAAGGGTTGCTCGATGTCGTCGAGGTGTTCCTCGACGCTAAGTTGATACGCAAACAGTTTCTTTGATGCCATGGCACTCGATGCCAAAAACACCTCGATGGCGTCAAGGCATAACAGGGCCAAAATTATACGCAAACAATATTTTGGCACGCCCAGTGGGACCTGAAAATTTTTCTGTTAAAAAACTTACCAGCCTCACAGTCTGTTGGCTCGGCGAGACTTGAAATTTTTTCTATTCTCTTTGCCAAAAAGACTTTCAGCCAAAACAATATTTTAGCACGCCCAGTGGGACCTGAAAGTCTCTTTATTGAAAAACCCACCAGCCAAGCAGTTTATGGCTCGGGGGGCATGGAAGTAATTCTGTATTTTAATTGAGTTGCCATAAAACGATTATCAGCCAATTTTGGCTAGCTGACAGCTTGATTATCTCTTTGCCAAACGGTCAATCAATCGATACTAAGTGGGTGTTTGTTTTGTTGTCATCAGATGACATCACAGGTACCACGAAGGACCCGATCAACCTTGACAAGAACACAGTCTGACTTAACGCATACTTTGGAAAATTTATCAACGGTTCCACTGACTATGGAAGGGACCGACAGAATCGAAGAGCTGACAACAGAGGTCCGCAACTTTACCAGGGACCTTGAGACCAAACAAGGAGAATGGTCTGACATTGTCAGCAAGTTTGAACATATGCTGGGCTCGGCCACTGCTGCTAGTCAGGCCAGTACAGAAGCCAGCCACACTGTAAATAATGCCTTGATACACTTGGAGGCAAAGTTGACGTCGCTCACTGAAAGCATTAACATGCTCGCCAATGGCATCCAAACGCAGGCCTGGACTGGGCCGCAAAGGACTGCTGTTGACAAGGGAAAAGGCCCCGCAATCCATATCGGGGGAAGTTCGTCAAGAGACGAGACGCCTTGCAGACAGGGCAACGGACAATCCCATGTCCAGGAAAGAAACAAAGGAAGCACTTCCAAAGCAAGGAACACCCGTCAAGACTCGGGGGGCAGGTCCGAAGAGGACCGATTGGAGGCCGTCGGGTATGGCCAGGAGAGATATCAAGCCAACGCAATGGCTTATGACAGGACTGCTCATCGAGCAGTAGAGGGTCCAGAAGACCTCTTGACAGTGAACCAAGCTGAAGAAATGTTCGTCAGGAGGCAGGGAAACAGGGCAGCGAGGTATAACAAGCCTCACCCAGAATATATCGATCAGATCCCGTTCCCGTTGAACTACAGACCGCCGAATTTCACACTGTTTTCAGGCGAGGGATCGCAGTCTGCCACAGAGCATCTGGCTCGATTCTCTCTAGAATGTGGCAACATGACAAATGAGTTAAAATTGAAACTGTTTCCTAACTCCTTGACGGGAATGGCGTTCCACTGGTACGCCAACTTGAAGCCTGGATCGGTCCCCGACTGGCCATCCATGGAAAAAATATTCGTGATGAACCACTATCAGGCCCCACTCGAGGTGTCCGTCATCGAGCTGTCGAACATGAGGCAGCTGACAGGACAGACTGTCGAGGAATACATGAAGAAGTTTATTAGGGCCAGAGGATTCTGCGCCATCCCGCTGCCAGAAAAGGAATGCATCAAAATTGCCATCCATGGCATGCATTTCGAGTTACGAAAGATCATGATGGCACAGTACCACGAGGACTTGTTCGAACTGACCGATCACGCGGTCCGTTATGAACGAGTATTGAGAGACGAGAACGACCGACAGCCCAGAGGAAGTTACTATCAAGTGGGGATGGCCGACTCTAGTGAAGAGCAGATCAATCAGGTCAGCAGACCGATTGAGCAACAGGGTATCGAGATAGGGCTGGCAGAAGTGGTCTGCCCTAAGAACACCGTCTGTACGGCTCTTGCCAAGCCGAAAGAACCTCAACCTACTATCAAGGTGCCAAATAATTTGGTGCGACGAGACGCTGAATATAAAACTGATAGGGAAAGACGATACTCTTTCGACGTCTCGAAGACAGAGGCCATATTTGATCAATTATTGGCCGACAAGATCCTTCGCCTCAAAGGAGACCACGTGATTCCACCATCAGTGAAAATATCAGGTAAAATGTATTGCAAGTATCATGATGTTTGGACTCACGCAACGAACGAGTGTCTAGTGTTCAGGTGGATGGTGCAGGACCACCTTGACAAGGGCATCTTGAAGTTTGCCCCAGATTGGGAGATCACGAAACCGATGACGGTTGACACCAACCCATTCCAACAAAATGAAGTGGGGATAAATGTCATAACAATCACGGAATTACCGACAGGCGAGAAACTATATTCAGATGATGATCCGGAGTATGACATGAGAAACAAACAAATGGGCCTGTGTGCGAGGTGCCAAAACGAATTGGCGACAGTCCCGCTGTTCATCAACCCGGCGATATATGGCCCATACATGCCTTGGCCAAATGTAATGCCGTCAGGGTATCCTTATCAGGTGATGCCGCAACCGCAGGCAAACCCCCAAACAGCGCCGCAGCCGCAGGCGATGCCACCACCGCCACCACCTCGACCCATGGGGCCGCACCCGGTCCCAACTCCGATGGAAAATACTGAACGCGCAGCATCATCGGCGGAACAACGCCGGGAACAGGCTAAAACCATGATGCCTCGACGGCATCAGGAAGGTACTAACCGAAACAGCAGAATCAGGGAGAGATCCCCTGACAAGACACCAGTCAGGCAGGTCAGATCGACCGCCAGTCGTAGAGACAGGACACATGGTCCGTCACCAAAGATTACTCCGCCAGGCTCATCGAGGCCGCGGACTGTTCATACTCCCGCCGACACACCGGTGGATCGATGGGTTCCTGTCAGGCACCCGAAGTTCCCTGGCGACCGAAAGGTTGACCAAATGACCCGGACTCAATATAGACGTTTCTTACGTCAACGGAAAGGACTGGAAATTGCTAAAGGGAAAGCCCCGATGAAGGAGGAGTCAGCAAAGAAACCTTCACCGTCAGGGGAACAGAAACTGAAACAAGCAATGAAAGAGGCCAAATCTGGCCAAGGGGTCGACAGTAAGGCCAAGACCTCGATGGGGATGGATACTTCCAAGTGGACCTCGGGGAAAGTTAAATTCGGTACTATCAATTTGACAAAGGATATGGAAGAGGACGACTTACTGTTCGATGACGAGGATGGAAATGATCTCGAGGCAAAGTTTGCCGAGATTTTCGACGATGACAGAGGCAACAAGGAAAATGAGGCCAAGCCTGGCCAAGCCGTCAAGGCCAAGTCTGGCCAGGAAGTCGAGAAACAGGAAGCTGAAAAACAGCCCGTCGAGAAACAACCCATTGATGAAACAGAAACAAAATCAGTGGAAAATGCCGCCATCAGTCAGCCGACAGACGGCTCGACGACGATGGAGTGCAACGCCGTTGACTCTGAACTTGTTGAATTCATCAACGAGGAACTGGAATACTCCGCTGATGGCTTTTGGGATGAGGGTGTGCCAGTAGTACAAATGGCAGAGGACTTAGAGCTGTTATCGGTCGACGACGAGAAAGAGACCGATTGGAATCAGAAAATCGGGACGATATTCCAAAAGCCACCATCTTTTATGGCCAGGCATATCAGGCCATTGTATGTATCAGGGCATATCGACGGAAAACCCATTGACAGAATGCTGGTCGATAACGGGGCAGCCGTCAATGTAATGCCCTCGTCGACGATGGACAAGCTGGGTAAGGTCAGCGAGGACTTGCTGGAGACAAAAGTAATTGTCAGCAACTTCACAGGAGGAAAGGCTGATACACTAGGAATCCTGCCTGTCGAGGTGAAGATCGGAAAGACCAGCTTGAAAATCGCATTCTTTGTGGTAGATGCTGCCACCTCTTACAATGCGTTGTTGGGAAGGGACTGGATTCACTCAGCTCTTTGTGTACCGTCTTCGCTTCATCAATGCTTATTAATCTGGGGAGACTCCCCCGAACCTGAGATTATTATGGCCGACAACAGGCCATTCACCGCCAAGGTCAACGCTGTCGAGGCAGCATATTATCGAGATGATGTAGGTCCTTATCGATTTATCGGGCAGGACAAATACGGGCGACCGAAGGAAGTCACTTCAAGCAAGAAGTTGACGCAATTGGAAATGGCTTGTTTAGCCAAGGAACTAAGTCGGCCCTGCAACGTCAAGGAGTCAGGGCCGCAAGAAAAGCACTGTCAGGATTAATGAATGGTCCTGATGACGAAAGACCATCGGCCTACAAGGCCGACAGACTGGAAATTGATGAGATTGTTGTTATCGGGCCGCAGCAGGAAGCATGTGCCGATTTGATCAGGAGGTTTCGGGCCTATGTGGCCGAATGCTATACAGGTGATCTCATCTTCGAGGAAGAAGCGCCACCGTCGGTCGGCGATGAAATTCAATTAGAAGAGTTAGCAACGGCGCCAGCCAAGCTTGACGACATCAAGATCCAAGTACAGGATCCTGTTATCGAGGTTGAGTTAGGCACCGAGGAAGATCATAGGCCAACTTACATCAGCGCATTGCTTGATGATGGCCAGAAGGATCGATTGATCAAAGTATTGACGGAATACAAAGATTGTTTTGCCTGGAACTACGACGAGATGCCTGGGTTAAGCAGGGAATTGGTGGAACATCGTATTCCGATACTGGAAGGGTACTTACCCCGGAAACAGCCCCTGCGAAGGATGTCTGTCGAGGTCTGCAGACTGATCAGGGAGGAGATCGAAAAGCTGTTAAAGGCCAGTTTTATCGAGGTGGCCAGATATCCGGAGTGGGTAGCAAATGTAGTCCCCGTAATGAAGAAAAACGGGAAAATCAGGATATGCATCGATTTCAGAGACCTAAATCTTGCATCTCCCAAAGACGAGTATCCGATGCCAATGGCGGACATGCTAATCGATGCTGCCGCTGGCAATATGTTCCTGACAGCCGTCGACGGAAGTGCAGGGTACAATCAGATTTTTGTGGCTGTTGACGATGTGCCAAAACTGGCTTTCCAATGTCCCGGCGGAATAGGCACCTTCCAATGGAAAGTGATGCCATTCGGACTCAAAAACGCCGGAGCAACCTATCAACGAGCCATGAACTGCATTTTCAGTGAGTACATCGATGACTTTGTAAAAATTTACATCGATGACATTATTATTAAATCGGCTAGTTACGACGAACATCTAATACATTTGGCGAAGTCGTTTGCCAAAATGAGAAAACATAAGTTGAAACTCAACCCCTTAAAATGTGTTTTTGCAGTGGCGTCAGCCAATTTTCTTGGCTTTCTAGTACATCGCAAAGGGATTGAGATCGATAAAAACAAGTCCAAGGCTATCTTGACAGCCAGACCTCCGTCGACGAAAAAGGAATTACAGCAGTTCCTTGGCAAGGTTAACTTTTTACGGAGGTTCATCTCTAACTTGGCTGGAAAAACGAAGGTCTTCTCACCTTTGTTAAAGCTGAAGGACAAAGAAGAGTTCTGCTGGCAAACGGAGCATGAGCAGGCGTTTCAGGATATCAAAGATAAGCTGACAACGCCGCCTGTAATGATGCCGCCTGTCAAGGGAAAGCCCTTGAAATTATACATTTCTGCCACGGAAGACACCGTCGGCGGATTTCTGGCACAGGACGATGAAAACGGGTTCGAACGAGCTATCTATTATTTGAGCAGACACCTGACAGAAACGGAGCAGAGGTACTCACCGATTGAAAAGGTATGCCTTGCACTGTTTTTCTCTTGTAAGAAATTGCGTCATTATATGCTGCCTGTAAAAGTATTGGTTATTTCTGGTATTGACGTGATAAAGTACATGATAGCTAAGCCTGTAATGAGGGGAAGGATTGGTCGATGGGCCATCCAACTGATGGAGTATCAATTACAGTACGTACCGCAAAAAGCAGTCAAAGGCCAAGTATTGGCTGATTTTCTGGTTGACCATCCATGTCTCGATATCGATCAAGCCGTTCTCAAGGAACTGGACTCGATGACAGTAGAGATCAGGCCATGGACACTGGCCTTCGATGGGTCTAGAACCGACAGACTGTCTGGAGCAGGTATAGTCTTGATTTCTCCATCAAATATAAAAACTAAGCTGTCAATTCAATTTGATTTTGAATGTACTAACAATCAGGCCGAATACGAAGCCTTGATAATTGGTCTGGAAATGCTTAGAGAGCTCGACAGCAAGTCTGTCATCATCGTCGGGGACTCGCAGTTGGTTATCAGGCAAATACAAGGTACTTACAAATGCCGAAACCCAATACTTGACAAGTATTATTTAACTGCGATGTCTTTGTTGTCGGAGTTTGTTGACGTTACATGTTACCATGTGACGAGGGGAAACAACAGCGAGGCCAACAGTTTGGCCCAACTGGCGACTGGTGTTGAACTCCCTGATGACATCGAGGAATCCCTCTATGTCGTCAGTAGACGACACTGTCCTTCATTTATGTATCGAGACAATGTCCTGACTGTTTTGAGTGTGTTTCAGGACCCTGATGACTGGAGAGAGCCGATCAGAAAATATCTGGCTGATCCGTCGGACCGAGCATCTCGACAGACGAGGCTCAGAGCAGTCAATTATGTCTTGATAGGCGATCAACTGTTCAGAAAAAGCCATGATGACGTGCTACTGTTATGCGTCGATCAGCAAGAGGCCATGAGGATTATGATGGAAGCTCATGAGGGAATTTGTGGGGCCCATCAAAATGGTCACAAGTTAGCATGGCTGCTGCGCCGATATGGCTATTACTGGCCAAAGATGGTGGGAGACTGTATTCAATTGGCAAGGGGTTGTGAGAAATGCCAACGCTTCGGGGTAGTCCAAAGGATGCCCGTCGAGGAAATGAACATGATAATCAAGCCATGGCCTTTCAGATGCTGGGCCATCGATATCATCGGGGAGATCCATCCTTCGTCTTCCAAACACCATCGATACATTATTGTGGCCACGGACTACTTTACCAAGTGGGTAGAGGCTAAACCGCTCAAACAGGCCAATCAGGCCGAGGTAATGAAGTTCATCAAGGACTTAATCATTCACAGGTTTGGTCTCCCACAGACCATTGTCACTGACAGAGGGCTGATGTTCGTCGGTCAAGAAATCAAGGAGTTTGCCAGATCAATGGGTTTTGAATTGGTCCATTCAACACCGTATTATGCACAAGGGAATGGCCAAGCGGAAGCTTCTAATCGAGTCCTCAAGGACATTATCTCGAAAATGATCGAGGAGAACCCAAGAGCTTGGCACTTGATGCTGTCAGAGGCATTGTGGGCTTATCGGACGAGCAAACGGACAAGTACAGGCACCACCCCGTATAAACTAACTTACGGACAGGAAGCCGTTCTACCGATGGAGATCAACTTCCGATCTCTGCGGGTGATGCAGCAAAACGAGCTGACGCCCGAAGAGTATACTGAAAATATGTTCCAGCAGCTCGACGAGCTCGACGAGATCAGGGTTGCCGCGTTAGACAAGATCGAGGCACAAAAAAGGCTAGTTGCCCGATGCTACGATAAAAAGATACGCAGGAAACACTTTGACGTCGGGGACATGGTCTGGAGAGTTGTGTTGCCACTTCATCAGCGCGAGAAAAAGTATGGCAAATGGAGCGCAACTTGGCAAGGACCATATGAAGTTTACTCGATAACCCGAGGAGGGGGCTACATCTTGAAAAAGCCAGATGGGAATCTCTGTCGAGACCCCATTAATGGAAGATACTTGAAAAAGTTTAGGCCTACTCTTTGGGAATCGATGTGTCTGGAACATCAGCAAGCCTTGGAAATGGAAATCGAACGGCGTCAAGAGTTTTTCAGCGCGCCGATACCGCTGTAAATAAGTAGGATTTATTTTCAGTTTTTTGTTTTTACCTCGTTCTTCCTGTTTTGTTAGATTAAAATCTTTGACTTAATATGTTAGATGTATTTGCTTTCGATTTTAGTTCAAAACACTTCCGTTTTATTTTAGATTTTTATTTCCCGATTTGCAAATCTTTTACATCAAGGCATTTCGTTTAAGTTCGTTTAAGTCTAATAAGTTGGCTCGATGCTAGTGGCAATAAAGTTATGTTTCGCTCGCGAAAAATGGGCCGTCAAGGGAGCAAACCGATTGATTGGAGAGCAAGTACTTAGTTTATTTGGCTTCGATGCAAAGAAATAGGATATAAAGCCAAAAGAAAAGTCTACTAAAGGAAATTAGTTTATGGCTGTCAAGCCAATACATCGACAGAAAAATAAGTAAGTCTGTGGCTGTCAAGCCAATGCATAAACAGAGAAATAAACTAAGTCTGAGAGGTCAAAGTACTAAGGCACATGTGCCGTATCAAATGGCTCGCAGGCCGAAACAATCAACGCAAGAAATCCTGAGTAAACTTGGTGAGAAATCCTTTGAGGGCCGTCTCGATTCTGGCCTGATCAGCTGCTGCCGCGTTCGCTTTGGCAATCACTTCATTTTCGGCAGCTTTTGCCTCGTCAAGCAGATCGGCGGTGTTGGACAACTCCACCGTAACTGACTCAGCCTCGCTTACAACATCCGCCATCTTACCTCGGACCGAATCCAACTCTATCTGCAGCTTGGCAATGGCCGCAACCAAATCGGTTTCTGTATCTTGGAGATGGGTGAGCGAATCTTTGAGGCCGGAACCCTGAATGTATAGCTCGTTAAATCGAGACTGAAGGGCCTCGACAGGGGATGCAGAAGTTGTCCTCGCCTTGATAGCTTTGTCATTTTCCTTGAAATCACCCCTCATCTTCGCAAACTGCCTCGAGAAGTTAGAATAAAAAGGCGCCTTGTCATCAGGGAGTTTGGCGGAGGACAGCCGACTCATTAAGTCATCGAGGGACGGTCCCATATTGATCATGAGGACCTCCAACGGCTGGCTCTGATGGCTCGACAGCAGCCCCTCGAATTGAGCAAGCTCTTCGGGAGTAAAAGGGGTTTGAGTAGATTGATCCGATGCTGCTGACAGGGTTTGAGAGGAAGAGCTCATCGACGGAGCGTGAGTACCAGCAAATCGAGCCAGCATCTGGGAGAGTCGTTGAGAGGTATCTTTGGCTTGATTAGACAAAGGGATCTGCGAAAGCAAAAGAGAAACATAATTAGCCAAGTACAAAATAAGCAAAGGGTTCCGAATGACTCAATAATGAAAATTACCTCTCGACGAGGCAGAGGAACTGAAACGGGAGCTTCCTTGACAGGGATAGACTTGTGGACAGAAGGTTCAACCTCTCGATGGGCTGCGGCCGCATCACCTAATGCATCGTCGACAACAGTGTCGACGAGGGGTTCCTCGACATGTACTGAAGGTGGCGGGTGGAATGGAATCTCCACTCGTTGAAAATGCGACCCATCGTCCTCACTGTCAGACGAGCTGTCAGCCATCGACCTAACTCGTTTTCGAGGGGGGAGGCCATCCTTAGCAGCTTGACGCCTTCCTTTAGAACTTGCTTCCTGACAGAAAGCGAGACATCAATGTTAGTTGAAAAATGTGATAAGTAAGTCAGACAAGGACTACCTCTTCGTCGGAACTGCTCACGATTATGGCACTCGTGCCACCTCGCTGATAGAAGAGCCGACGAGAGCGTCGGACATATACGACAGGGGGGTCCATTACCTTGTCGACAGAAGACTGAGCTTCAGATGTCTGCAAGGACTGAGAAGCGGCGGGCGAGGGTCCTGACGGACTGATGACCTGCAGCGGAATGGCCATGGGGATAATCGGTTCCTTGACAACCTTCCTTTTCTTGTCAGCAGAAGGGGCTGCTGATTTTTTCCCTGCCAAAAACAAACAAACGTGTTAGTACATTAGAGGCGATCAAACAAAGAAAACAATGGAAAGCTACCTGGGTCGTCAAGGGTAATGGTGCCCCCATCTTTGTAGTCACATAAAAGGTAAATCGTCGACATGTCTCGCAAGTCATCAGCTTGATACCCCGTAAAAGTAACTTGGGAGGTACCTTGATGACTACGAGGCTGTGATTTAATACTTGTGCTAGACTCAACGGAGGGAACTACATACCCCGACGACTCAATGAAATCAGGGAGTAACGGAAGAGAAAGGCCAAAAGGTTTGTAAAAAGTATGCCAAGGAGGAACCTCGCCGGGACCTCCCCGTTTTTTGGCTAATTTAGCATGGGCTAACATGGCTTTTCCTATCCTAATATTTTTCAACGACTCAAAATTGGCAATGGCTTGTTCATACACCCTATCTCTACAATCAGGGTCCCAAATCACATTGTAAAATTTTTCAAAACGAGAAATAACATACAATGTACCTTTCTTAGAGGCCTTGACGGTGGCAGCCGCCGACTGGTCAAGGAAAGGACCGTCGGTAGAGATAATCTCTGGATGATTGGGAACCTCGTACTTCGCAATAACAGCATGAAAAGGTTCCTGGCGGGTCGATGCAATGTAATCACCCCACCAATCAACAAAATCAGGAGAAGCTACGGGCGTGGGAGTGAAGGGCCGAAACACAAAAGCGTCACGGGCGGCCCGCCAGCATCGCCGTAGCTCATCATAACCATCCATATCCTCCATCTCCATCAACTTATCATTCCTTTCAGACAAGGAATCACCATATCGAGGTATCATCTGCACTAGTCCAAATTGACGAGCCACGTAATGCGCGGGGTAAAAGCGGACTGAACACTTGTAAGGTTTGCGCTTCGTCGGGGTTCTAGCCCCAGTAACTTTGAACCCTGACGGAAGGTCCCTAGGCGTCAAAAAACTGGCCCACAGCCGTTGATACTCCTTAAAAGCTTCCGCCGACATAGAGGGGTCATAGGTCGATAACACCGACGGATAAAACACTGAAAAGTCCGGTGCGAGACCTTTCTCAAGGCTATAAAACCTGCTGAAAAAGTAATAAAAATTGCAAGGTGGCGCTCTCTGCCTAGCCACGAATGAGGCATAAATCTCACCATCAGCAGGATAACCATCAAACATACGAAAATCCGGAAAGTAAGCAAACAACCAAATTTGTAACAACCAAATAGGCCCCTGGAGCGAAGTACAACTCGAGGCCAAAAACCCCTCCATGCCAGTACAAAAAGTAGAGAAAACAACAGGACCAAGTGCCACTCGATTACCCCCGGCAAGGGAGATTGCGAGGGCATTATACTCTTTCGTAACTGATAAAGCTGGATGGCAAAAAAGGTACCTTGATAACCATAGAGTCAGAAAGTGTACGTGCTCCGTGTGCGTCACCTCGACAGCCTCGGACAAACCCTTGTATCGACCAATCACAGGGCCGTATGACACGGCCTTATCACCCCCACCTGCGGCTGCTGGGAAACGAAAAGCATCGTCGTTTGCGGACGGAGTTGGATCAACATAGTGCCCCATTGGACCGAGGCCACTGATGGCCTTGATATCTAAAAGGGTTGGTGTCATCGGACCATGGGCGAAGTGAAAAGTGTTGTCTTCCTTGGACCAAAATTGAGCAGCCGCACGGATCAAGGGAAGATTGAGAGGTACTCCTTTCTTGCAAAATTGAATGATATCATAAATCCCACAATTCCGCCAAGTTGAAGCATAAGTCTTCTCAACTCGGGTGCACCAAACAAGCCAATCGGAGTGTGTAACGGAACCGGCCCACGGCCACCCACGAGTGGTGGACGAAAGTTCCTTCGCTCCCGTGACAAATGGGAGTGACTCTCTCGAACGTATAAGTGGGTGCTGCTCCGGCGAAGGCAAATCGGCTTGGGTATGGTAGGGGCCGATTGTAACCCCGAAGGAAGTGTCTTCGAGTGCTTGAGTAATAATCCGAACATCCTTCCGTTTAATCCCAGCCATAGTAACACTGCAAAAGAAACAAAAATTTCGTAGTAAGTGGCTAAAAACCGAAGCTTTTCGGTTATGGGGGATTTCTTGTAATGGGTATTTCGGATTTGGTGACTTGGGGAGCTTTGAGTTCGGTTTTTACGTACCTTGGACGAAGGAGAAGCAATGGGTAGCAAAGAAGACGAAATGGGCAGCCCGATTCCGAAAGCTTCGAAGCTTTTTGGCTATGGTGAACTTTGAGCGGGTTTTTCGGATTTTAGGGTGTTTGGGGGAGATGGTGGTAGCTTTGGATTCCTTGGGTAATGGAGAATTCGATTTTAACAATTTTGGAGGAAGAAAATCGAAGCAAGGGGCTCAATTTTGGAAGAAGAAAAACGGCTATGGAGTTGTGTAGGAGATGAAGTCGGCCGTGAAGAAGAAAGAGAGAAGGAGAAGTAGAGAAAAAGGTTGTGGGGCCCAGGTGAAGTAGAAGAGTTTTATTTGAAAAGGAATAAAGTAGATATGTTGGGAAGTGTGTGTAGAATAGACTTCTAATTAATTTAGAAGCTATAAAAAGGTCAGGCTTCATTTGAATTTACCCGGGAGTTGGGAATGAGTTGGGGAGTTGACACCTGGCAAAGGAATTATCAGATTGGGAAAAATTCCAAAAATCCCAAAAATGCTGATATAATTTATTTGGCTAAAAATGGCCAATTTTAATTATCAAAGCATGATAAAATTAAATGCCAATCGAGGGGTAAGAAAAAGGGAAATTCCTTAAAACTAAGTCTATCCGATAAAATTTTATTTCCGGATAAAATTTATCAGATACGACTTACGGGGGGCATTGTTTGTACCCAAAAAATCACCCTCGACTAATCGAGGAACGACGGCTCGATGTAACAAGCCACAAATGGCATATGGGCCGAATCAAGTCACTCCAAAACAGATCAGACCAAATCGGATCCAATTTGGACCGAAAATGGGTCCAATCGAGCCAATGGGTGGGCTACGAGCCCAATTTCAAAACTCGACCCAATCTCGCAATTAATTAACATTTGGGCAAAAAATATATTAATTAATTGATAAAATTAATTAATAGGCTAAAGTTAATTAATTACTAATTAAAGCCAAATAATGATTAATTACAAGCGGGCTCGACCCACTTGATGGCTTTGGTTAATAAAGATTATGGACTGATTAATTAAGGTTAATTGGGCCAAGTCTAATTAATTGGCCTATTTTTATAAATAAAGGCCATTAAGGGTTTAAAGGGGTAATTAATTGGATAAATTATTAGACAACAGGGCTCGACCCAGGACCAACCATGGCCCGAGCAGCCCAAATCGGCCATGGCCCACCCCAGATCGGCCATTCTCCTATTTTGGGGCCCACTTGTTGCTTTGTTATTTAATTAATGATTAATTAATTAAGGGATAAGGATTAGGCTAAGTAGTTGGCTTAAAACACTAAGTCCTTAAAAATCTCTTAATTAGTTATTATTAATTCAATTTCAAACATAACGTATCTTCTTCTCTAAACCACCACTAACACTAATTTTCAGCACAAAAGAACTGCCATCAAAGTAGTGCAAGTAGTGGAAGGTTTTTTCAAGTAGTGGAGAAAGTGGAATAGTGGCTGTCAAGGCATCAGTTTCTGGCCATCAGCTCTCCAGATCCAGCAACTATAAATACCTTGATACTGTCAATCGCGCAGCAGACACACACAATCAATCAACAACTTTTCAGTCTAACACTGATCGGCTCAACGCCTCACCGGAAGTCCAGCACCTTGCTGCTTCTTTTTCAGCAAACAATTGTCAATCCCTTGATATCAACTGTCACTCCTCAGCCACCAGCCACCCTCGACAGCCTGAAGTCTTGCCGCCGCCGCCGCCCAAGGTCCGCCGTCGCCGCCACTAAAAATAGTCTGCCGCCGCCGCCGACATTAAGCCGCCGCCGCCGCTGCTTCCGCTGTCCAGACGCTGTCTCGAGCGAAACCTTGATAGCAAGCAGATCACAATCTGTTTTCTGTCGAGTTATCAGCCCGCCAACTCCTCGATATCAGTCTGTCCCTCCTCAGCCACCAGTGATCCCTGACAGCCTGAAGGCCTGCCGCCGCCGCCGCTCACAGTAAGCCGCCGCCGCCGCCGTCTTCCGCCGTCAGCTGACACTGCCTCGAGCGAAACCACTCATATCAGCAAGTAGCTCGCTGTTAACTGTCATGTAAGTGCCCACGTATTTATATGACAAACTCATTGAGTAGCCATCTGCTTGATGAGCTCGTCGTCAAGTAGCCATCTGCTTGTCGGCTATCGGCTAAGTAGCCATCTGCTTCGTCGATGCCTTGGTCAGTGGCCACCCGCTGATCAGGAGCCCGATTGGTGGTTATCCATCAAGGTTGGGCGAACCATTGACGGTGGTCCTCCGTCGTCAATGTTACTTTCTGTCAACTTAATGTATTGTCATGTTTCATCAGCTCTTCGGCGGGTTTCCCTGCCGATCAAGGAGTCATTTTTTAGAACTTAATAGACTTATCAACTCGTTTGGCAGACCTTGCCAAGAAAGGAGAACTTTACCGTTTTGCATATTTTTTTTGTAATGTTTGTACAGCGGGAAACGTACTAATTTTCTTTTATTATTAATGGAAGTGATTTAGTTCGTATATTTCGTTTCATTTACTTAAATATGCTTTACGTCGACTGATTTCCATTGATACGCCGTTTCTGTCAAGCCTTTGTTTTCTGTCAAGGTGATTGTGTAAAACTGATTGATCGTCGACCTGTTCACTGATTTATAAATACACTGATATGACAAGCAGGCCATCGATTGGCTATAAAAATATGGCATTTCAAGAGAGATTTTCATAAATTGTTTAAGTCCTGCGGCCAGGCAGGCATAGAAAAGAACTAAGGGTAGTGTTTGCCTACTCTGTCGCAATCGTTTAGAAGTCAGCCTTATCAAGACAACCCATTATTGATATCAATATGTCTTCATCAGGACACTCCCATTATTTATTTACCGATATCAACATGTCTAATTTCGAATCGTTATGTTTGCACGCACAAACATTGGCACGCCCGCACTTTTTTCGTATCATATCGAGGCATTTCCCGTCGAGCTATTGGCTCGTCGAGGGATTCAATGACAGGTTCACAGCAAACAATATTTTGGCACACCTTGATGCCAGGAATACCTCGATGTCAATCCCTCGATGCCAAGCATCCCTTGATGTCAGTTTTATTATAAACAATATTTTGGCACTTCTTGATGCCAAGGGTTGCTCGATGTCGTCGAGGTGTTCCTCGACGCTAAGTTGATACGCAAACAGTTTCTTTGATGCCATGGCACTCGATGCCAAAAACACCTCGATGGCGTCAAGGCATAACAGGGCCAAAATTATACGCAAACAGGAATAACTTAGGATTTTCAGTTAAAAGTTATTTTGAAATGTGAAAATTTTCCATTGTAATAATAATAGCGGACACACATATCTTCCCGATGCTTCATTTCAATGATTCCTACACACAACTTTCATTAATCAAGCACTAATTCAATCAACAATCATCTTAATACTTCAGTCACACTTAAAATTTTCAACCTAATTTAGCGATGTTATAATTTTATTCGATTTTTTTCTCTACAACATTATAGGAAATTAAGAAAATAGAATTTTTGCTCAATTACTACTTGGGTGAAATGAGGATTTTGTCTGATACCGAAGAATATTCTAGGTAAATTATATGAAAAATAGAGAAAATGAATGATAAGCTTCGAATTGTAAGTTGTAACATAGACCATAAATGTTAGAAGCACATGTTTTCTCTATCGAAAATAAATTATCAGAGGATCAAATTTATCGAATAAAATAATTACAAGATTGAGAATAAATTGGGCGATTTAAAAGTTAAAACACTTCTTGCAGTAACTGTCAAATATACAAGACAAATATGAATTTTTGCCGTATATTATTATTGATCGGTGTCATTAATTTTAAATTGCTATAAGAAAAAGTTAAAATTGCTCCCAAAATATCTGTTGCGTTTATTCTACATTGAAACAAACCTAGAAACACAAATCTGACCATAGGTCTAAAAAAAAAAGAAAAAAGAGAACAACAAATCTGACCATAGGAAAAGCCAAACGGATCCTATCTTGGTATCAGTCGCCCCCGTCGTTGTTGACCACCCAACCAAAAAGTAGTCTAACAAATTTGTCCTTATCATATTTGAAAATTTGATATATTATTATATTGATCCTCATAAATTGCAGCTTTATTGCCAACATGAATATATATGATGTTACGTCTAATTTAATTGATTGAGTTAGACATTGTGGCTTTCTTTTTTGAGAAATTATATAAGAAAACTGCTTAGAATAGAAATCAACGCCATTAATCAATAGTATAAACATATACACCTCCAACTATAACACACACACACACCAAAAAAAAAAAAAAATTTGTACTGATGACAGAATATTAGGTAATATTATTAAAGTTGCAACTTGTCTAAATACTTAGTGATGTTGTTCTTTTTTCTTTTTATGAATTTGTTAAGATAATAATTTTACTAAATAGAATAGCAAATTTTTTCACTTTCATTTTAGTTGTCACGGTAGAGAATTAAATTAATAAGTAATTCAACTTAGCAAGACAAATTAACTGACTTTTGCATTATAATAAATGACATTCTGTTCATACATAATAATCAATATTAAAGAAAAATATTTTTGTTCAACATTTTTTTTATTGGTATATATCACTATATCTGCACTTTTAATCATATAAAAGTTGTATGAGGCAAAGAGTTTTCCTTTCTGCACCACCTACAATGCCACATATAGCAGAAAGGCCTAACTTTTCTAGTTACATGTCCATTGACTCCATTTTTTTTTTAAGAAAGAAGAGTGCAACACGAGGACTTCTCAGAGTCACCAATCCTATTAATACTCTCACCCAAACACGTCTAACTTTGAAGTTCTGACGAGTATGTTTTATTAGGTTTTGATCTTCACATGTAAGTACAAATTGCATATAGTTATAAATCAGTGAGAGATCAATATACCACCTAATACCCAAATTAATATGATTTATGAAACAACAATTAACACTTTTAAACTACTGTGTTGTATTTTATTAGCAAAAAAAATTCTTATGTTAATATTTTATTAGCTTACTTCACCAATTTAAAAATTAAGAGTCAAGAGAGATTTTTTCCTATATCTCTCCCAAAATAAGTAAAATAAATCCTCATGGACAAAAAGGGGAAATTATTGAAAAAAAAAGTACAATTTTCAATTTGAACCACTTAAATCTTGTGTACCCAAATAGAGCCCACTTCTCACAAGATCTTCCCCTTGAGCATGCGTAAACTTGATTAAGGAATAGATGACGTGAAGCTGGGCCAACACTCATCTTTGTCCTTAGGTTCTGGCAATGACAACTTGCTACCTCAATCATCTAAATTATTATTCAACTGCAAAAATAATAATTCTTTTTTATATATCAACACATTAAGTTAGAATTAAAAGTTGTTATTCCTTATAAATATGAGGAAAACACACTTTGATACAAAATTTTAATTTAAAAATACATTTGATATCAAATTTTTTCGAAAAAATACATTTCAGATCATGATTCGTTAATTTTCGGACGGAATTTAGCACATGCCCGTTAAGTTGACAATGAGGGGGGAAAACATGCACGGATTTTAAAGACCCACAAATTGTTAACTTAACGGGCATGTGAGCAACACGTGCTGAATTTCGTCCAAAAATTGACAACAAAAGTAAATGTGTCAAAATAGTGTGAATCATGATATGAAATATATTTTTCCGAAGAGCTAGTTATCAAATATATTTTGTGGACTAAAATTTGATATCGAACGTGTTTTTCCCTCTTATAAATATTTAATATTTAGTGACAAGATGTTTATTCTTGTCAGAATATATAATCATTTTGACAATTGCATCACCTACAAAAAATAATGTTAAGTTGTGACTAATAGTAGTTAGTGACTTTGGGCACCCAAACTGAGTGTGCGAGTGACAACAATTGTTCTGTGGCACCCAAATTGACTGTTCGGGTGTAGTCACAATCGAATATCGTGGGCGCTTGTGTAAATGCATTATAAGGGAAGGATATGCGCATTCCCTAACACCAATTGATTTTGGAGCAAGTGATAGCGTCTGAGGTCCTACAGTGACAAGTTTATAACAAATTAATTGTCATTGTTTATAATTAATATCACATATTTGGTGACAATCTAATGATAGTTAAATTTTGTTACAATAAATAAAAGATTGTCACTCTATGGATATCAAATCTTCGGTAGTGGCAAACCAATCAGTAGAAATCTTGTGAGTGATATCGATCGATCATCACAAAAATTTATTATACTGACTAAGATTAAATTATTATACCTTAAAATCTATAATTAAATAATTATTAATGATAAGTTTAATATTCTCACGTACCTAATATTTTTATCCTTAGAAACTCTATTTCTCTTTACTAAATTATAATACGTACCGTACTTTTTCAACTCAACTGCAGACTAGGGTAAAAAATTGTTTTTGGATTAATTTTTTAAAGAGAGTTGGGTTTATGCGATTACATAAATTTTAGTTATTTTAATTTTGGTATGATTGAAGGTGATGTCAATAAAAATTCTCTTAGTCAAGGTTGACGTGAACCGTAAAATCTTCCCACTCTTTTCCCTCGTCTATATATACATGCACTCCCACCACTCAAATTAAACACTAACACTTCAGCTAGCTTATAATTAATCAATTATATCCAACATATATATATATAGTAATATTCAACGTAACTCCACTAGTCCCTTAACTCCTCTCTCATGGCCGACGGGAAACCAGAAAGAAATGGTCTCTCATCGGGCCAATCACAATTACCCATACCCGCTTTCGACCCGCCTAAGAAACCGAAGAGGAACAAGTATGCTCTGGCTTGTGCTTTCTTAGCTTCCATGACCTCCATCTTACTTGGATATGGTATATATTTATTTATATCATCTTTTATAGTTTCATTACTACCATTAATTATTCTTTTCTCTTTACACTTCAAATTAAAGCACTATTTCAATCTCATTATGCATGCTTTTTAATTTCTATCTAATTGGCGAAAACTTCATACTCCGTACATTATTTATATTAGATAATAGGAATATATATAGTTGCCTATTATCAATTTTTGAAGTGAATAATTGATGATGGTGTGTTTTTGTATTTTATTCCAAGAAAAAAAAAAAAAAAGTTTATATATATAATCTATTATATCCAATTGAATCCTTGCTTACATGTAGATATTGGAGTGATGAGTGGAGCTATAATCTACATAGAAAAGGACCTTAAAATCACCCAAGTTCAAAAAGAGGTTGTAATGGGAATACTCAACGTCTACTCTCTCCTCGGCTCAGCCGCCGCCGGCCGAACCTCCGATTGGATAGGCCGCCGGTACACCATAATCTTAGCCGGAGTCATATTTTTCGCCGGTGCGTTGCTTATGGGGTTCGCTACAAACTATGCCTTCCTCATGGTAGGCCGATTTGTAGCCGGCATAGGTGTCGGCTACGCGCTGATGATTGCCCCCGTGTACACGGCGGAGGTGTCGCCGGCTTCAACTCGTGGTTTTCTCACATCTTTCCCTGAGGTGTTCATCAATTTCGGTACGTATTTAAATTTTTGTTATTTTTTTTTTAAAGTTTGAATTTAATTGGTGGTCTTTGTATTTTACGTAGTTTATTTTGTCTTTTATCATGCAAATCATATCTCCAGCAAGAAGGTAACATGATTGGTTTGTGTTGAATTTTTTTGGCTAGCTACGTGCCAACTGCCAAAGGGGTTAGGGGGCATGTGAGGAATTTTTTATTTGGAATTTGATTACTCATCAGTCAAGAAATTTTTTTTTTTGAGATATTCAATATATTATATTTAATGATATAAAAATATATAAAATTATACCAATATCAATCTTTTAACTCAGTTTAAAATGAAATAGGAAAAAAATTTTAAAAAAAAATTAAAAAGGAAAAAGGAAACGTCCTCAAAATATTATACCAATATCAATATTTCATGTCATGTAATTAACATTTAAATTCCAATTAACTGGACCCCCAAGATATTACTCCCTCCGTTTTTTTTTATTTGTCGCTTTGGCCAAAAAAAATTGTTTACTTTTATTTGTCATTTTAGGATTTCAATGTAAAATTAATTGTTTTCTACCAATATTACCCTTCTTGTTATTGCTTGTAATAAATGCTAATTAATGATGTTATTATTTGATTAAAAGGGTATTTTGGATTTTTTGCTTAAAAAAGGTGGTTAGTTATTGCATTCCTTAATTTGTGTGCACCAACCTAAAGCGACAAGTAAAAAAAAACGGAGGGAGTAGTGTTTTGGGTTCAAGTCCCACCTATAACATATATCCATTTTTATTTTTCAATTGATGTCATGATGCATAAGAAAAAAATATATGAACCAAAAACTTGGGACTAAAACACTATTTAATTCACCTTAATCAAATTCTAGTTTATTCCTTCACTTGAGTCAACAATAATTTTCATAATGACATACTTAGTCTTTAAACTGACAGAGCAACAACTTATACTTTATTTAATTGAACATTCAAACAATTACCAAATGAAGTCAAACTTGTTTCGCACAAGAACTTAATTCCTGTCAATAATTGTCTTTTTTATAATAAGGTCTTTCTTTGAAAAATTATTGATTGCATCTATAAGAAACCGAAACGAATTATATCTTTTCTTTTCTTGGTCAGAAAAATCTTTAACGTGAGAACCAATAATAATTTGTGTCGTACCCTGTGCCCACAACTTGGTAGGAATCCATTTTTCCTACCCGTAAGCCCCATGACTAGACAAAATGTGTTCATATAAAAATAATTATATTTGGAAGTTGCAATCCTGCATTTATTTAAACGTCGACTACCCATGTTATGTTGCCTTCAAACCTACTTTACTCAATTATTGTCGCAATTTATGACGTTAAATTTTATAGTGGTCCGGGGACCAACACTCTAACACCACCGTCAACATTGCCTGATGGGGAAATAGCTAGTAAATAATTCTATTTTTCCTTAATAAGATGTCCACAAATTAATTTATCATTTAGACTTAGTAATTAAATTATTAAATTTTCCATCACCTAAAAGGATAAATTTTAGACTGAATCTGATGAAGTCCCATTCAGTGGCTTCAATCAATCATATGCTTTACAATCGAATTGATTAATGAATCTTCTACAATACTTGCATTAATTGTTCACCATTAAGTGTTGACAAATTGAATATATGAAATAGAGCCACATAATTTAAGCAAATTATAAATATTTGCAAAATCTTACTCTTCCATTTAGTACGGTATCATGATGTAACACATAGGGACTATGCCATTAATTCTTTGAATAAATATATGAAGTAATCCTATTGTATAACTTCACTTTTATGGTGTATTGTTTGTGTAAGTTGAGTTAATGTATGTCTCATAATTAAAGGCACAAGCAACTATGTTCAAAACCATTCCACAATCCACTGAATTAAAATATTTACAAGAAATATTGCTTACCTCAGATTAAGAGGTCCAACGTGTATTATTATTAATTATTAAATTTAGTAGTATCTAGATAATTAATTGCCCAATTTTAAGTTGACAAATTTAAATGCTTAATTCATAGACTTAATTAAATTCATGCTCTCTTCTTCACTCAGGCATACTACTCGGCTATGTATCAAACTTCGCCTTCTCCAAACTCCCAACTAACCTCGGTTGGCGTTTCATGCTCGGAATCGGCGCAGTCCCGCCCGTATTCATCGCCCTTGGCGTCCTCGCCATGCCGGAATCTCCCCGTTGGCTCGTAATGCAGGGTCGACTCGGCGACGCCAGACGCGTCCTCGATAAAACCTCCGATTCACTCGAAGAATCCAAATTACGCCTCTCCGAAATCAAATCCGCCGCCGGAATACCCGAACACTGCAACGATGACATCGTTTCCGTCTCCAAACAACACCACGGCGAAGGCGTGTGGCGAGATCTACTCGTCCGCCCCACCCCCGCGGTCCGCCACATACTAATGTGCGCCGTGGGGATCCACTTCTTCCAGCAGGCCAGCGGCATAGACTCCGTTGTATTGTACAGTCCGACGATCTTCGGAAAAGCAGGTATACAAAGCGACACCGATAAATTACTCGTAACAATGGCTGTTGGATTTACAAAAACGATCTTCATTTTGGTTGCTACTTTTATGCTGGATAAGGTCGGACGGCGCCCATTGCTTCTATCAAGTGTGGCTGGGATGATTTTGTCATTAACGGGCCTTGCAGTCGGGCTTTTTATTATTCAGGGCTCGGATCATAGAGTGGTTTGGGCTATTGCTCTTTGTATAACTGGGGTTTTATCCTACGTGGCCTTTTTCTCAATAGGACTGGGCCCAATTACTTGGGTTTATAGTTCGGAGATTTTTCCGTTAAAATTAAGGGCCCAAGGGTGTAGTATGGGAGTTGCAATTAATAGAGTTACAAGTGGGGTGATTTCAATGACATTTATATCCCTATACAATGCTATATCTCTTGGAGGGGCATTCTTTTTGTATGCAGGGGTTGCGGTTGTGGCTTGGGTGTTTTTTTACACTCTACTCCCTGAGACGCAAGGGCGGACGCTCGAGGAAATGGAAATGTTGTTCGGGACTTTCTTTAAATGGAGGTCTACGGCAAGGGCATTAAAGGAAAAGAAGGGTGAGAGTAATGACCAGGTGGAAATGGCTACTGGGAACTAGTGTAGGGGTAGGTGGGTAGATATGGTTTTATGAGAAGGAGTTTTATGTCATTTAAGGTCATGACAGATGGACTGAGAAATTTTCTGAAAACAATGTAAACCTTTATATATATTTCACTTATAATACTATGAAGATTTCTTTTGGTTCTTGCTCTCTTTTTATTTGCTATGGAATTTTTAGAATAAGAACTTTAAAATAGAACTTCCAAACATGATTTTTAAATAATTAAAGTTTTTGGTCTGAGTGTTCATCTAGGAATAATTGGCTAAGTTGGATTGTAACTTCATGAATGGTTGGTTGGGAACTTGGGATCATGACATGATCTTCTTCCAACGATTATTTCGTAATTGACAATTAATTGATTCCCATAATCCGATTTATATTGAGGTTGATTTATTTATCTATGTTGATGGATTATGATTATTCTTAATTATTTTAACTGATAAGTTGAGGAAATGTGCCCCAAATTTTTCGAGGTGCGTCTAAGCTTTAGATCGAGGTGCAGTCGGTCTCACAACTTAGATATATATATATTAGAATAGATCGATCTCAAACTCATAGTGTATTTTCCTAAGAGAGAGACAAATTATTTTAAAGAAATCGTTAACGAAAAATAAAAATTATTACTCTTGGTCTTGAGGCCGGCCTCAACTTTGCCACTTGAACTAGGCTAGGGCCTCATTGGCATTTAAATTTATTTCATTCACTAGGATCTTTACTATTTTAGAGACTATTTCCTTAGTAATATATTCCGAACGTTTTTGAACATTCAATCTTAGTAAATATAATAGGTTTCCAAATTGACGGAATATATAAATTAATTAATATTTTTGCATCTAGAAAAAAAGTAAAAAGTTTATACGATTTTTCATTTTGAAACATAAGTCCCGATTTTATATTTTGTTTGAGGCCTTAAGACTTCTTATGAATCAGTTTAGTTTAATTTCATAAAACTGCAAAATGGGTATGAATCCATTCAAACTCGCAGTTCTGTCGGGCATAGGGGTGGGCGTTTGGGTCGGGTATTTTGGGACCCGTCCAGACCCGTTTGGGTATTTCCCGTTTGGGACAAAAAAACGGGTATTTTGACATTCGGGTTCGGGTACCCGAACCCGAAATATATTTTCGGGTAGGGTATTGGGTATTAATTTCACACCCGAACGGGTATTTGGGTACCCGTTCGGGTATTTTAAAAAAAAAAAATTTTGGCCCAATTAAATAATTGACAGCCCAAAATATGCCCAATATTTATTTTAACAATTAGTTGGGCTAGAAAAGGAAAAAAACCTAAACTACATATTCACAGTTTCACACTCTCCCCTATTCTGCTATTCACACTCTCACAGCACTGAGCAACCGACATTTGAACTCCCAAATCTGAAAATCAATTTTAGTATTCCTACTGCTCAATTTTATGTCTATTGTAAGTTGTAACTTTCATGCCATGCAATTGTGATATTTAATAGTTTAATGCTTTGAGACTTCGAGTTTGATTTGATTGTAATTTATTGAATACTTGAATCTTGAAGGCTTGAGACATTTGTATTGTTTTGTTTTGAAGTTATTGTGTACAATTAATGTTTGAATTCATTTATTTACAATTTTACGTACATCTATGTTGAAAAAAAATTCTTGAAAAAAAAAAGTGTGAAATTTCGGGTACCCAATACCCAATACCCGAAATACCCAAAAATTTCGGGTACCCGAACTTCGGGTACCCGCCAAATCGGGTAGGGTTTCGGGTATGAAAATTCACTACCCGCCAAGTCGGGTACCCGACCCGAAATACCCAATACCCAAAATACCCTACCCGCACCCACCCCTAGTCGGGCAGTTCAAAATCAGATGAAACATATTGAAACTTACTATCCGTTTTGTTTCATCTCAAATTCCATAAATAAAGCAATTAATTTGATCTTTATAGGCTATATACTTTTTCTACAAACTCCAACATTCAATAACTGTTGAAAAATATATTTAAAACAATCTGTGTAATATAAAATATATATTTTATATTTCTTAGTACTATAGTGAATTATTCTCACAGAATAAATATTTATAAAATATTATAAAATACTTTATATTATAAAACTATAGTAAATTATTCCAATAGAATAATTATTTATAATTAACTCTACTTATAAATCTTAGTATAGTTTATTCTCGCAGAACAAACAAAATCAGAATTTAATAACAGTACACTTACTGAAATAATTCTGAAACGTAAAATCGACCGACGCTTGCAAATGCAATATCCTTAAGACAATATTTCTGGGCTGTCAAAGGTGCAACAGTTCGTCCCAGTGGTCTCCCAAGATAGAACGGTCGGATACTTGTTTCTTTGCACTAAGAACAAGTCCACAGCGAACTTTTACAAATAGAATATTTAACTACTTGAGAAGAGAAGAATATAGAGAGAGGAGGATATGATTCTGCTTTAGGTTGCTAGAAAACGCATGAGAGAATTGGCCAGATTAAACCTTTACATTGGTTCGGTCCAAAAAGATGCAACCGATTCGATTTAAACCGAACCGGTACTGACAATTAATGTTATGTTGAGGCCCAAGCCCAATCCAAACCCGACCCGGACCGGGCCGTGCCGAGTCGGTCGGACAGCGGCGGCGACGCGCGTAGGAAACCATTGTCATCTACGTCTTCTCCCCTCATAAAACTTGGTACCCCCAATGTGCCCTTCCCTTATACATTTTTTTGCATTATAAATGACAAAAATATTCTCACTTTCCTCCATGTGGAATGAAGGCATTTTTCATTCTTCTAAGCTTCATTCATTTATCATTTTATGGGCTTAATTCCAATTGGGCTCAATCCAATTTGGTTAATACCCATAAAATCCAACAATAACAATTTATAAAAATTTCAAATTCACAAAAACAACACTCAACTTTGTGTTTCAAAGATTTCGCCATAACCATGCATCCTAATATGTTAGAAACCTAAATTGAAATCGGACCCAAATCGATATTGTATATAAAAACTAGGGTAGTGTAGACCGGTCCTGGCTGCTTATTTGAACACAAATATTGGATTGAACGAAAAACATAAAAATGTTGGTACTATACGACAATAAATGGTGGTATGAAAGAGAGTTGACTAGAGACTTATTTTTGTGCGCCGTGCGCTTGCAACCAATTTAGTTATATCTCTTTTTTGATGGCTTAACCTTAACATGTAAAGTATTATTTTGTTGTGAAATTTATTAAGGAAAGTTAAACCATCTTATTAATATAATGTCTGAGGAAATATACCGATGAAGCAAGAATAAGTTATCACCGAGGAGAAAAGAGAATGTACGTAAGAGCATAAATAATCAATTTTAGGAGATTATTGAATGACCATCTCATTTAAAAATCTTAAGCTATTAGAGAGATGAATTATTTAATATAAATCACTTAACACTTCGAATACATGACCTCTTTGGACCTGAGCTCTGTTATCATATTGAATGATCAACTATCTAAAAGCTTAAGCTATTAGAGAGAAGAATCATTTAATATATATCACTTAACATGATGAAACAACATATACAACGTAATATTGCACGGTATGATAAATAACTTAGACATTTTAAACATATTCGAAATCTCTAGCTTAATTAACAATGACAATGAAATACTTTTTTTTTTTGGATTTTTGGAACAAAGAACTCGATCCTTGTAGTAAAACCTTTTTTTTTATTGTCACTTTCTTTGACTGCAAAAAAAGATTTGGTTTGTTAAATGTTTTATTCTTTTATCAAGTGGAATAATTTGATAGGCGAATCGAATAATTACACGACGTTAAATGAATTTACAATTTTGTTTTGTATTATTAATATTAAAGTATATTTGCACAAGTTGTCTACAAAAGCATATGGGTATTCATGTATGAAAGATTTTAAAATATATAACAATGACAATAAAACACTTTCCCGCGCACTTCCACCCCGAGCCCAGCTATCTCCCAGTCAATTTCCTATGATATTTGTATTATTAATTAATGTTTTATCCGGTATGTACGTACCTATGCATAGTTGACCAATTTATATATTACTATTTTTAAACTTATCATTCAATTAAACAATAATGGTATATAGTTAAAATATTTAAAATTAATTACAAACTGGGATTGGAAAAAACATTCAATTCATGAGTAAGTAACAAATTGTTTATTTGTTTGGCATCTTCCAAAAAATATTCGTATTTGGAAAAAAGCGAGACAAACCTACTTTCTGAAATAAACTATCATTTTTTAATTTCTCAAATTACTCTCTCAAAAGTCAAACAAACAACAATTTTCTTATCTCTAAAAAAACCTACACAAAATCTACATTAATTTGACATAAATTAACATATATCTTCTCATCTCACATAGCAAGCATGGATTGACCTAAAATCTTACACATCTTACACATCTTACATGTGTCTTTCTAAAATATAATTTTATAAAACATAAGTGTATATATGAGATACCTCATCTCAACCACTAAAAAAAGTCAATAACAAATCTGTAACACAATCCAATGATGACGCGACATCGAACATTTAGAAAAAATAAATATATGATAAATTACATATTAACCCTTTAATTAATATGTAAAAAAAATCTCTAATCTCTAATTAATTTCAAATCTCTTTTCCAAAAAAAAAAAAACGAGGGAATTATACTTTCCATACCAAACTTTTGCCTACTTTATACATTTCATACCAAACTTTTAAAAAAGACACATTTCATACAAAATGGACAACTTTTTTTTACATTTCATTCGACAGTTAGTTTTTGGATGAAAAAGGTCACGTGTCCGTTTAAATCACCATTTTATCTCTCCAGAGAATACTTGCAATTGGGCAAAAAATACCTTAAAAGGTAAAAATTGGGAGGGGGTAATTGTAATTATTGTCGCCACCAAATCCTCTCTCTTCACCTCCGGCGCGCACCACAACCACCGTCCAACCCTTCCCCATCTGAAAACATATATTTACATGAGTGAAGTAGTTAGACTTGTAAGAAGTGTTGTGACTAACTTTGAAAACTCATGTAAGGGGCACACATATATTTTCTGTCGAACAAAAATCAAATAAAATTATTTGAGGCTGTAAAGTGCTTAATTTGTACATATGGGTGGTAAAGTGCCAAAATATGTAACTTTGGGGATAAGATTTTTGTCAATTTTTTAAAGTGAGTCAATTAAAAAAGGGGGGGGGGGGTATGCAAAATTTTGAAGCTGGAGGAGTTATTGGTAATAATAAAGATAACATGATTTTTTTTTAAGTTAGGCAAGACCCAAAGAGTGTTGTTGAATTTCACTCATTAAAAAGGGTAAACCAACATGTGATTGGTCTAGTGGAAGGGACTAATTACTACAAAGTAGCGGACTCAGGTTCAAATCCCTGTTGGGAGAGGTTCCCACTTTATGTGTCTGGCGCGTCTCGAAAGGGATTAAACCCTTGGGAAACAAAAAAAAAGGGTAAATTTATCTGGAAGAAAATAAATTATTTTAACTTAAATTATAAGAGGCACGTGTCACCAAGATAAATGTTATCTCATATGTTCTCCATCCCTCAAAATCTCATTTTAGACGAACCCATCTTACATCATACATCTATAACATAAACTCTTTAAAAAAAACACATACACTCACCTTATTTTCCAAACTACTCTTATATAGTCCAAACATACAACATTACACGGATTGATATTATTTCATAAACACCCACCACTCTCACAAATTACTCTCCCAAATATCAAATAAACGAGCCATATCTAGCCAAAAACACAAATAAAATAAAAATTCTTCTCTAATACCATTTTCAACGAGTGAAATGTTAAAAAACATCTCTTAAATTTTTTTAATTCTTAAAAAGTTCTTGTATTAACTTTATTCTTAAGTCATTCGGAACCCCGGTGAATCGATTGAAGCACACAAGCTTATACATAACAAAGATAAGACATGAGAGATGAAAATAACAATTAAAAAAAAATGCATAGGGTTTACAAGGCTATATATAATATATTTGAATTAAGCAAAACATATGGGATGTTTTTTGTATTTCACTGGTTGTTTTTTTCCCAAATTTTTATTTCCTAAATGTAAATTATGTTAGGTAACACCACCAAATAATAAATAATAAATTACATAACTAATTAAAGTGTCTACAAATGGTGAAAATACACGACTGCATGCATCTATACGCAAGCAAGTCAAATAGGATTAGACGTGCCATTTTGACCAGCCTAGTGCTCCCATTTTAATTTGTCCTTGATTATGAAACATTATATAATGGTACAAATGAAGTTCTCTTCATTTGAAGTTAACCGGCATGAAATTTCCTCTTTCCACTACCTACAATCACATACAAATGAAAAGCCCTAATTCTTTTTTTACATGTCATTTGATTCAATTATGGCATGCGTTGTTCATATCAACTCTATGTAATTGTAAAACTACGCGGCAAAAATCTCTAACTAGATTGAGTTTAATTTGATTGAACTCATCCTACTAATAAGGTATCAATTGAATTTCTCGAGTAGGGATTTTAAAATCGTTCAAGTTAGCTCAAAATATTATTTAGTTGCTCTAGACTCAAACTCAACTCATTCTTGTTATTTTTTTCATTCTCTGATTACATTAATATTTGGGTTTCCAGCTTAAGTTAAGCAAGTTGGCATTAAATACTTCCAAAAATAATTGAATCACTCAAAAGAAAAATTGAATGGTCTAAATACACATAAATGAATTTCCTACTAATAGTTCCGATCCTAAATTTGAAATGAAAAGTCAACACATAAATAACTTGTAAATACACGTATAAAAACTAGAAAGTACTCCTTAGTACCACAGTACCACTTCGATCGATAAACTTTAAAGTGATATTGCTGAATTTTTACATATATATGGAATTATTTCATTACTAATGAATCTTATTTTATTAATTTGGGTTGAAGCAGCCAGATAATCTCGAAATCGACTCATAGCTAGATTTATCGGATATAATAAAAGGGTTCAAGCTTCACCCGTTCACATTAATTTTGTAGGTTATCGCGACTCAAATTTAATATTGGTTCTAGTCGTCAAACTTCGAGTAGATCCAACTCAATATATTGACATGCATATCTACTTATATATATATATCACAAGACAAATGTACTTACACTAGCATATAATTAATAATTTTTCTAGCCAAGAATGTTATTCAATCACAAAGAAATGTACGTATTTTAATATGCAAATATTTTGGACTAAATGAACCCTATCACAACAATAGTTATTCTTAATTATATTTGTGTTGTAATTATGTTAGTATGGCCAAGTTGGATTTTATGTAAAAACAAAATCCGAAATAATTAATACTATAATATATCATAATGTGCTAATTATTAGCTGCAATATTATACTAATTATATTCAAAATTAAACCGTATATCCACGCTTATTTGCAAAGAAATAAGGTTTAATTTCATACAAGTTATTCATTTTCCTACCAACCAGTTTGTTTAGTTGAAGTTTAAACTATAAAATTAAAAGTTGAATTTGAATAATACTCTTAAAATTAACTGCATCTATAACCCCATAATTATTGATGGCTGTCAAGTTGTTAATATTAATCATGCACCCTTCATTTCGATTATATTAATCCTTAAAAATGGTAAACTGTCGTGTATCTTACTTTGTTGCATGTGAGATTAATTTAGTGTCACGGCTATAATGCTTAATGCTTAAAATCACTTCACTATATATTATTTCTTCCCTAGCTATTATATATAGACACCCAAAACTCCATTTATGATCATATGTCGGATATCCTAATTTCAAATAGTAATTTACCCAACAACCCGAGAAATTAGTTGTTTTCTCTTAGCTTCGATAACCAAATGAATTTGTCCATCCCTGATTTTGACCCACCAAAAAGAAACAAGTATGCATTGGCTTGTTGTTTCTTAGCTTGCATGACCTCCATCTTACTTGGATATGGTACGTACGTATGAGATTCTTAATTAATTAATATTCTTTTTAATTTGCTCTACGTACTGATCATCACCTTTAATTAATTTTTCAATAATTAGTTTTATATATATATATATATATATATATATATATATACATCGATTCGATCATATATGCATGTACATGTGCAGACATTGGAGTGATGAGTGGAGCAATAATATACATCCAAAGAGACCTTAAAATCAACGACGGAGAAAAGGCTGTTGTAATGGGAATCCTCAGCTTGTATTGTCTCATTGGCGCAGCTATAGCCGCACGCACATCCGATTGGGTGGGCCGCCGCTACACCATAGTAATCGCCGGAGCCGTTTTCTTTGCCGGCGCGCTGCTCATGGGCTTGGCCACCAACTTCGCCTTCCTAATGGTGGGACGCTTTGTAGCCGGTATAGGTGTTGGCTACGCGCTAATGATTGCCCCCGTGTATACGGCTGAGGTGGCGCCGGCTTCTTGTCGTGGCTTCCTCACTTCTTTCCCGGAAGTATTCATTAATATTGGTACGTAATTTATTTACTTTTTAATTGCAAATTGTTTTTCCATAATACTATTATTACTTCCTATTATTTTTATGGGCCTTTGCTTTGAGTTGTACGTACGTACGTGGATTTTTTATTTTTAGTTTTTCTTTCTTTCTTTCTTTCATGTGCATTAGAGCTAGATGAAAATTGATTGAGCTTTTTTTAGGCCGACTCGTAACAGGTCGCTTAATCTTAATTCGTACACATAATAAATTTTATATATATATATATATTATATATTAAGAACTTTTAAAACTATCAGCTCAATTCATCGTTAATTGAAATTATAAATTGTATTAACAAATTTCTTTCAATTAAATCAATTTAGAAATCTAATCTTATAATCTCGTGAAAAACATAAATTATATATGAATAATGTTATTGTTTGACTCAATTCAGCTCGTTTTTGCCCTGTGTTGGCATTTTCGCAATCACAAATACATTCACATGTGACATGCCAATATTAGAGTTCTTTTGGAGTATAAATATATAATATGAAAACTATTGAATTGAATTAGTAAAAGTTTATGATAAATAGTTGAAAGTTACATTCTAAAATTTTAGTATATTATAATAACAATTGGCTTTTCACATGCAATTTTATATGAGATATTTCAAAACAGTATTCTAAGAGATTGTACATTATCTATCAGTGAGTACAAATTAAATATGGATTTTTTAAAATTTGATTCTTCTCCAGCTGAGATCACCAGTATTTTTCTAACATAATCAATCAGACTTCTTTCCCTCTTGCAAATAATTGGCATTTGGTAGAAGCAAACAATTTGTTAGAGAAAGATTGCGACAGATACAACTAAGTAGTGATTTTAATAAGATCCACCCAATCAAGTTGTATTTAATTTTAATTAACATCACTAGTCTTATTACATTTACTTGTCTTTTTCCTTCATTTAATAATTGAGGGTGGCTAACAAGATAATAAGAAGTATGGCATTTTTTTTCTTCTAAATTTCAAATATACTCTTCCCGGGGGACAACGTACATATTATATTTGAGAGAATTGCATTTTTGGTACACAGCTATAGGCCAATTCCCATTTTTGGTACATAGCTTTATATATGTGTCCAACACATTTGGTATACCTCTTTAACAAAGTTCGACACATTTGGTACAACCGTTAAATAAATTGCAAAATCACCGTTAATTCCGTTAGTTCGACACATTTGGTACACCTCTTTTACAAAATTGACATGTGCGCGGCACTTGGCTGCCCAAAAAAAATTAAACTTGATAAACTTTTATAAAAATTATCATATGTATTTATTATATTTATCATATCATATTTATATAATGATAAAAAAATATGTATTTATTATTTATATGACATGTAAAATATAATGAACTATATAATGTCATTTATAGTTTAATACTGGAAGAAGAATAAAATATAATAAACAAGTTTATCAAGTTTCAATTTTTAAAAATTATTTATAAAAATAGTTTATTATTTATAAAAATTAATTAAAAAATATGTGTTTATTATTTATATGACATGTAAAATATAATAAACTATATAATGTCATTTATAGTTTAATATTGGAAGAAGAATATAATATAATAAAAAAGTTTATCAAGTTTCAATTTTTAAAAATTATTTATAAAAATAGTTTATTATTTTTATAGTTTATTATTTATAATAATATGACATGTAAAATATAATAAACTATGTAATGTCATTTATAGTTTAATATCGGAAGAAGAATAAAATATAATAAAAAAGTTTATCAAGTTTCAAATTTTAAAAATTATTTATAAAAATAGTTTATTATTTTTATAGTTTATTATTTATAAAAATTATTAAAAAATATGTATTTATTATTTATATGACATGTAAAATATAATAAACTATATAATGTCATTTATAGTTTAATGATGCAAGAAGAATAAAATATAATAAACAAGTTACTTTAATTTATCATATTTATAAAAATTATTAAAAAATATGTATTTATTATTTATATGACATGTAAAATATAATAAACTATAATGTCATTTATAGTTTAATATTGGAAGAAGAATAAAATATAATAAAAAAGTTTATCAAGTTTCAATTTTTTCCTTTTTTTTTTTTTTTTTTTTTGGGCAGTCATGTGCGCGCGCATGCCAATTTTGTAAAAGAGGTGTACCAAATGTGTCGAACTAACGGAATTAACGGTGATTTTGCAATTTATTTAACGGTTGTACCAAATGTGTCGAACTTTGTTAAAGAGGTGTACCAAATGTGTTGGACACATAAAGCTGTGTACCAAAAGTGAGAATTTACCTATAGCTGTGTACCAAAAATGCAATTCTCTCTATTATATTTTGTCCTCAATTTGCAAATTAAAAATGAAAATTTTATATATTAATTTGAGACAAGACTTAATTTGAGTTGATAGATATAAAATATAAATTGAGCTCAATTTATAGAGTTTAATGAAATAGATTCTATATAAACAGAGAAACTACTTAAGAAATTAGATTGATCTGATAATTTCAAACTATTCGTGTTTAGATTATATTATCAGTTGTAGCTTAAAAATATTAATCAAATTAATTTTGAAAATAGCTTATAACTCTTACAATTAATATTTAACATGTGTATATCTAACTAAATATTAATACTGTTATTTAATATTAAATATACTAGTTAATAGAATAATTTCAAAAATTATTTTAGTTGACTTGTTAACCATATGGAAAGGAAATGAATAAAAAATAATACAACAGTCTAATCATCTATCTTAATATTTTCATACATTTCGATCTATAACATGAAAAAAGTTATTTTTCTTAATTAATTTACAAAAATATAATGTAATTTTTATTATTATTCAGATATTTTTTGAAGTGTTTTTATTTTTTTCGAATAATTTGTCAATATTTAACTAATCAAAACGAAACAAATCCAATATTCTTCTTTTACAGGCATACTATTAGGCTACGTGTCAAACTACGCCTTCTCGAAGCTCCCATTAAATCTCGGGTGGCGATTCATGCTCGGAATCGCCGCCGTCCCCTCCGCATTACTCGCCGTCAGCATCATCTTTATGCCGGAATCCCCACGGTGGCTCGTACTTCAGGGTCGACTCGGCGAAGCCAAAAAAGTCCTCGACAAAACCTCGGACTCACTCGAAGAATCCAAATTACGACTCTCGGAAATCAAATCCGCCGTCGGCATACCCGAACACTGCACCGACGACGTCGTTTCACTCCCCAAGCAACACCACCAAAACAGCGTGTGGACAGATCTAATCCTCCGGCCCACCCCCTCCGTCGGGCACGCCCTATTATGCGGCGTCGGAATTCATTTCTTCCAACAAGCGAGTGGTATAGACACAGTAGTTTTGTACAGCCCTACGATCTTCGAAAAGGCGGGTATAAAAAACGATAATGAGATACTACTCGCGACGATGGCCGTTGGATTTATTAAGCTGATGTGTGTATTTGTTGCAACGTTTTTGTTGGATAAGATCGGAAGGAGGAAGTTGCTTTTATCCAGTGTGGCGGGTTCAGTAGTCTCTTTAGTGAGCCTGGCGTTTGGGCTTACAATTGTTGGAAAGGCTGATCATAAGGTTGAATGGGCTGTAGCTTTGTGTGTGGTTTCGCTTGTGTCTTATGTGATGTGGTTTGCGATAGGGATGGGCCCAATTACATGGGTTTATAGCTCCGAGATTTTTCCCTTGAGATTGAGGGCCCAAGGGTGCAGTATGGGTATCGCATCGAATCGGGTTACTAGTGCTGTGATTGCAATGACATTTATATCCTTGTCGGATGCGATAAGTATTGGAGGGGCGTTCTTTTTGTATGCGGCATTTGCTGCTGTTGGATGGGTGTTCTTTTACACTTTGTATCCTGAGACTCGAGGGAGGACATTGGAGGAAATGGAGGGTATTTTTGGGACTTTCTTTAAGTGGAGGTCAACTATGAGGGCACTAGAGGAAAAGAAGAAGAGTGATCAGAGTTATTATGGGGAGGGGCTAATAGGGAATTCTACTTATGTAGGTAGTTAGGTTTTATGGGTAGTTTTGTAATTTAAAGAGCTATCCATATCCATCCATTTATATATTAGCTCTTTTGTGATGAAAATGAAAATTCAAACTACTTCTACTGTGTGTCATGAGATCAAGATGTTAATAAGTTGAAAAAAGTGTGAACTAAAGGACAGTTAATCAAGCTGGCTTCTTTTTTTATTTTTATTTATTTTTTTTTTTTATTATTGTTTAATGTTCACGGTATTTTATTTTGACTTGATAGTTCAAAATCTAAAATTTTAAATAGCCACATAACTGTTTAGGCATGTGAAGCAAGAAAAGGATATTAACCCTAAAAAACTAAGGACCACTTGACATGTTTGAAATTCCAAAACACTAAAAACAGAAAAGAGATTATTTTATCTTAAAGTCACTTTCTCTTAAATATCAATCTTCTTCGATTTCGGATGCACCAAATATATGAGCCTGTTTGTCTCGCTTTTTCGAAAAAAATTTCGGTTTTCGGAAAGGCCAAACAAACAATCCAACCACTTTCCCAATTAATTAGCTACAATAATTTTTTTCTCAAACCACTCTCCGAAAGGCCAAACAAACAGACCACTTTTCTACTCTATTTCTATTTCTCTCTATATTAGAAAAGTCAAAAATTACGGCTACTTTCCCAAACAACTCTCCCAAAACACAAACAAACAACATTACGCAAATCGAGATTATTTCTCAAACATCTACCACTTTCCCAAATCACTCTCCGAAAGGCGAGACAAACATGCCCTATATATTTGTCCCAAAAATGCCACGTTCTCTAACTTGAGATAAAGTAATCATATAAAATATTGATTCTTAACTACTTTACTTTCTAGGATAAAACTACTACTTGTATATATTTATACCCTGACGGCCGAACCACATAAGAGAAACTGTATCAAATAAAGAACATAAAAACATATATGAAATGTTCTGTGAAATGATTGAACTGTTCTTTAATTCCTTGCACTTACATGCTAGTATATATGTGCTAATTATAAAATTAATCTCCAAATTCGTGCATTCATAATAGGTATTGGCCTCGTGAATCCAATTGTACGTACATCGTAGATTGATTTAAATTGACCAAATATCCTCTAATTTTCCATGATATTTATTAGATGTTACAGAATTCATCCCTTAAACTTGCATGAAATAATTATTCTTGATGACTCCAATAATCTACTTCGAATTAATTAGTTGTCAAATGATTGAAATACTGATGAAGCTTCATTGAGCCTTTTTCAGTCCTACTGCTACTAGTTTTGGATTAAGTAACTTGTCATGGATTGGTTGTACAGTGACCAAAATGCCCCCAAATTCTTTTGACATTATAATTGCAATTTCTAATTCGACTACCATTTATGTCCTTGTAGTTCCACACACAGATAAGCTCTTCTTTTATGAGAGATATATAAAACTGATTGCTTCCCAGCAGTGGCGGAGCCACATATGAACTAGGGGTGCATGGACCCCCCTAAGTATTTATTTTTATGTACATATTATATGTATGATATTATTTTTTATTAAAGAATATATACAAATTTGAAGTATATTTTATGATTTTCTTTTAGTAGACTCCTCTAATAAAAATTAAAATTTTATAAAAAAAGGGGTCCATATATATTATTACTGTATCATGAAATTAATAGTCATGGTAATAAAGTGAACTAATTCAATTCAAACTTTTAAAATATATATTCTTTTTTTATTTTGTAATATTAATCGTAAAAAAGATAAATAATATGTTCTGAGAAGGAAGACATTTTTTAAATATCTAATTTCATACATTTGCATCTGATTTCATCTCTACTAAAAATGAGCTTACACATAAAAGTTATTTTTTTATTCAACAAAAATATAGATTTAGTTTCCCAACAAAGAGAAAAAAAATACAAATATAGTATTCCTACTTACTTTCAACTGTGATTTTAATACTGGAGGTATTTTTTATAATTTAATATTTCGATACAATTGTATTATTAAGATCGATTAGGGTTTTATTCAAAGAAGATTTGTTCCGTGTGATTATGATGTTAAATTAATCGTTGTTGTAGAATTTTTTTTTGAGTAATTTATTTTATTTTATTTTTATTTTAATTAATAAGTATAATTTAGTTTTATAATGAGTCCCGGTGAAAAAAGTTTCTGGCTCCGCCACTGCTTCCGAGGACCATTGGTCTATACGCAAATTCACATCATCCAGAAAACCGTTAATAGTATGTTGGGCCTATATCGTACACTATAATTGCAATCCAGTTTCATTGGGCCATTATCTTTTGCTCAAATGTGCAAATTATCTTAATCAGGTCTGAATATAAGTAAAAATACCAACATATATACTTCAGAATCATAAACTATATAGTTAGGCCTGTTAGTGGACGGATTATGGATACCAATATGAATCTACTTAGTAACCGATTCAATTTATTAGAATATTTGTCCAATTAAAGATTTTATGGATATGATATGATTTAATTACGAAGATACGTAATTGAATTACGTAGAGCGAATGTGAATCTAGATTGACCCCATCCGGGAAAATTCTTATCCAAGCCTGGTTTGGCCAAACCCATCTAACCACCAAGCAAGTGTATTGCACTTACTTTGTGATTGGTCACTCTCTTGGGAGTTACATCCAATCCCAAAGCAAGTGTATTGCACTTGCTTTTTAGTTACTTTGGGTTTGGCCACACCCGATTTGGGTAAGAATTTCCCCCAAATCCGTTAAAGATCTCCATCTAATAATAAATTTTAAAAATTATATATTATTAAAATAAATAACAGTAATAATATTTTACACTCGATTTAAAAAAATACAGTAGTTAATAACTCATTCAACTTACAATTTTTATGCTTATTTTCATCCAAAAATATGAATATTAACTAAACATGTTTGAAGCAGGAGAGCAAAATAAAATGAAATTGTTATGTTTACTGGTGGTGTGAATTTTGAAAATTAAGATTGTATTGTTTCAGAAAAATATCCAATATCCGATTGAATTCGGACATATCTAATGGATTCGGACAATTTGGGTCCAATCAAAATTTAGATTCAACATGAATCTAATCCAACATAAATGAAGTTGGATACGGATTGGGCCTAATTCGATCCGAGTATGACACATTGACAACCTTAGTCTATAGTCCAGATTTTTCCTTTTTTTTTACTTACATGACTACCGTTCTCTTTTCTTGTTCCAACTTCCCCCTCTGAGACCGAACCGTTCTCTTTTCTTAATCAAGCGCTTATGATAATCTGTACTTATACAATATCTACTTTCGTGGTTGATAACTTTTGCCCAGAATAAGAAACATGTCTTTTTTTTTTTCAAGTTAAGAAGAAGGCTTGTCCTAAATTAGAGATTTCCGCATTACTTCCCTCCTTATACTGAATTTTGGTGTCTTCTCTTAGTTTATAAAAATAACCTTAAGGTTTCACATGTGCTAGGAACCTCTAAAACCAATGATAGCAACCTGAAGTTCGGTTCTGCGCTACAAACATTAGGCATTATAGGGAACAATTTTGTTTACATGCATTCTGTATGAGTGCATACACTAAGGATGTTTTAATGTCTTTTTTTGCGTGTCATCCAAATGTTGAATTATTATAGCTGTTAATTGTTCTTTCTTTTTAATTCTTCAGATCCTTTTGCATTTATACCTACAAAAATGTCTCACTAAAAATCAAACTCAATACTACAACTCCAAGAGCATTTAAAATCGTAAAGTCAGGGGTTCTTAATTTTCATCAACTTGAAACCATTATATATAAGAAAGCTAATTTAAGAAATTAATTTCAAGGAAAAATAAAGAAAATACTAACCTCTTTGTTTGAGAGTTGGGAACGCTTTTCATGATACTATCATTTGAAAGGAATGCACAAATTAGCCAGAATAGAAATGGTGTGATACCTTCCTATATTATATATAATTCAAATTTAATCCCATATCAAACCACCAAATCCTCAATCATCACAACTCACAGCTATCAACTCTCTTTTGAAACATGTCTTCAAGTCCAAAGAGTTCAGGTAGCTCCATACCATGGACCCGCGAAGAGGACCAACTTTTCGAAAATGCACTAGCCCAGTTCACAGAAGACACACCTGACCGGTGGCAAAAAGTGGCTGAGGCGGTGGGCGGTGGCAAAACGGCTGAGGATGTCAAAAAGCACTATGAGATTCTATTAGAGGATATCCAAAAAATTGAAGCTGACCTTGTGCCAACCCCTGACTACAATGAAAACACCACCAGTTCCGATGAAGAAGAGATCACCATCAGTTCCGATGAAGAAGGAAAATAACTTTTGAATGAATATTTGTACGGAAGAAGTATCTTTCATTTTAACAAGTGATAAACTAAGAATAACATCATGGATTTCTATAGTAGTAGTAGTAGCTTTCACTTATATTGACTATTATGAAATAAAGAAATGATTAGTTAGTCAATTTATTATAGCATTCATATATAATAATGTAAGGTTTTTAAATATATAATAGGTCACTGTTTACAAACCATGATCATTTTTATAGTGGAAAAAAATAGTCTGACTGTCACTTCTAATTGGAACTTCTTGATTACTTACCAATTTAACTTATCCCCTGTGAGAAATGGCCTCAATAATCTGCAAGAACTCAACAAAAGTAGGTGATCCGTTGAGGAAACAAGTATAGAGGTTTGTGAGAGAATGAGTAGTTCCTTTCTTGTGTTGCATAATTTTGAGGTGACATTATAATAAACCTTAAAAGGAATAAGTTTAAAAGCAGAGTAACATATTAAAATAGTGTATTTATTATATAGTTTTGTACTAAAAAATCTAAATAATTCTGGAACTAAAGCATCCCTTTCCTCTGGAGTCCGAATGAATAGGAGCAACATCGTCATGTCAGATACTTCGGCTTGTCAAGGAAATCATGCAAATCAGCTTGTACATAGATGGCATATAGCTGCATAGGCCAACGGCCTGTTTCTCATTTCCATCCTGAGAAATACCCAACTAATATCAAAACTCCCACATTATAACCAACGAAATTACTTGAAGAGCAGCAAACATATGGACATATAAATCTTGGCCTCAGATCAAAATGGAAAACTGGGATTATGGATCCAGTAATTGACTAATATTTATTTGTTCCAAATAATCCTACCATTTTAGTCCCCACCAGGACAACCAATAATGCAATCCAGTGATTCAACACTCAAGCCCCACTTGCTATTACAAAAAAATGAATTAACATATACTAGTTCTACTACTGTCCTACACATGAGACTTTAAGAATTATTTTTGCAATGTACATGTCATCTCTTAATGACCTAATAATGTTCTTTCCTTCGCTTCTGTTGCTATCATAAAATATAAAACATCAGATGAACAACAGCTTTAGTGTAAATAAAGCCACTTGAATATTAAAGCTTTACTGCTATTTAAGAATATAGGACAGATCATAAGACTTAAAAGAACAGTTAAGATTATGCTTGAAGAAAAAGAAGAGTATATATTTACTTGGATATTGGAAATTAGATCAAGTAAAACTGCTCCCAATGAGATATACATGACATTATTCAAGAGTTGATTTGCTTGATGTAAGAGGCTTGCTGAGCTTCAACAAAATCTGTTATTCTTAAAGCATTGCCCTGTAAAACAACCCTGCCATTTTCCATGTATATGGCACCATCTGCATACTCGAGTTCTTCTAAACGGTGGGTAACCCACAGTGCTGTAGTTCCTTTGGAACTAGCCAGAGAGCTTTTAACTGCTCTTATAACCCCAACCTATTCCAACCAACAAGAAAATCTTCTTCAGATTCATCATCAACAAAATGTGCTAGATCATAGTAGAATTATCTGTAAAAGTGATTGTAATCTCTTTGGTCCTTCTTAGATGAAAAATGTATTCATATAATTCGATTTTGTCGACAATCTTAGTGTCATAATCCTCGGTGGGATCATCCACATAAGCAAATTAAGTATAAATAATTTCAGATTGCAAGAGTACGTAAAATTTCTTCTCAATCCAACAGCAACCCAGAAAAGAGAAACAATAAAAATCCAAACCTGATCATTTTCATCCAAGAATGATGTGAGTTCATCCAGTAACAACACTTTGCATGCTTCTGCCAGAGCCCCAGCAATGGCAACCCTTTGTTTTTGACCACCACTAAGAGTTTGAACTGGTTTCTGAAGGAGTAAAACAATAGGTCATACATATATTGCAACATCAAGTGTATAACGTAATTTACAAAATCTTTCTTCTTTTCAACGTACTCGCAAATATTCATACATGCCTACAGAATCCAAAGCTTTAGCCACTCTAGAAGTAACCTCATTGTCGGTTAGATTGAACTTACCAAGGCCAAAAGCCACGTCTGCTTCGACAGTAGGCATAACTACCTGTAAAAGAAAAATTCATGCCGCCAAGAGGTATATAAGAAACTATGGCATTTGGAATATTACCACGTCATTGTGTAATAGATAAGGGTAAACCCGATACAAACTCACACATCAGCAATCCCTACGTGAAAGTTTTTAACACCTAGCAATTGTACAAACATAATTGAGATTTGTAAAAAACAAACCTGATGATCAGGATTCTGAAACACAAAGCTCCTCGGCTTATTCACACGCAAAAGTCCACCACTTGGATTCAATAAACCACCCAAAATCTGCATAACTTAATAGTGTTGGAAACCATGTAGATTCATTCGAATTTCTGAGTCAAGTATTTGTAATTCTACTTTCAAACATCAATGTAACATTTATAGACGCACAAAGCAACAAGCAGAATAGCTGAATTTTACTCTCTACTTCTGAGGTAGTACCTTTACTTCAAACGTTATAAAATGAGCAAAAATTGAAATGCAATTTTATACTTAAATTATGCACAGTCCTTTTCCGTACCTTGAGGAGAGTGGATTTTCCGCAGCCATTGGGGCCGAGGAGCATCCAAAACTGTCCGGATGGGATACTGAGCGAGCAATCATTGAGGATTGGTATCAATTTTCCTTGCCGAGTTTTAACTGAGTAGCTGAGATTCCGGCAATCAATTGCAAAATTCTCGGCGGTTGTAACGGCGGCAGAAGGGTTTCCGGTGGAATGAGTACGGAGGAGCGGGACTGCCCCAACTAAAGCGATGGAATTCATTGATGAGACAAGGGGAATAGTTACAAATTAATGATTCCTAAATTAAAATTGAGTTGCAGACTTGCAGTTGCAGTGTATGCTGAAGAAGAAATAGACGCGAACAGATGAAGAGTCAGAGACCTTTTTTCTTATAAAAGAGTAAATAGCAACTTTATCATTCTTATGAATTTTTATTCAATATAGCTATAAAAATATTTTTCAATATGATTCAAATTTAAAAGTATTTACTTAAATACATCTTTTGTAATAAATCGCACTTGACAATTGTGACTTATCAGTTTTTACAAAAAAAATAAAATTATCTATTCGTAGGTAATTTTTTTTTTTTTTTTGAATTTATTGAATTTGGACCGTTAATTTACAATACTATGTGCAATTGTTTGAAATTAAATATTTTTGACATTAGAATCAAGAAAATGTTTATATATATATATATAGTTTTTATACTATGAGACATTATAATTATATTGCAAAATACCATGTTAAAATAGGAGAGAAATATTGTAGGTTAAGTAATTTGTAATTATACTTTGTGCATAATTAATGTCAACTGAGTCATGTTACATGTAAATTATTCTCATAAGCTCATTCCAATATATTAGTTTATATGTTCTCGTCTTCACAATAACTTGTTTGATTTCTTAAACATATATTAAGATTGTGCTGGGAAATCAGAACGGATCAAATAGTGGGATAAGTACATAAATTTACAAAGACACTTGATTGATTATAAATAGTGGTCTGAGAGGCAAAACGTTGTTGGTGATGAATGAAATAAAGTTTTATGCTAATTTACCTACTCCACTCATACATCTATAGTTTGTAATATATATAAAGATTTCTTAATTTGGTTGGGATTTCAAAGACATCTGCAAAAATATAGAATGAAGATGTAATTATTACTATCTATAATAAAAGCACGACGATCTTTAATTAAGAGATGTTGTAATGAGATCTGATGATCAATTAAGTTGAAAGTTTTCTCGATTTGAATGTCAAAAATATTTAATTAGTTTCAAATAATTGCACATAGTATTGTAAGTTAGCAGTCAAATTACTAATAAAAAGAATAATTATCTATTAATTGCAGTTGTCAATTGCGATTCCTCAAAAGAATCACAAGAGGTATATTTAGGATAAAAAAATTCAGTTTGAGACATATTGGAAAACACTTTTGTCTAGAAGGCTATATTGGAAAAAAAAACTCTCATTCTTATGTGAAATTTTTAAATATTCATCCATCTTAATTTTTTTTAGCAGATTCATCTATCTTATCAATGTTGTATAACACATTCGTTCATCTTAATACGTCGCTCTCATCGATGTATTCGTCCCTCTTAAATCTAAAATATATCCTAAAATGAATTAAAATGGACAAAAATTGATGTATTTTGGATTTGAGAGAGATTCACCCACTATGAAAAATCTAAGAGGGGTAAATTTGTTACATTACATTGATAAGAGGGACAAAATTTTTACAAAAAATTTAAGAAAAACGAATGTGCAAAAAATGATCCATAAAGAGGACGAAAAAAGCAAGTGTTAAGACATGTAATAGTTTATATCATGCATTCCTGTTTCTTTTGAAAAAAATCAACCAAAATGTATTTTATTTATTTCTTGAGAAGAAAATAAAATTGTTTAAAGCTCTTGAATTTCAGTAAGAATAAAATTAAAATAAATAAAATATATATCGCACGGATTTAGTAAAATTTATAAGGGTTAATTTTTTTAGGGGCCGTTTGGTAGGACCTAATAAGGGTATTATGTCATATTATATGAGTTAATATGGGTTTATACAACGTTTGGTGACATTGTTTTAATACAGGGTTAAATGAATTAAATCCTTACGATCCGGTATTAAGACTAGATTATAATCCACCCAGGCATGGGTGGTTTAGTTAATCCGAGTGAATATGAATTTAGTAAAATGTCATTAAGAACCTCAAATTTACATGTTTCCTTTTTTAACATATCATTAAATATTATAAATTATTCTCAAATCTCTGGAAATGAAAATACATTACACATATTACAAATTAAAATCTATATCAATTTACAATTAACATGGAGACATTCCAACTAAAATATTCAACAAACATTTATCAACTCATACTCTTATACATATTAAACAAATGACTTCGATGGATTAACTAACATAATATGTTAAATTAAGTAGCGAAAGTATACTAATATATTTCTAATCTCATAAATCTACAAACATATTATGGTAGATTGCTTTAATGTAATTTGACTCCATCAAATCTACCAAACGTATTTTTAATATTACCTTCAATCCAGCTCCAATCTAATCCACCTTAATCTCATACACCCTACCAAACGGTCCCTTAAGGCCATCTTCAGTATTGCTTCAGTTCAAGTCCAGCTTTTCCTCACTCAGTCCAACTTCCCCTCAGAATCCAAGTCCAGCATCCCCTTTTCTTTTCATAAGTCATCTACAATCTATCAATTTCATTTAATTAAAATTCTCATTTTCTCCGCTCTCACTTAATAATAATAATAATAATAATAATAATAATAATAATAATAATAATAATAATAATAATAATAGCAATAATAATAATAATAATAATTAAACAATAATAAAGTTCATTAAGTTAGGGTTATATCGTTTTTAATTTAACGAATCATATGTAAGGTTCATTAAGTTCTTTCAAGCGGTGAGGCAATCCACTTCAAGCAATCCAACAATGGATTGAAGGGAGGGTTTTTGGATCTAGGGGGTTAAAAAAGTGAAAAAAAAATGTATCAAGGGGAAAAAAGGGATAAATCCAACAATGGATTGAAGGGATTTATCCCTTTTTTCCCCTTGATACATTTTTTTTCACTTTTTTACCCCCCTAGATCCAAAAACCCCCAAATCCACCTTCCCTTGATACACTAGAGATGCCCTAATATACCTCCCTTCCCCCACCTTGCTTGTACAATTTAATCACTCACTTACCTCCGTTCAATTAAATCCTTCGGTTACCTTGTACAATTTAATCCTTCATTTACTTTTATTAATTTTAGTACGCCTATGTTGCACGGACACTCTATAAATTGAACAAATAAAGAATCCGATAAAATTGAATGAAGCGTGTATTTATCTACATTCAACAATATGATTTCTTTCGTTAAAACTTTAACAGAATATCAACTTACAACGATAAACTTAAAAGCAATCGTCGTTTGTCATTTTGCATGGTCATGATCTACCCCAAGTCAACTTTTTATTAAAATCGATCTATTAGGTTGCATGGACACTCTATAAAATGAAGAAATGCAGAGTCCGACAAAATTGAATGAAGCAAGTCTTTCTCTCTATATTCAATATGACTTCTTTCATTAAAACTTTAACAGAATATCAACTTACAACGATAGACTTAAAAGCAACCGTTGTTTCTTATTTTACATAACATGATCCAACACACGTCAACTTTTTATTAAAAACGATCTATTACTATTGTTAATTTATTTGTTTTTGATGAATTTGGCAATCTTATTCAATATCTATATTCTATAATATCAGTGAACTTGTTTATCTCGCTTTTCAAAAATAAATTTAGGTTTTAGAAAATTTCAGCTTGGTTTGTTTGGATTTTTTGAGATTAAATAAATAGTATGTATATGTAATAGAATTGAGTATCTTCCGTAGATATTATGAAAAGAAAAGAAATAACGTAAAATTACTCTATGGCAAATTAAAGTATAGTTTGTTGAAATTTATTTTAGAGATAAAATAGGATTTTTAAGTTAAATTCTAAAAAGAAAAAAAGATTATTTGCTTGATTTTTCATACAGAATTAAAATGTTATCTACATTTTTTAAATATTTTTTGTGAAATGAGTTAAAGCTAAAAGAAAAATAGGACTGATTTAATTCTCCAGAAGTGAATGGGCCCACTTTTGGGCTTATATGATTTTTCATGTTTATCAAAAAAAATTTGTCCATCTAATAGTAAGTAAATAACCCACCAACCCTACATAAAAATCCAACCTCATTATGTAACCGTCACCATTTTAAATAACAACTCATCACTCACTCCGCATTCATGATTCATTCAGCAACAAAATTTCTCCATTGCCGACTCACCGTTTTTCTCGAGGTCTCTCACTCTTCTCTTTCTTTTTATCATTTCATTGAAGTAATTTTTATTTTAATTATTCCATTTCCCACTGTTTTTAGAGTTCTCTGATCGGCACTTTCCAAAGGTTCCTGTAAGATTAACGTAGATCAATTTGCATGCGACTTCTTATGCACACAAAAAGAAAAATCAAGATCTAGTCTCCTATTAATTCTATTTCGTTATTTCTTACCCACACTTGTTGAATTGAATCATGTAAAGGTTTTATGTCTAAGGGTCATTTACTTTTATTTGATATGAAGATAAGTAATTAATTTACATTCCTATGATATGAATATAGACGATTTATCTCCTTGCGAAATGAAATAATGAGTAATTTATATTCCTGTGATATGGAATAATGAACAATTTGCTTCCTTGTTAGTGGATGTGTTGTACACATACTCTATACTACTGAGGCTTCATTTTCATGTAAAAATGACCAATTTAACCTTAACCTTAACAACATATTCACCCCACCCTTGACAACATATTCACCTCCCCATGTGATATACATGAATTGATAATTTATCTCTCTGTGATATGCTTAAATGGGCATCTTAATTCGATAAATAAGATGAATTTATCACATGAATTTACTTCCTTGTTAGTGGATGTATTTTGCCCTTTCATTTATCACATGAAGTTAAACTGTCTATTTCCTAAAACACAAGTGAGTATGATGCATCTTTTCCTTTAAATAATTTGGATTTCATCGTATAAATAAGTTTTTGTTTTTATCATTATAATATCATTCAAATAAGTTAAATCCTCAGTTAGTTGCCACTGATTTACTGCTAGTTAATTTCTTGGAGTAATTAAAGAGCCTTGGTTACATGTTAGTTATAATCAATAATTAATCCACGATTTTGCAGTAAAATGGACAGCATTGTAGACTCAATTGATTCTGCATTTCAAGAGCTTGTTAATGAAATATCCAATTTTTTGGAAGCAAAGCGAAATGGTGGAGGCGAAAGAAGCGTCGCTAGTGATTCGGCTCTACAAATCTTGACTCACAAGTGGGAATCATTCAAAGTCGCTTGTGATCAGGCTGATGAGTTTGTGAATTATACGAAGCAACAAATTGCATCAAAATGTGCAGTTGATGAAGCTACTTATGAAAGAACTGTGCACGAGTTTCTCGTTGATGGTGGTGGCTTTGAAAGTGGCGATCTTGTTGATGAAAATATGAATGAAAATGAAAATATCATGCATGAGGTTCAAGAGGACGACGTTGAGACGAGCAAGGTTGAAGATGATAAGTCAATTCAAGAAATTGGTGATTTATGTGCACCAAAGGTTTAAATGTGTTTTGAGTAGTTTTCAATTATTTCCAAAGTATAATTTGATCAATGAAATATTGAAAATAAGTTTGGAAATGTAATATGTGGGGGAATCATTTGCGGATAGTGGTGTTAAATCAAGATCAGGCCCGACCTTGTAGCTAGTCCATCTAGCCGGCTGTCTAGGGTTCCATTCACTCGGGGGGGCCCAGTCCATATATGCATGTATGTATATTAATAATTTAATCCACCCAAGTTCCAGCCCAGCCCATATATGATATATGCATGTGTATATATTAATTAGGGCTGTCAATGAGTCGGATTATGATCGGATCAGGCTCGTTCAGATCCGGCTCCATTTATATCGGATCGAATTCTGTCGGATTTGAATCTTGTTCGGATTGTGCTCGGATCTAGATTTTTTGAATCCAACGGATCTTGGTCGGATTTGGCCGGATATCGGATATTTTTCGGATCCAATAAATTTGTATTTAAAAAGTTAAATTAATATTTTTTTCCTAAAATAAGTTTATATCTTTTCAATTTTATTTAATTTGAGCTCACATTTTCAAAGTTTCTTTACTATATTCATATTTGTAGAATGAATATATTGGTTTAAATAAATTTATAAACGAATTATAAATTACTATCTTCTTAAATTGACGTTGAAATATTATTAATGAAACTTATTTTTATAAATCATTTTGTATATATATCTTTCTTTTTATTTGTTGTCGGATACGGATCTTCAACGGATCGGATCGACCTAAATCCATATTCGCTCCATGAGTTTCGGATTTCGGATCTTTATAATCGGATCAGGCCCATCGAATCTCTAATCGGACAATTATCCTAATAAATCGGATCGAATTCGGACGGATTCGGATTGAAATCCGCCCCATTGACAGCCCTAATATTAATCCTTCCAGCCAGCCCAAAATGAAAAAAAGAATAGCCCTACCAATTATCAGTTATCAACTCTGCCGATTGCACTCAACTCCCAAGTCCCAACTTAAGCCGTTCTCTTTTTCTTTTCTTTTTTTTTGATTGCAAATAAATATTGGCCTCTTATAATGCGATAAATTAAAAAAGAAATGCCAAGAATTTCAAGAGTGGTTAAAACATTTTCCCCCCCTTAAATAAGTGTTTTGTCTTCTATTCTTCTTCTTCAACTCCAAGTCTCCAATTGTTTCTTATTCTTCAACTATAATTGTCTAACAATATATTATGTATCTATACTCTCTTTCATAATTCTCTTGAATCCGATAAATTGTACTTCATCGGTCACGTTTATTTTGTTCCCTTGACATAGTTGACCAATCATTCAATTAACTAACTAGAATATGAAGATATAATAAATAATTTTGCATCTACTAAAGCAAAAAAAAAAAAAAATTTACATACCTAGTTCTTAGTTTCGCCTAGACCCCAAGAAGTCTAAGGCCATCCCTGATCAAGATAGAGGTGTCTAATACAAAGTAGGGGGCTTCTAGGAGCAGTTCAACTTGTGGAAAACTGCTGGCAGTTTTCCCCAATTTTGAACTGTTGGAATATTTTATTATTAAAAAAGTCACATGTTGTTCAGGTTACTCTTAGCAGGTAACATTAGTTTCTTTTACACATTTGCCCCTCCTTGTTAATAATAAAAAGTCACATGTTGTTTATGTTACTCTTAGCAGGTAACATTAGTTTCTTTTACACATTTGCCCCTCCTTGTTAATAATATAGCAACTAACAGCTCTATTGTTCGTAATATACAAATTCTTTTAGCAGCTATGAAAGAAAGAGAGAGAGAGCTATTAACAACCATTAACAATTAAAACTAACTCTTGGAGACAAATGCAATTTTACAACTAACCTGCTGTTTTAAGAAATAAATGTTTAGAGGCCTGCTGGAGACAAATGCAATTTTAAAACTAGCCATTACTAGCCATTAACAATAACTTCACGAAAACAATTAAAAATCATAGAAAATCTTTTGACATCATGTAGAGACAATTGTTGCTCGTTTACTCTTCTCTAGGGCATGGGTAGAGTGTTTTCGAAGTTAATTTCACATTACATACACTAATTGAGCTAGAATTTAATTCGGGTCGTGAAGAACTTGAACGGGCCGTGAGATTTATGTTCGATTTTCATTGGAAAACACTCCTGGAGTGTTTAATTGCTGTTTGTTGTGTTCATTTAAGTGATTCAGCGGTTCGGGCCCTCAAGAACTTAAACGGGCCGTGAATTCCATTCAAAATTGGTTCGGATTTCTTGAGGAATCTTCTTCTTTTTGTTCGGAGGTTTGATTACAGCCTATTTCAACGCAATTAACAGCATCTCTTGTTGAATTTTACAAATTGGGCTTCAAATCAGATTTCGGGTTCTTCGATTCTAGCGGTTTTTTGAGTGTTTTTGTTCTTGATTCTTGTTCTACATTGTTTGTTTTGGTTCGTAGTGTTTAATATCAAGTGTTTTTTGGTTAAATTTAATGATCGATTAATTGACATACTCCTCTGTTTTAAGAAGAATGGAATAAAGAAGGGGGAAGAAGAAGAAGACAGGGCATCTAAGTCATTTCTCATGATCCTATAGTGTAAATTTTTATCAGGTAACAGGTGAACTTTTTGCCACATGGCGCCCGATAAGTGGTGAACTGCCCACAGTGCCACCAAACGTGAACTGCAATTAGCAAGCCCGTACAAAGTAGAGGTTAAAGCAAGGTTAGATTCGATTCGTTATTTACATTTGTCTGTAGAGATTGGGTTGGTCGAAGCAAGAATTGTCTTTCAACGACAAACTCACTAAATTAAGTGGTGCATCAATAGATTAACCATATGCGAGGAAGTAATAGATTGAAATCATGGATCATTACCGGATCATCATGGTTGTGTTGAGTTATCCGATATTGAATTTAGCTAACCAACCAAAAAGATTGGGCCAAATTCATTTAATTTGGTCCAATCATCTCTATTAATTATTAAAGGGTACCAAATTAAACTGTCTCCATAATGTTATTATATAATTATTAGCATCAAAATTATCTTGTAATTATTATCAATTTTATATATTATTTGATTTAAGATTTATATGAAGATTAAAATTTAGAGTACTACATTATCTGAAATATGATAGTTTTATTGGATAGAGTCAATTCAAATCTTTATTTGATTCACGATTTATATTTATAAAAAAAACATTTTCTTGTAATGATTTGATTCACGTTTATAGGATAGAATCATGTATACGCAAAAAAAAAAAAAAAAAGTTCCAGATATCTTTATGCATAATTTGTTGGACTAGACTTAATTGATCAATTAATGTTATGCAATTATTAACATTAATGCGATATGTATTGGTTCAGATGTGTTGAACAATTATCGAGGCGCAGTATTAAGATAGATTTAACCTATTAAATTAACTATCTGATTAACAGTACAAATTTTATTGAAATTCTACTTCTATTTGTTAAGCAATCTTTGTTGAGTTAATTTATGTAAAAGTGATTATTAAATATTATTGTGTAAGATATATGTTTCTTTATGTCAAATCAGAGTAAAATTTCTATAAGTTTTATTTAGAGATATGCAAATTGTTGTTTGTTTGACTTTTGAGAGAATATTTTGAGAAAAATTAGAGATGAAAAACTTATTTCATAAAATAAAAAACATTTTTGTATGGTATTTCCCAAACACAATTTTTAAAAAAAAAAAGTCAAACAAACAAGTCCTGTAACTTTCGGTATAACCCGATACACGGACATTTTTATTTCATTTTAATCCCAATTACCAAAGAGCAAAGACAGCGTTCCAAATTTCCACTCCAAGCTTCGAGTTCACTCTTCTCACTTCTTCTACGGACTACCCTAGAGCAAAACCCAAATCTTCTTCTTCTTCGTCTTCAATTCAAAATCCCACCGCGCCGTCGCACCACCAACCCCCATCTCTCTCTCGGCCCAGATTTGTAATTTACAGAGGTACAGTCCAAATTCTAAATGCCCAATTTTGTTCTTTTTCTGATTTTCTCTTAATAATTTGGGTTCTAATTGCATTTAAAACCCAAAACTTGAATGATGCTAAAGTAATTTTTGGAGAGGGGACCGAGCTAGGGGATCTCTGATGTATTCTTTATGATTTCTATTCAACTGCATTAGAGTCGTAGGAAGCATATTATTATTTACATATGTATTCAAGACAAATTATTTTTTATTCAAGTTTTTTTGTACCGAAGCGGTAATTTACCAAACCAAATTTTTGGTTTGGCTAACGGTAAGAGATTTCAGAATACCCAACCAGCCTGTATACTGAAATTGGGTACGATTCGGTTTTATCGTTTGCACAGCCCTACATAAGATAGTAGCGATAGCAAAACTATTCTACTTTCATATTTTATTTATTTATTGATTATGACAAGTAAAAAATTATATTTGTTAACTTACATTTGTCGTATAACTATATTCACGGTACTTGAATTTTCAATATATATACACACACACACGATACTTGTAGTATTTGATTTTGTTAAGAGAAAGTTTTAAAAAAAAAATGAAATGTCATAAAAAGATGTTGAATCTGACTGTTCAGCGTAGCTGCAGTAGTTAACATAATTTCACTTTGTAGTTTGAAGAACTTTCATGGACAACATAGTAGATTCCCTGAGCAATGCATATCAGGACTTTATCTCGGCAGCAGCTAGTGCTTTCGAGGCGAAAGAAAGTACGGGTGGCCAAAAGACTCCAGCCACCGATGCTGCACTTGAAAACTTTAAGCAAAGATGGGAATTGTTCAGAGTTGCTTGTGATCAAGCTGAAGAGTTTGTGGAATCTGTGAAGCAGAGGATAGGGTCCGAGTGTCTCGTGGATGAGGCCACTGGTTCTGTCACTAGTACACCAGGGCAGCCTGTTCAAAGTGGTCTTCCACCTATTAGTGCCGTTCGATTGGAGCAAATGAGTAAGGCTGTTAGATGGCTTGTGATTGAATTGCAACAAGGATCAGGTGCTGGTGGTGCTTCATCGCATCCAAATTCTACGGCTCCTTTTGATGCTAGGTTCACTGAAGATGCTGCTCAATAGGTAATTCAAATGGCTTGTACTTTTAATACCTAAAAAGAACAAAAATGTAGTAATAAGTTTACTTATTTTTCTGAGAATTTGAATGTAACAATTTGTATCCGTAATATGTTAGCTGGATGGTGGCAAAATAATAAAGCTGATATTTGGTGAACATTGCTAGATATAGCAATTGAATCTAGAGGAATGTTATGTTGTAATGACTAAGGAGACATGAATTGACTCTTCTATGTTTAACATTCATGATGGCTTTCGGTCGAGCAAGATATAGCACAACTCAGACATTATAGGTCGAGTTTCGTTTAGAAGGTTAAAAGTGAACCCTCACACATATGCTTTGTTTAGGACAGATATAAGCTGAAACATACCAACTGGATGTCACTTTTAGAGCAATACACGGATGGTTGTGTGTGGACTAATGTTATCTATTTCCTTAAAGCTTTGCAATGTTGAGCTGATATGAAGTAAAATACATGGATTTCTTATATGTCATCTGTTAGAGTCTGAAACATGTTTATGGCATGGGAACATAACCTGAAACTGAAAGAAATAATTATGTTTTTGGCCTTTCAACCGAGTTCCGAAAATCTATGCCTACTGTGATTGTTTGTGCAGGGAAGGCTTCAGACATTTTGTAACGATGATAGGCAACTGATAATAAGTAACATAAGCAATTTTTTTTACCAGGTTAAGGAACTGGCTTATGGGGGCATCTTCTATCGAAAACCGGGTAAGATTTGCTTGTGCTTCGGTCACCTCTCGACTGGGGAAGACGTTTGAAACACATGTTGTCAAGCAAGGAAAGTAGTGGTTCATTTTAGTAAATGTATTGTAAAAACTAAATATTTAAGAAAAAAAACAAACAATTGCCAAGATTGAGACATGTTTGTATGTACATGATTTGAGCAAACCAAGGATTCTTCTGATTTGGAGAAAGGACAACCAAGCTTCAATCGGGTTCCCGAAAAATGGAAATAACAAGAGTCTTGAAAGCCAGAAATAAGAATAAGAATGAGCTTCCAAACAAAATTTAAAAAGCAAAATTACTCGTGAATATTGGAGTATGTTATAACTTGCAAACAAACAACTCTTAAAATGGAACTAACTAGTGGCTACCCAACAAGAACCACCTTCTCGCTTTTGCCAAGGAAAGTTTCTACAAATTTATTATTTATAAGTTCCCACCTTATAATTATATTGGACATCTTGCATATACAAGTATGGCTCAAGATCCTCTGTACCACTTTTAATGTACCACTCTTGTGTATTACTATTAATTAATTGATACATGCACATGTCACAATTATTACATTGGGTTAAAACTTTTCTCAATTATAAATTCTACAAGAATACTAGTCTATGTATTAATTGGTAATAAATGTACACAACAAACAATATTTAGTTGAACTAATAATATAATGGGGGATTCTAGGGTGCCCCTACGTTAGGTGTCGCTAATACCACATTATCACATAATATGTATCACATTGTATGGTATAAAGAGTATAATTTATACAATAAAATATGACACACATTGCGTGGTAATACCATCTAATTTGGAATAAATACTACATGATGTGGGGGTCATACTAAATATATGAGGTTAATAGTATGTTATGTGATCATGTACCATAAAATGTGATACACATTGTGTGATAATACACCTAATATGATATTAGCGACACGTAGCGGCACCCTAGAATTTTCCATAATGTTAATATTTTCTGAAATCAAGTCGAATTCCGAACGTCTTATCCTCATGCTTCTGGTAATCTCCTCGTTTGTGTTTTAAGCGCAACAAAAAAAGTGTACATAAGCCCTAACAAACACGCAACTAATAAATACTACTATTTGTCAAATTGACTTGCGCATTTGAAACACTGTTTTTTATCCAATAAAAATAAATAAATATTAAGTTAATCAGTTTATACTTGCCATAATAATATCATTCATTCATTATCAAAATCAGAAAAAGTTTTAATTTAGGCTTAGGCACACGAGGGAAAATAAAAAAACTGCAACCAGAGTCATGCAGTGTAAGTGTTCCTGAAAGAAGCAGAAATTACAGGTAACTCTCTCTTCTCCATCTCCCTTGATTTCCTCCTCGTTTTTACTCACATCATTTCTGTTTCTCATAATTAAATTGCCCTCAATCTTTATATATATCTGTTCGCAATTTCTCCGTTTTGGTAAGATTAAAGGGAGATTGACAATGGTTAGTGATAATTTTTGGCTTTCCCCATTTTATGTTAAGCTTTGTAAGAAATCAGATAGGCTGGACCTTGACTTCATTCGTTTGATCACGTTTCTTCGCTGGCTTGAATCAACGTTAGTGATTGATTATATATGCGTTGATTTTTTCTATTTTATTTTACTTTTTTTGTTAATTATTATTATTAAAAATTATACTACTTGATTCTACAAGTGTTTTAGTTTTTAAGGATTTTTTGTTTATATATTTTGATTGGTTATTTACAGAATTTTGGATTTAGGGGACAAAATGCACAAGGTCTGCGGCTGGATCTGTTCGGTAAGTGATTATTCTTCTTTAATTGATATTGATTGATGTGTAAGAAAAAGTGGAAATTCTTGTAATATTTTTTGTTCCTCCTTATGTCAATACCATTCTCCTTATCAACAGATTAAAATGGTATCTTGCTTGTTCCTATGGAATTAAGCTTATGCTATTCTATTTCCATATAATTTTGGGGTCTGGTGGTTTTGATATTCTGCTTCTATTGAGTGCTGGGATGCTACTTGTTTGGAGTTGGACCCATAAAATTCAGAATTTAATGATCCCCTATGTTGCACATGCATCATTATTTTTGGACCTCGGCTACCTGCCATATCTCTTATTATTAATTTATTATTGCAAGTTAGTCGTTCTTGATTAAGTCACAAGGCAGTTGGTAGATACATTTGTTTTCACTGAAACTAAATTTAGGTTGGGGAGAAAGTTAGGAATAACCCTTTTTTGCGCTTTTGCTAGACATATTCTTGACCATTGTTATATACAGATAATAAAATTTTAGAAAATGAATGTAAATCCTCATATGATCCAGAGGGAAAGATAGAGAACATATGCAATTATAGCACGCCACATAAGTTTAGTGAAAAATTGAAATTAGAAACAAAATGGAATGGAGCTGGAAAATGGTTGTCAATAACCAGGAGAAGCAAATGTGTGGATGAGCTCAACATTGTTGCCAGATCTTGACATGGATTTTCCATACCTGTAGACCATTACGGTTAAGAGACTGTTATATCCAGTGGAGCAAGTTAGGCTGTTTTCTGTGCTAAGTGTTCTGTTTGAGTCAGGGGTCTTTAAATATGTTGTGTAAGTGGGCTATTTAGACTTATGAGGATAGATGTATGATACTTTTTGGCATTTTTGCTACTTTATTTTAGAAATTTTATAGATGCAAATTTTGTTCCAGAGTGGCAATCTTGGGCTTCATTTAATGTGGCACATTATGCATCTGATTGTGAGCATTTGGTACTTTCTGCTGGGTCTAGTGAGTGCACTAGAGAGCGTTCTTATCTCCAGTGGATTGTTGAAGAGGTTTAAAAATCTTGATATTAGTAAAGTTCAGTACCTGGCAGTAGTTATAGACAGCGAAGAAGCTCTTCAGACTCTGAAAGTTCTTGACCTATTGCGGTGGCTTGAAGCTATTGGGCTGAAAAATGTATGCCTCTATGATACAGAAGGTACTGATGCCATGACACGGAAAAATAACCTTGGCAATGCCATTCAAATATATGTTTGCCAGCTTTACAGATGTAATTATGATTGATATTCCTTTTATGTTGTAGGAGTGCTGAAGAAATATAAAGATGCCCTCATGTTATGGTTGAAAAGTGAAAAAATGTTAAAAGTACGATTCTCGCTTCTGCATCTTCTACATTCTATGTTATTGAAATCCATTAGTGGTTATAATGTCTTACGTTTCTGCAGGCATTGGATCATTATTTATATTGCCGTCTTGAATAAAATATCATTTTCATGAAATATTTGTTTGTATGAAAGTTTCATGTTTTAAAACATGCATAGTTATCCTTAAGGTGATAATTTTTAACCTCGCACTGATATAGTGTTTCCTTTCGTATATCAATAAAGTAAATCAAAATGTTAGAAAACAGTTATTTGCCTACCATATTCTAAAATGAATTTCCTCTAAATCAAGACTGAATTATCTTTGTACAGGAAACTGCAACAAGTGAACAGCTTCTTGAGCCGAAATATATGAATTTGGAAGTCGTATCTTTTTCCGATGGGAAACATGCTGTCGCCAAAGCAGCTAATTTTCTATTAGAGAAGCAATATTTAGGTGCCAATACTGAGAAGCCAAATTTGACAGAGTCGGACATCACAGATGCTCTTCGAGCAACAGGTTTGTAGTTTTAGTACTTCTGTATTAACAGTATATACAGATAGCATGCATAAGTTTTGCTCTAGTTTTAACAAACATATCCATTTTTTGGTGAAACCAGGGTGTGGGGGTCCAGAACCTGATCTCATGTTGATTTATGCTCCTGCGAGGTGCCATCTGGGATTTCCGGCTTGGAGAATTCGTTATACCGAGATTGTGTGAGTATTAGTAGTATGCTTTATTACAAACCAACTTTTTGCACTGTTTTGGGAACTTTATAAAAGGCAATTCACTTTAGCAAGTGACATATTTCAAATCACAAAGAATATAGTATACTTTGTCTAGTTATATATATTGGACAAGATTCTTCTGAGTTTGCAATTAACTGCAGAAGCGTGGGATTTTTTTCTTTGTAATATTTGAACATTTTTGAACTCTGGACTTTGTGCTGTATTCTTGGCTGCAGGCACATGGGACCATTGAAGTCTATGAAAATTGGTGCCCTTGTTAAAGCCATTCGTAGGTTCACCATGGTGCATCAAAACTATGGTATGTGAATCCAGTACAATTCCATAAGCTTATGTGTGCAGGATCGAACAAAGCCCTGTTGAATTTGTATGTAATTCAACCTAGTATAAACCTATTAAATTGTTAAAAGATAAAATTATTGGGACAATTAATAAAGATAAAGGAAAAAAGAAACAGAGATGTAAATTTCTCAGAAACATTTCAGAGGTTTAATCCCTAAGGTTCTGAAAGCCATTTGTAATAGTTGTTTTGCTTCTCAAACAAATAAAATGAAATCAAAACTAAAGCAGAATGGTCTATTTCAATGGTTCACAGACATATGTTAGGATATTGCAATGGTGAAAAAGGTTCCAAGTTGTGTTAGACTTCTTTTCTTGTTTCTTTTTCCCTTGTGATCAAAATCAAAGAAACGCCATCATACTGTGTACTTGTGAATAAATTTGCTCTGTGTTACTCAGCATAAACCTGACCTGAATGTTCTATAAATTTATTCACTTTGTTGTTCTTCATTTCCAGGTAAATAAGCTGGTATATTTCAATCCTGTAAGCCGTTTACAAGAATTACATATTTGTTGCTGAGGTGCATTTGTAGCGAATACTCTTATTTATATAAACTTTCTTTTTTTGGGTTAAGGACTCTCATGTTCAATTTATGTAAACATATTTATATAACCACATGTGAAAAATCTGAAGTACTAAATTTTCTACCTCTCTTTCTTCCTCATGCCTCTTTTGTTTATTGTGTTATTATTCGGGAAAAATTGATCCAGCTTCTTGATGGAAAATAGTACGCCTAAGAATGTTATTGCCTAGTTTCTATCAAACTTGCAAACATTCTCGAATTATATTATTAAACATCTACCTTTTCACAAATATTAGTCTACTACAAGTTTACAACATAGCCCCTAGTATTAGTAACAAAAGTACAATCTCGCCCATAAATCTTGCACAACAAACAAAGTGTTTCTACACATAGCAATGATTAACACTGCAAGCAACAATATTATACATAACTTTTAAGATTTCAAGGTAAAACAAAAGATTCCGCAAAACCATAGGGATAATATTATCACAATCCAACACCCCTAAACTCCCAAATTCCAAAAGCATTTACATTCTCTCAAATTCCACTTCTAGGACACCGGAATCCAAACAAGATTATCAGCCGGAAAGAAATGACAAACAGGCGAGGCACCAGGCGTAGTTTTAAGTACTTGAAACGCAACATGATCAGGGTCCCACTGTGAGGTATCCATATGACACATAGCAGTAGCTTCGACTCTACCACCATCCTCTCCATCTAACATAACCTTATAAAGCATGTTGTCACTGACTTGACCGTGGCAGTAAAACACCGCATAGGGATAAGGAAGCGTATGGCAAGCCACAATCTTTTTAGCCGATATTTCAATTGGAGGTTCATATATTGTGTAGTTTTGGAGAGGGGATATTGATTCAGTAACATAATTTGTTGTCAAAACTTTGAAGCGCGAATTGAGACCGAATATATTAGAGATGGAATCGAGCATGAACTCCAGTGAAGTGGCACAAAACTTACTTTCACCTTTGATTGGTGGGAATTCACAGTGATTGAGTGTGGTTTCCATGGCTAGGGCCTGTTTGGAGCCATGGGGGAACGAGAAAAGTTGAAGAATGTACGGTAGTTGGGACGAGGTGAAAGGAATGGAATCGGATTCTTGTTTGGTTAGTAGATGAGGAGAGGTTAAAGGGTCCTTTTCAGGGAAGTAGATTAACATTTTATTGCCAAGTTTGAGATCATTGTAATAAAAGAACAGATTTAGTGCAGGATCCATTTGAGACAGAGATGAAACTTTGTCTGGAATCTGGACAGAATTACCCTCTTGATTGATTCGAAATCGAAGATGGTTTTCCATATGATCATCATTTTTCATGTTTGGTGTATGGATTTTCAGGTGCCCTTCAGTTATTTGGAGACGCTGCAAATGGTATAAAGTACATAAGGTAAGATATTTAATGGTGATTAAATATGATGAATTCTATGGAATGATATTTTGACATATTACCTGAAACAAAAGCAGTGAACACAGGATGAAGATTGAAGAATTGAATCCAAAATCCATAGCTCCTTTTTTGGAGTTCTTGAATCTGTCAATAGTCTTTTGTTCCTGAAGGAGGCTTTTTAGCTGTCTTGTTTTATATACATATTACATAATAATAATAATAATAATAATAATAATAATAATAATAATAATAATAATAATAATAATAATAATATTTTATTTATATGTTCATGAAAGTTTCTTTCTACTAATACTATAGCAAGTGTAAAAGGGAGCATAATAATCTGCTTTTTCTCAAATTTGTGCTTATATTTTCTTTCAAGGACGTCAGTCATAATTAGGCATAAATTTCTTGAGAATGAAACAATGATAATTTATGGGTACTGTTTAAAACAAAAACATAAAAATACTTTGTATTGCTGAATTGGAGATAAACTCAATAAGCTCTTCATAACCCGAAGAGGGTCAACTCTTTTCTCCTAATTTAAAATTATAGATTCAGAATCTCTCATAACAATCTTTGCTTAGATCATTTTAACTAGTCCCATTTTTCGGATATTTTTTTAAGTATATGTAAAAGTAGTTATAATTATTTAATTGAAGTGATAATAAAATCTCAAATAATTTATCAGGTTGACTAGGTAACTCCACTACATAGTGGGACTATTATTCTATAATGTTTGAAAAGGTTAGGATAGGAAGCAATAAATAAACACATGTTGTTGGTATATATATAGATGTCATGTCACTATATATATATATATATCTATACTATTATAAAAGCATGAATATTTCTTAACTTTTTTGTGAAGACTAAAATACCCCTACTTAAATTATAAAGTGATATTTAAATAAATAATAAATATATAAAATAATAAAAGTAATTGAAGAGGTATATTTAGACATGAAGTCTTATTATATTTATCTCCTACATAAACTCCTAAAATTTATAAATTCTCTTTTACATGAACTTTTGTAATTTTTAATCTTAAGAAAACACTATTATATATATTAAATAGCCCCTAAAATATATATAAAAATTATTATATTCCAGTATCAATATTTATATTTATTTAAGTAAGAAAATATTAATTTAAAGATTTAGTACAACATAAGTTATACACTCTAAATATAAATACCCCTACTTAAATTATAAAGTGATATTTAATTAAATAATAAATATATAAAAGAATAAAAGTAATTGAAAAGGTATATTTAGACATGAAGTCTTATTATATTTATCTCCTACATAAACTCCTAAAATTTATAAATTCTCTTTCGCATGAATTTTGTGATTTTAATCTTAAGAAACACTATTATATCAAATAGCTAGCCCCTAAAAATATATATAAAAATTATTATATTTTATTTTAGCATCAATATTTATTTAAGTAAGAAAATGTTAATTTAAAAATTTAGTACAAAGTCATAAACACTCTAAATATAAATATTTAAAATGAAATAATCTTAAATATCATTATGTTAAAAAAAATTAAAATTGAATTGCTATCTTACTATGAAAGAAGAAAAATTACTTATAATTTAGCTAATTATGTAATTTTACTTTGGCTAGAATATTATCAAGAATATTCAATAATTTCAAGATATGCGTAACCTTCTTTACGTGAAAAATTGGGTGAAATTCGTGGAAAATGGTAAAATAGATAAAATATAATCATTGAAACAAGTGAAATCAACGAAAAATTCGAGTGAAATTGGTGGACACTTGCGAAGTTGATGAAAATTTGGTTGAAAATGATACAAAAAAATACCCTGAAATCGATGAAAATTCGTGAAAAAAAAATGAAACCGGTGAAACGACAACTATAGTGAAAGGCAGGTGAAATCGGTGAAAAATGAATAAAGTCGGCGAATACGTGTCAAATCAATGAAAATTCAGTAGATATTGGTGAAAAGAACATGTGAAATCAGTGAAAAATATATGTGATATAGGTGAAAATGGGTAATATGACAAAAACGTTTGAATCAATAAAAAAAAAGTTTAACAGACAGAATAAGGTGAAACCGGTAGAAAATTAGTTTAAAACGGATAAAACAAGAGGACAAAATTATAAAAACAATGAAAATAAGTTATAATTGATAAAAAAAAATGGGTAAAACGGTAAAAAAAAAAAAAAAAAAAACTAAATTGGTAGAAATGAATTAAATCGATTAAAAAACAGGTAAAATTGGTGAAAAATGAATTAAACTGATGAATTAAATAGGTGAAAACGGGTAATATACTTTATTTTATGACATAATAAAATTAATTTTACTCTAACTTACAAAACATACCAATGAAATTAACTAAACACGTACAACGTACGTGCACTTTCCTAGTATATATATATATATTTTGCAGGTCAACTTTAGGGCCTAGCAACAACATGGAAAATTCAAGGAATGACAAATTAGATTACATGAAACAGTACAAATTTTCTAAATTTTGGGGCTATAGTAATGAAATGCATATATATATATATATATATATACTATATATAGTTTAGTCAACCAGGCCACTAATTGTTGGTAATATTGTATTGAATGATTTAGATGACATAATCATCCAGAGGGTACTAGTACTGCAAAGTGCAACTTATAATGGGCCGGCCCGAGCCCGGGGGTGCTATTGAAATTAAAGAACTTTGAGGCAGAGGTCAAAGCAACAAATTAAGACCTTTATCTTTTTATACCAATACCCTAGCTAGCTAGCTACTATTTCTTTATTTCATAATTTGTTCTTCATATATTGCCTAAGGCAATGCAAAGAGCTTCTGAATCCTGCTCCGCTGCACCCTCATCTGCTCTTCGGTTGGAATTTCGGTTGCAAACTCAATTCCAACGGAGGTTTTTTCAAACGATGTCTTCGGTTGCAAAATCGATTAGAAATTCAAATTTCCAATCGATTTTTACCCATTTTCGATTGGACTGTCAGTTGGATTTTTTGTTTTTTTTAGTAGTGTATTTCACACTAATCATCATCGTGTTGAATAACTTTAAATATATTTACAATACCAAGGCAAGAGTTTAATAAAATTATCTAATTCCATTCACCCACAATTCAACCACTTCAATTCATTCTAACAACTTATTTAAATTCCGAATTAAGTGCAAAGTTATAGTTTACAAGTTATGAAACCATAATTTACATTTCTACTAGATAGCTTCTTAGAATCACGTACTACTCAGTTTTTAAATATTAGCTTCACATTCACAATGATTATACACAATAATTCTACTTCATGGCTCTGACCGATATATAATTCTAAGTGAATAAAATGCCCACACAAATTAAGTTTTGTAGAATCAAGAAAGACTTTCTTGTTTAGCAAATGAGTTATGAGTATATGTTAGATTTTTGGTAGGAAATAAGTAGCGGACTGCAGTAATGGAATCAAGGCGTGTTGCAATGCCACTTTCCTTAAGACTTATTTCGCCCCCACCACACGGTATACAATAGGGATTTGCGATTAGCCTTTAGGATACAATGAAACCCAATGTTTAATTCTGTTTTGTACTCACAGAAATAAACCACAGGACACACACGGAATTGGCAAAATTATCTAACTTATAGGATATTTTTCTGCAGTAAAATATTTATAAGTAACTTGGAGAAGAAGAGAAAAAGTTGTATGAAATTCAGAATTATACTTGTCTTATATAGACATAGTTGTGTCTATTCCGAATAGACACAATTATTTGAATTTGGAGCCATAATTTAAAAGTCACAACTTTCCAATTTAAATTCAAATTTGAATTAATTATTGGAAGTTATTTGGTAGTTATTTTGAAAATAACTCCAACAATCCCCCACCATTTTCAAAATCTCCAAATTTTGATAATTTTGTGGAATGTATGCATAAATGAATGTATCGGTTCGATTTGAACAGTCACTTAGTGAAATGTTTTGCTGCCAATCAGAAATGTATGGTAGACTAGCTTTGAACCAACTATTCCTTTTTTAATTGGTTAGGTACATATCACACATAAATTCCAAGTTCCAATATATGCCACTTTAGTTGACACGAATATAGCCTTGTGTCCGTATCCTTTCATGAATGTTGTCAGAGTTAAGCCTTTTAACTCCTAGAAGCGGCTACACTTCTCACTCATATAGGTAGACCTTTAATTAGTACTCCCGTATTTATAGTACTTTATATTAAGTCTATTAAGAACTATATGTTCACCCTTCCTTTAACTTACGGGTACTAAGCACTTTTACCTTGGGATGATAATTTTAGTGCTTCCAACCATTTATATGATGTAATATGTTTCATTGAACTCAAAACTTGAAGTAGCAACTAGTGTTGAGTTGAGCTTACACCACTAATGATTTTAGTTTGTAGGCTTTAGTCCCATCCCCTTTGATGTCTTAAAGACTAGATCCCTAGTGAGGCCTTTTGTTAAGGGATCCGCCAGATTTTGATTTGATCGTACAAAATCAATTGTGATTACTCCATCAGTGATGAGTTGTCTCACATAACTATGTCTAACCCCAATGTGTCTAGACTTGCCATTATATACATGACTATATGCCTTTGACAAAGTAGCTTGACTATCACAGTGAATAGATATTGGTGACATTGGTTTTGGCCACAAAGGAATGTTATAGAGTAAGTCTCTTAACCATTCTGCTTCTTTACTTGCTGAAGCTAATGCAATAAATTCAGCAGCCATAGTAGAATCGGTTATACATGTTTGTTTCTTGGAACCCCAAGAAATAACACCACCACCGAGCATAAAAATCCATCTACTTGTAGATGCATGATCTACTCGATCTGTAATCCAACTTGCATCGGAATATCCTTCCAAAACTGAAGGATAACCTGAATAACAAATACCAAAGTTCATTGTTTTCTTTAAGTATTTCAATACTCTATAAACTTCATTCCAATGCAATTTACTCGGATTACTTGTATATCTACTTAGTTTTCCAACAGCAAAAGCAATGTCCGGTCTTGTACTTGTCATAGCGTACATTAAGCACCCAATAACTCTTGCATATTCTAGTTGTGCTATTGGTTTTTCTTTATTAGGTACTAATTTTACACTTGGATCAAAAGGTGTAGATACCGGTACACATTCGGATTTACCGAACTTTTTGAGTACTTTTTCAATATAATGAGATTGGGTTAAAGTTATATTATCACCATCTCTTATTATTCTTATTCCAAGAATAACATCAGCCACACCCATATCTTTCATGTCAAAATTATTTGACAAGAATTTCTTGGTGTTTTCTACTTGTTCCAAGTCAGTACCAAATATTAACATGTCATCTACGTATAAACATATCATGACACCTTTACCATTTATGAATTTACTATAGACACATTTGTCTGATTCATTAATCTTAAAATCATTTGACAACACAACCTAATCAAATTTTTGGTGCCATTGTTTTGGAGCTTGTTTCAAACCATATAATGATTTAATAAGTTTACATACTTTCTTTTCTTGTCCAGGAACTATAAACCCTTCGGGTTGTTCCATATAGACTTCTTCATCTAAAACACCATTTAAAAATGCTGTTTTTACATCCATTTGGTGTATTACTAGATTATGAATTGATGCAAGTGCAATTAATAATCTAATAGTAGCAATTCTTGCCACAGGGGCATAAGTATCAAAATAATCGATACCTTCCTTTTGTTTAAAGCCTTTTGCTACTAACCTTGCCTTAAACTTATCTATAGTTCCATCTACTTTCATTTTCTTTTTGAAAATCCACTTACAACCTATTGGCTTGGAACCAAGAGGGAGGTCTACTAATTTCCAAGTTTTATTTCCCATTATAGAGTCCATTTCATCTTGTATTGCTTCTTTCCAAAATGCAGAGTCTTGTGACTTTACTGCTTCTGTATATGTTAGAGGATCACCTTCTAAATTGAAGCAATAAGGTAAATGCGTATTTATATTTTCTCTTGTTCCTTCTACCAAAAACATAAAGAAGTCAGGACCATAAGTCTTTTCTTTTCTAACTCTTTTGCTTTTCCTTTGTTCAATGACTTCTTCTTTTATCATTTATTACATTGTCATTTTTTGGAATACTTTCATTGTTAATAACATGATCTTTGGGTCTAGGAATTGAATTAAACCTCGTTTCATCAAATATAACATCTCTTGATTCAATTACTGTATTTAGAGAATATGAATCATTTTTCTCTCTAACCATGAAACGATATGCTTTGCTATGTTCAGCATAGCCTATAAATATACATTCAATTCCTTTTTCACCCAATTTTCTCTTCTTAGGTTCAGGCACCCTTACAATGGCTCTACAGCCCCAAACTTTTAAGTAATTAAGGTTTGGTTTTCTTTTATTCCAAAGTTCATATGGAGTAGTTTTACTCTTTTTATTTGGAACTCTATTTAGTATATAACAAGCTGTTAATAGAGCTTCACCCCAAAATCCTTTTGACAATCCCGAGTTAGAAAGCATTGCATTTACCATTTCAGTCAATACTCTATTTTTACGTTCTGCTATACCATTTTGTTGTGGTGTATATGGTGCAGTAACTTGGTGAATTATACCAGTAGACTCGAAATACTTAGGATTATAGTATTCACCCCCTCTATCACCTCTTAAACATTTAATAGATAATTCACATTGCAATTCTACTTCAGTTTTATAAATTTCAAATTTATCCATAACTTGATCTTTTGAATGTAATAAGTAAACATAACAAAATCTAGAATAGTCATCTATAAATGTAGCATAATATTTCTTTCCACCTATAGTTGGAGTACTATGTAAATCACATAAATCACTATGAATTAAGTCAAGTAATTTAGAACATCTATCAACTTTAGGAAAAGGAATTCTAGTTATTTTAGTAAGCATACAAGTTTTGCATTTATCATGATTATTATCAATTTCAGGAATTAATTCTAATTTAACCATATCATGCAATCTTCTATAATTAACATGTCCTAAACGACTATGCCATAAACAAGAAGTAGGCTCAACGATATAAGTAGAAATGACTTTATTAATATTATCAATAATGTTGAGTTTAAACATGCCCTCATACATATAGCCTTTTCCTACAAAGGCACCACCCTTGGAGAGTACAAAGTTATCAGCCTCAAAAACTAGTTTGAAGCCATACTTATTAAGCAATCCACCAGATACAAGATTTTTCCTAACTTCAGGAACATAATAAACATCTTTAAGTACAAGCATTTTTCCAGAAGTAAATTCAAGATGAACAATCCCTTTGCCCTTTATTTCAGCAGTAGCCGAGTTTCCCATAAACATAACACTTCCATCATTGACAGGTTCAAGGCTTTTGAAAAAGGCTCTTGTCCTTGCAAACATGTTTGGTTGCACCAGAATCTATCCACCATGCTCCATCATCTTGTACTAGATTCACTTCAGAAATCATAGCCACAAAATTGTTGTTAGGGGCTGGAGCATTTTGATTCTTTTTCAGATGACGGCATTCCGCCTTTATGTGGCCAAGTTTTCCACAATGGAAGCAAGGACCCTTCTTTTTCTTTTTCTTGAAATTATGGCCATTTGGTTTCATAGATTGTTGTTGCTTGTCTTTCTTCTTAAAGTTGTTATTTGGTGGTTTGTTTGATTCTCCCCCTTCAACCACGTGGATTTTGGAGACTTCAGAATTCTTTTCAGAAATCTCAAAGGACTTAGAAGTCTCTTCTTGATTCCGAAAATCTTCCTCAACACGAAGATGGTTTCCAAGATCTTCAAGGGTCATCTCCTCTTTCTTATGTTTAAGAGTTTTCTTAACATCTTTCCATGATGGTGGGAGTTTGTCAATTATAGAGGACATAGCAATGGTATCATCCATTTTTAATTTATATTGTTCATAAATTGATAAGATTTGATCAATTTCATGCCATTGATCCATGACAGAACGACCATCAACCATTTTGTAGTTATTAAAACGACTAACCAGAAATTTTCTGCTACTTGCATCTTCGGACATGTATCTTGCCTCCAATTTGTCCCAAAGTTCCTTTGCAGTAGGCACGTTTTGATAAGCATCGAACAAGGCATCAGACATCCCGTTCAAAATATGGCCTCTACAAATGTAGTCATCATTTTCCCACTTTTGCCTTGCACAAGTTTCAGCAACAGTTTCTTCATCGGTTTCTCTAGGCTTTTGTTGAGTGAGCACATAAACAACTTTTAGAGTTGCAAGTAGGAAATGCATTTTCTTTTGCCAGCGGTTGAATTTTCCTCCTTCAAAACGTTCAAGTTTCACAATGTTTGTAGACATCTCTTTGATTGATGCCATTAATGCAGTAACAATAAATAAGTCTTAAGACTATTAGATTTTTGGTAGGAAATAAGTAGCGGACTGCAGTAATGGAATCAAGGCGTGTTGCAATGCCACTTTCCTTAAGACTTTACAATAGGGATTTGCGATTAGCCTTTAGGATACAATGAAACCTAATGTTTAATTCTGTTTTGTACTCACATAAATAAACCACAGGACACACACGGAATTGGCAAAATTATCTAACTTATAGGATATTTTTCTGCAGTAAAATATTTATAAGTAACTTGGAGAAGAAGAGAAAAAGTTGTATGAAATTCAGAATTATACTTGTCTTATATAGACATAGTTGTGTCTATTCCGAATAGACACAATTATTTGAATTTGGAGCCATAATTTAAAAGTCACAACTTTCCAATTTAAATTCAAATTTGAATTAATTATTGGAAGTTATTTGGTAGTTATTTTGAAAATAACTCCAACAGTATATATATGACTTTCCATTTCTGCGCAAAATAAATAATTCATCTAAGCAATCAGGATTATGAATTTTCAAAGAATGTTCAACCAACAAATTTAAAATATATATATATTTATATATCAACAAGACTAGTGCTATTAAACTAGCTAGAAAATAACTCGTATAAATATCTAGTTGTTCTAATTATTAGGAAATCAAAGCGGAGCGAAATCTTGTGATAAAAAGCGTTCCCATGCGCGCTCAACTCAATTGAATTAATCCCATACCACAAGAGATATATACAAGCGACTCGATTCCAACTTATATGATGACGACTCAAGTACTTGTGATTAAGATCCAAATAAATATAATGCATGAATTAAAACTGGACTAAATTCTGACCGGATTAAAGTCAGACCCACAACAAATTACATTCAACTGTTTTTTTTTTTTTTTTTAAAATCATTCACAAATTCAATCAAATCTTGAAAAAAAGAATCAATATTTATGTATGCCCTATATTCATTTATTTTTTTTAATGAAGCTTTTGAAAAAAGAGGAGCTAAGAATATGAAAAAACATCATTAATTGCATCCACCAGTTTAACTATTTATATATGCTACTCTTTTTGTGGTGCATGTTCTAACTTAGTTTTTCAATACCCACCAGCATTCTGCAACCAGCCAAAATGCCACAAACCCTCTTCCTTTTGACTTCCTCACCATGCATGGCTTCTGGCCAGATAACTATATCCAAGTCTCAAGTTGAAACTCCAAAAAATAATTGAAAACAAAAAAAAAGGAAGACCATATATGATGGTTAGACAATTGAAATAAATTAAGTCTATTGTAATATATATAAGAGGTTCTATTTTAATTTTGATTTCTTTTTTGTCCACTTTAAATACTAAAATGACGCCATTTAAGTATTTACTTTGGACCAGATTTTGTTTTCTTTTTTTAAGTATTTTTCGCGGGATTTTGTGCGTTAACAAATTTAATTTTCTACGGCTAATTTGTCCATCTCATAGGGGCCCACGTATTTACAGTCAGTTTTAGCTTTTCTTTTCCTTCCTAAATAATAAATATTGTCTAACTATTTTTTCTCCCAAATTCTCTTCCTCCAATTCAATTTTCCCATTCACACCTGCTGAATTTTATTTCTTTTTTTCTCAAGCTTCTAAGTTTCTCACTTTCTCTATGAAATTTTGGATAAACCAAAAGAATATCGATTGGATTTAGTGGCTTGCACGCTTGTAGATTTATCGGTTATACGAACAGAGGTGGTGGTGCAATGCTAGCCGCCGCTAATTCTCAGCCAAACAAAAATATAATTGACTGAATGATATACTTTACTCTCCAAATCTAATTTACTCTCTCTCTCTCTCTCTCTCTCTCTGATAGTTTTGATTTCTGTAGTGAAAGGAAGAAAGAAATGGATCCGGATTCAGTGAAATCGACTCTTTCTAATTTGCCTTTCGGAAATGTTATGGCTGCCGCATTATCAGAAGGTATTACGTTTTTGTGATTTCTTATACGTTCATGTAACTTTCAGTGGGTGATGTTTAGTGCATTTGATGCTTGTAATTCTGTTTCATGATAGGAAATGACAAATTTTAAATGAATCGGCAGTACATCTTCAATTGATTAGATTGAAGGTTGCAGCTTATTTAAATTCATTTAATGTAATAGTAGTATTAAATTTTAAAATTAATGCCTACTTTTTTTTTCCCCTCCCCTGGTGAAAGTCATTAATTTAGTATGATCTTTCTAATGGGTTTGTAAGGTTTTTCCTTCATATTATGATCTCTTCTCTTCAGTAGTAAATCAAAAGAGTTCAATGGACGTACTTTTGCTCTTGATTTAAGTGTTATGCTGCGAACTTCTGCTGTTTTGAAGAATTAGACCTTTTATTTTCTTTATAATTAGAATGTGTCCTGAGATTCTTCAAATAGAGCGATTCACTTTTAGGACTAGGAATGTAGCTGCAGGTATTAGACATGTATATATATAGTTTGGATATTAAGTGCCTTAAATTTTACAGGAAGTGCTGCTGGCTCAAGAGAAAGCGCAGGCAGCTCTGTTAATCAGAAAGTCGATCTGGATGTAAGATTTTTCATGTCTTAAATATATCCATTTGGTTTACTTGTGTTTGTTACACTCAGGATCCTGATCGAGCTGGAAAATTGCAGCTCTTAAGGTTCATGATCTGTATCTCGAGTGATCTTGTATATAGATATCTTTCAATTTCTATATCTTTACTTTTCTTCACAGAAAGAAGCTGAGAAATTGAAAATGCAAGGCAATGGGGAGTATACTGAGGCGGACATTTTAGGTGAAGTGAAAAAGTTTTTTGTCACTTTTACCATCGAGAGTTCTACCGTTGCAAGTAAGGACACATAAAATCTCTAAATTCAAACATAAAATCTACCACTGAGCCTGAGGGGGTATATGATAATAAAAATTTAGGACTTCATATGATTTGGAAAATGTTCAGTTACGGTATTTATTATTGAAAAAAAAAATGCATCAACAATGCTTCTTCAAATGTATGAACTTTAATTTCTAGAAAGTTGTGGTTCAATAGTTAGAATCCTTCTAATATATGGATATCTGTAATGTGTAGGGAGTAAATGTATGGAGAAAATGGGAGCTGGAAATCGGGGTCAAGACCAATAATGGAAGAGGATCACTTCCAATTCAAAAATTGGGTTGATCCCGATTCCCGGGTATGAGAAGTCAATCTAGGAAGAGTTGAGGAAATGTTATTCGTTATATATGTGTACCTTCAGGTATTCCTTCATACTTAAATCATGGATTTTTTTTTTTTCTTCACTTTATCAACTAATTTCAGTTATTATGTGCATTTTCCACCGATGAATATTCAGTGATCTTGTTTGAATAGCTTGAATTGACTTTCCATTGTTGATCTTTACTTTGTTGCTCACCTCTTTATCTCCCATTTCATCAGCAAAAACTTGTCTCCTTCAATCTAAAAATAAATATATAAAAATTATTTTTCTTGAAGATATCATTGACTCTGCATCTAGAATCGCTACAGTAAAACTTTTAAACTCTCTTATCATTTCATTTTCTTATTTTTTTACATAATATATAAGTCCTCATCCAATTAAACGGTTTAAAACACATGTGTAATGTTCTTATTATATATGTACATGGGAGAAAATGGGTACGTATTTCTTTTGATCTTGTGAAGCAATAATTTACAAGTCTTTAATATATAATTTTGTCCATATTAAAACAATGCAGCAAATAAATCTGATAGGTTTTATATAGGATTATTTTTCTTTGTTTTTCCAATTTGTTCTTAATCGATTTATTTGTTGTAGGCATGTCTTCGGAGAAGCAGGAAGCATCTGGTTTGCTTGGTGATTCATGAATCTCATTTAATGTGTCCGACGCGCCTTGAAATTGATTAAATCCTTGGGAAACAAAAAACAAACAAAAAAAAAAAATTGCATCGACAATGGTTGCAGAGTGATGTTGATAATTTTTCTAGCATAGCATCACATTATCACCAAGATAAACTGAAATACCCCCAACTTAAATGTCTAAAATTTTCACTCATTTCCTAATTACTAGATTATAACTCGATGCAGAGGCATACCATTAACACATCACAATAATGGAAAGCTTTTCTTATTAGCATATGTGTAATCAATAGACATGTTTTATGTATGATAGACATCATAGCGAGCTCATTAATAAACGTCAAAAGTTCAAAAATCAGGCAAGACACATTTATTGGGCACAAACACCGCACATTGAGCGGTGCTGCACCCCTAGTTACTATATATAATGGAATGCACATATACGATAATATTTTAATTAATTTAAGGGTATAGTAATGAGAGTGATTTTTGGCAAGTTACAAATAGTGATGGATATGGTAAAACTATAGGTTGAATAATCGAATATAAAAAGTAAAAACAAAAATAGTGGCATTAAGCTAGGGTTTCATTTATTATTTTTTTTCCCCTCACTACAAAAAATTTAAATTTTAGTGACAAAATAGTAAATAACAAAGTGACAAGAATTTAAATATTGTCACTAAAGTAATGTATATAGATACACTAGTGACAAGAAATGTGAAAAAATTGTCACTATCGACATTTAGTGATACCCCAAAAGTGACAACTAAAAAGTTTTTTTTTTTGGGCAAGTGACAACTAAAAAGTTATCACTAAATTATAGTGACAATATTTATTGTCACTCGATTGTCACTAAAAGGGTGTCACTAATTGTCAATAGTGACAACTTAAGTTCCATAAACTTATCACTAATAGCCATTAGTGACAACTTAAAAATATATTTTGTCACTATTGCACTTGTCACTATTATTATTGTGACAAAACTAATATTTTTATCACAAAATATATGCAAAAAGTGACAATTTCAACAATGTCACTTAATATTTTGTCATTAAAATCCATTTCTCTTGTAGTGCCTGTTAATATAGCCTGCATCTTTCTTTTTATGAAATCGATGAAAATGGATGACAAATAGACTACATGTATGGCTAACTATTTTGTAGTTGGAAAAATAAAAGCTATATCATATTCAGAACTAGCTAATACCCTAATATTGTCGTAGTTATCACATGCATGATGCACCTATTAGACTTGTATCAACAATAAGGCCTATCTCCGATGACTCTTCAGCTTAAGTTCAATTTTATCTCAGTTTTTTCTTATGTTCCAAGTTTATTTAATTACTCAATCTATCCATTTCATTTATCATTCTTTCCTACTCTTACCTGATAATAATAATAATACTCAAAAAAATTAAGAATACCTCTAAATTAATTTAACATTGGCATTAACTTCAAGAAATATAAATTAGTACACAATATTGGATTCGTAATTAATTCAATTTATGTTTGTTAGTGTTATATCGTATTTAACTTAACAAATTATATTTAAGATTCTATAAATCGTATTTAATTTCATATTTGTTTGTTTGGTGTGCTAAATTAAAAATATGTAAAAGTAACTTTTAAATTATATGATTCTAAATTAAAATAGTTTAAGTTTATAATAAATTTGTTAATTAAATTTAAGTTTCTTAAATTGTATTTAAGTTTATTAAATTTACCGAATATTAATGTTGAATTTCTTAATTAAAGTTACATTCTTTTAATATTTTAATTTTTATAATTATATATCCAAAATTCACTTTGGACCGTAAAAAAAAAAAAAAAAACAAATTTTTTTATAATTTTATTTTATTTAAGTTTCTTAAATAAAAGTTTCATTCTTAAAACTAAATGAGCCTTATTAAAATTAATCGCAAATGAAAAGAATTTATTTAATTTAAAAAAAATTATTAACTAAAATAAAAAGATGGGTTTAGGTCATGAAGAATAAAGGAATGGAGCAATCAAGCTTGACTTGTCCCAACCCTTGGAGCAATGACGGGTTGGATTTAAGGTACTCCTTGAATTAATGGAGGGCATCTACTAGACACTAAACGCGTGATGCACCTAACTTGATTTCCTCTATCAACAATATAATTAATTAGAACAACTAAAAATCAAAGAAAATTTTGAAAAAATACAATTTAGCCATGTGCCCGGTCGGCTACAAGCTAAATAATTAGCAAATTTCATCTCCGCCATAAATTAGCAAGGTACATAAAAAAATATTTAACTAGTCCGATCTTCTCGAATTATATATATTCTAGCTTTAACAAAATTTAGCTTCTCAGTGAACTTAATTGGACAATGAAATGTTTTAAAGTATTCCCGTGGAACCAGTACTTGTTCATGCTTAATTGTAATTAATTATGAGAGATTACAATTTGTTCAGTGAAAATCATGTGATATGTTGAGAATCAATATCAATATCAATATATAAAATATATATTTCATATATTTGAAGGGTATCTTTTAACCTTAATTGCTCAAATTTGATCAAATACTAATTTTTTAGAATTTAGAATTTCTTTTATTTATTTAAAAAATATATGGTGAGACTTTCTACACTTGAAAAATATATTGTACTTAAAATTAATATTTACTCATATGCTAAATTTGTAACACACTCACTAAATAAGGAATATGTTAATTAAGATTGATTGATTTGCACAAAAGAGCAATTATATCATTGAAGAATCTCAAACTCCACCAAAATTTATGATATTCTGGTGGAGTTAAGATTGATTGATTTGCACTAAATATTTTATTTTTCTTATTTTCTTATTTAGACTTTTAATATTTTTGATCTATGATATTTCATAATATATATAGTTACACCTCCTTGTTTTATATATTTTTTGGTCAGTTAAAAAATATATTTGTGTTCCATCATAAATTTGAAGCTCAACTCCTTCACTTGCAACTGTGTTTTGTGTTTCATTCTGTTGGTCCCAAGTGGTCAGTTGAGGTCTAGAGGGGGGGGGGGGGGGGGGTGAATAGACCTCAAGACTTTAAAATTTTTCTTTAACTTTTCTTCTATAAGTAGAGTTCGCTTATCAGCAAAATAAGATGACTGAGCTGATTTTTCACTCAGCTTATCAGCAGAGTAAGCTAATCTTATTCGTGAGACTACTATGCTGATATAGCACTTAGCTTATTCAGTAAAGTAGACTACTATGCTGATTTTGCTCATCAAACTTATATAATCAGAGTTTCAAACAATGATGCAGCGGATAATGTATATGTGTTTTTCAAACAATGTTTTCAACTCAGTTAAACTTTTAAAGCACAAAGAAAGTTTTACCCCAAGTTGGAAATTCCTCAATTTAAAAGACTCTTCTTTTAAAGCATTTACTTAGCTTATGAAATATGCAATGCAAGACAATTAAAGTAAATAACACAAGGAATTTTTATAGTGGTTATACAGGAACAAATCCTCTTAATCCACTCTTCCAAGTCACTTAGATCTTGGGTTATACTATAAACACAAAGTTTACAATATTTCTCCACTTACACCAAAACAACAAATGAGAAGGCTGTAAGCTCACAATAGGAAATCACTAAGAAGACCTATTCTCCGAAGTAATATCACTCACAAAGATGGATATCTACTCCTCACAACACTCAGTTGAATATCACTCAGATATACAAGGGTTTAATCTTGTTCTTCAACAATCAGCTTCATCATAAGATGACTCCGCTTATGATAAGATGACTCAACTGATGGATTCTTGCTCTAAAGATTTGATCTTGAAAGTGTGCAAGTCTCTCTTGAATCTTCAGTTTACCATCTATTTATACTCTTGGATATGTAATTTTGCCCGTTGAAGGTTGGTAAAATTGCATTTAAGTCCTTGAGCAACGGTCATAATTTGAATGGTAACTTTTGCAGACTGTCGCACTGTTCACTGTACACTCTGCTGTACTTTCTGCACTGTTTACTGTACACTCTGCTGTACTTTCTGTCAGCAGCATTTAATGCACTCAGCTTGTTACCGTTGGAGAGCTTTCTGACCGATTTTACTTAGCTTATGGGATCCACTCCGCTGATGATCACTAGTCTGATGCACTAGTCTGATCACTAGTCTGATCACTAGTCTTATGCACTAGTCTGATGCACTAGTCTTATGCACTAGTCTGATCACTAGTCTTATGCACTAGTCTGATCACTAGTCTTATGCACTAGTCTGATCACTAGTCATCTCATGACCAGTCATCTCATGATCACCCATCTCATTTCCACTAAGCTGATTTTCAATCTTTCATTAATCTGATTTTCACTCTTATCATAAGATTGAATCTTCATTTCTTGAATACTTCTATTCTTGAATGATTATCTTTTAAACCAAGTATCCAATCTTCAAAGGCTTACTAAGCTTCCGTAACTTAGTTGATGACACCTTTTTGTTATCATCAAAACCTTTTTAACTAACTTAATTAACTCAACTGATAAGATCACTTAGCTGTTCTTGAGTTAATAAATTCTTCCAACAATTTCCCCCTTTTTGATGATGACAAAACCTTCAACTAAGAACGTCTTCCAAGTCTTCAGTTTAGTCTTCATACTCTAGGAATAAAATCATTAGATCCAATGCAACCTTTGAGAGTTCTTAGTTGCATCTCACTTTTCCCCCTTTTTGTCATCAACACCAAAACTTAGTATGCTGAAGACAAGTAGGTGAATACTTAGCTGTTCGGGGTAGTTGGCTGTTAATTAATTCTTCTTTATACGCAAGCCAGCAGTTTGTAGTCTTCTTTGCTGTTTATCACTCCAGTTAGAATAACTGTTCCCCCTGACTTCAAGAATTGATACCACTTGTTGGTCACTTCCTTCACCCTTTTTGAAGTGTATTCTTGAATGTCACTTGGTTGTTGAGTTTCAGTCGGCTGATGAGAAGCAGTCTTCTGATAACTTCATTTGACTTATTGAGAACATCATCTCTAATCAGGAGTACCGCTCGTCGTACACGTTCCCCCTGAGTTCAAGAATCTGTGGTCAAGTAGTCTTATGAGAGTCAGTCTCGAAAGATACTCAGCCGTTGAATTCCAGTAAGCTATTGAGATGATTTTTTTTTGATATGTTCCCCCTCAGCTCATGAATCCAAATTCAACAAATCCATTTTCAACTTTTGAGAGCTGAAAGATTGTTGTCACATGATTGACTATACCACTTGTTGGATACAAACGTTGATTCACTTGATAAACTTCAATTTTCCAACAATCTTGCTTTCCTTGTTATGTCCAAACAACGCGGCTACCACTTGTTGGTTGATATCACATGTTGATACAGTACTGGATACCAATTGTTGATATTCTCCCATTCGATGGTAAAATCACTTGTTGAACTTGTTGAAATTAGCAAGGACAGTCAACTCACCTGTGTCATCACACATGCGTTTTTCCTACAAAACAGATTACTGTTTTTGGTACCCCTTATATTGGGTCCTGCATGGTTAGTATAACCTTTAACATGTGATGATTTTGTGACTTTGTTTTATCATGAATTTCAGTAAGTTTAGCATGGTAATAATTTTCATGATGAAAACAATGCTCATAAGCAAGGTAAGAAGCATGAAGTAAGTGATAAGCTGAGTTAACTAATAACTCTCCTATAGATTCAGCAGACTTAACATTTTTAATTTCACTCCTATCAGCAGCATCTTTCAGCTTACTAAGCTGATGAGTTTTACTAGTCTGTTTAGTCTTAGGTTGCTTACTAGGTTTCTTAACCTTTTGAGCTTCAGTAGGCTTCTTCTCTTTAGCCTCTGATTTCTTTTTAGAGAATGATGCAATTACTTCTTTCAAGTTCATTTATATTTTCTATACGAATTGCATACTCAGCTTTTAGAGTTTTCATTCTCATGCTCAAGCTTTTTGTAGTCAGCTGATTCTTGAGGTTTTTCAACCTGAAGTTTCAGTGATCTGTTTTGCTCTTTTAGCAGAGTCATCTCTTCCTCAAGCTTGGCAAATACACCAACAATATTTGAATTTGAGATTAACATTTGTTCAAATGATTCAAATAATGCAAGTTCATTAATTTGTAGAAGTTACCTTAGTTTCAGAATCATCAGATTCCTTGGCCATTAAGCATAGAGTTTCGGGTACTTCTTCAAATTCTTTATCAGACGACTGGTTGTCTGAATAAGTTATGCCGGAGTTTGTTGGCTTTGCTGCCTCAGCTAACTTTGCTTTGCTCTTACTTGGCTTATACTCCTTTTTGGCACCTTTTTCCTTGTTAGCAAACTTTTGAGAGATTGGATGTGGACGATCTTTGGTGAAGAGTCCATACTCCTTGCAATTTTGGTCTCCAAGTTTTGCTTTTGAGGAATCCCTGTTTTCCTGAAAATGATCAGAAGAAGATGAAATAGCATTTTCATATTTTAATTTCATTTTCTTTTTATAAAACTTCTTAAAATCATTCAGAAGTAGGGCAACGTCGTCAGCAGTGTATGCTTTTTCTGAATTCAGCAGAGTCTTCTCTTCGAACTTGTCCGCTGATTTTCTTGACTTGTCTGACGCGATAAGAGCAACAGTAGAGTCTGAACCAGACGACTCATCTATTACCAATCTAGGCATCTTAAACTCATAAGCTTTGAGTGACGAGAACAGTTCAGAAAGGGAAATCTTCCCTAAGTCCCTTGATTCTTCCATGGCTGTCACCTTCATGTTGAATTTAGGTGAAAGAGCCTTGAGAACCTTCATGGTGATCTCCTTGTCTGAAAACTTTTTACCAAGCCTTAGAACTTCGTTCAAGGTTTTGGTAAATCTGGTACCCATTTGATCAATCATTTCACCAGACTTCATCTTGAAATTTTCAAACTCCTCAAGAGCCACACTAAGCTTATGTTCTTTGATAGCGTCGTTTCCTTCGCTCAGCTCACAGACTTTATCCCACATCTCCTTGGCTGTTTTGAGATGCTTGACCTTCTGGAATCTGTCTTCATCTAGAGCTTTGAACATTAGCCACCTTGTCTAGATTGACTAATCTGACTTCTTCGGGGGTTAGTTCATCTAGCTTTTTGTCAATGATCTGATCAGGCTGGTCAGCAACCTTCACAATCTTCTTAAACCTGAATGGTCCTTGTGTAATACATGTAAACATGTTATCATTATAAGCAGCAAGAAGGATTTCCATTCTGATTTTCCAATCTTCAAAGTCCATATGGCCAATGTGAGGAACATGGCTTATGCACTCCATTTTCAAAAAGTTATTATTTTTCAAAAATATGCTCTTTTGAAAAAATTTGACAAACTTTTGAAAAACACTCGGATCAAGCTCGTTGATCAGGCAGCTGATTCAAATGAACCACCTGCTCTGATACCACTTGTTGGTCCCAAGTGGTCAGTTGAGGTCTAGAGGGGGGGGGGTGAATAGACCTCAAGACTTTAAAATTTTTCTTTAACTTTTCTTCTATAAGTAGAGTTCGCTTATCAGCAAAATAAGATGACTGAGCTGATTTTTCACTCAGCTTATCAGCAGAGTAAGCTAATCTTATTCGTGAGACTACTATGCTGATATAGCACTTAGCTTATTCAGTAAAGTAGACTACTATGCTGATTTTGCTCATCAAACTTATATAATCAGAGTTTCAAACAATGATGCAGCGGATAATGTATATGTGTTTTTCAAACAATGTTTTCAACTCAGTTAAACTTTTAAAGCACAAAGAAAGTTTTACCCCAAGTTGGAAATTCCTCAATTTAAAAGACTCTTCTTTTAAAGCATTTACTTAGCTTATGAAATATGCAATGCAAGACAATTAAAGTAAATAACACAAGGAATTTTTATAGTGGTTATACAGGAACAAATCCTCTTAATCCACTCTTCCAAGTCACTTAGATCTTGGGTTATACTATAAACACAAAGTTTACAATATTTCTCCACTTACACCAAAACAACAAATGAGAAGGCTGTAAGCTCACAATAGGAAATCACTAAGAAGACCTATTCTCCGAAGTAATATCACTCACAAAGATGGATATCTACTCCTCACAACACTCAGTTGAATATCACTCAGATATACAAGGGTTTAATCTTGTTCTTCAACAATCAGCTTCATCATAAGATGACTCCGCTTATGATAAGATGACTCAACTGATGGATTCTTGCTCTAAAGATTTGATCTTGAAAGTGTGCAAGTCTCTCTTGAATCTTCAGTTTACCATCTATTTATACTCTTGGATATGTAATTTTGCCCGTTGAAGGTTGGTAAAATTGCATTTAAGTCCTTGAGCAACGGTCATAATTTGAATGGTAACTTTTGCAGACTGTCGCACTGTTCACTGTACACTCTGCTGTACTTTCTGCACTGTTTACTGTACACTCTGCTGTACTTTCTGTCAGCAGCATTTAATGCACTCAGCTTGTTACCGTTGGAGAGCTTTCTGACCGATTTTACTTAGCTTATGGGATCCACTCCGCTGATGATCACTAGTCTGATGCACTAGTCTGATCACTAGTCTTATGCACTAGTCTGATGCACTAGTCTTATGCACTAGTCTGATCACTAGTCTTATGCACTAGTCTGATCACTAGTCTTATGCACTAGTCTGATCACTAGTCATCTCATGACCAGTCATCTCATGATCACCCATCTCATTTCCACTAAGCTGATTTTCAATCTTTCATTAATCTGATTTTCACTCTTATCATAAGATTGAATCTTCATTTCTTGAATACTTCTATTCTTGAATGATTATCTTTTAAACCAAGTATCCAATCTTCAAAGGCTTACTAAGCTTCCGTAACTTAGTTGATGACACCTTTTTGTTATCATCAAAACCTTTTTAACTAACTTAATTAACTCAACTGATAAGATCACTTAGCTGTTCTTGAGTTAATAAATTCTTCCAACACATTCCGTTTTTACTATGACTATATGCATTTTTTTATCGTGCTCCTTAATTCCGTTAAATTCCAATAAAAATAATATATTTTGTTTTGGTCTATATGCGTTCTTTTTTGTGCTCCTAATTAACTTCCGTTAAAATCCATTCACAGTAATATATTTTGTTTTCACATTTTTTTTATAATTATATATATGTTCAACTTATACTAAACCATTAGGCATAACATTTCACTACAAATTTTTATCATCAAAGCCACAAATAAAAAAAAAAAAAAATGGAAAACGAGGGGAATATGTGGTAAGCGATGATACTACTTATCTGAATCTTATAAATTAACGAGTCATTGACAATATGCCCCATGAGATCTTTATAATTTTCAGTTTACTTCCCTCTAACTTTAGTAGGAGCATTTTACTTCTATACATTTTATAAAAGACCCAGTAATGCCTCCCTGTTATTTATAACCATATTTGACAAAAATACAATCATCTATTACAAGTATACCTATTTAACCCTAAAAGATACGAAGTATGAGTTAGTTAACCCTTATCTCATTTTTATAGGACTAAATATACTATTATTTTGTATGGATTATTTTACCCCACATATTATTTTGTGTATCTGTTTTATAATATATGTGGCGATTTACCCCTTATATTAATTTATTCAGACCAATATATCCTCTTGAAGAAGAATTTTCTTTATTTACACAACTCTTTTCACACTATTTTCAATTTCAAGCGAGTGAGTTATACTTCCAACATAGGGATAAATTGATTTTTTAAATTTTTTACAGGGGGATGAAATGCTCATCACTAAATCAAAAGAATGACAAATTGATGACTATACTAATTAGAATCAACCTATAATTTATTAAATAAGAATTTAGTGATTGCTTGCATAACACGGGGTAAATACTAATATATATGTATAAATATATATTTATGGGATGATTGTATAGCTTATATAAAATTGAATCTTCTGCATGCTTTAAATAAAATACAATTTCTTGACAGAATATTTTCTCCCTTTTCATGGCAAATGTTATTTTCTTTACATAATATTAATTAATAATATTGGAGATAGAAGATATGTGAGTTGACAACCAGATTTTCGTATCTTCAATTATTGTTATATTATTCACAAGGATATAAAACTGTAGCCCACACACTCTACAATTCTTTTTTTTTTTTTTTTTTTGATAAAAAGACATTTAATGTTGTACAAAATACAATTGTAAATACCAATAGGTGATTGATCTAGTGGAAGAGACTAGTCACTACAAAGTAGTGGATTCAGATTCGAATTCCTGTTGGGAGAGATTCTCACGTTTGCTTATGTGTCCGACACGCCTCAAAATGTTTTAAACCCTTAAAAACCAAAAAAAAATACAATTGTAAATTATCAATATAAAGAAAGGATAAACATATATTAATCGATTACGAAGTGTACCAAAATGACCATTAATCTTACGGATATAATTAAAAAAGTTGCTAGGTATTCGTGGTGGGGCTGCTTTGGATAACCACGATTATATATGTTGTCATGACATGAGAATATTTTGGATGCAATTATAACACATCGACGCATTATATTCACTTATGCAAAAGATTAGTATATGAATCTACAACCGTGTTTCAAACTCTCTTACAAAGATATATTGCAAAATAGAAAAGAAAAAATAATAAATTGTCACTCATGAGCTCTCTTACAAAGATATAGTGACGGTAACTTTGTCAATTGTGTTGACGCTAAATCTTATTAGTGATAACTAAAGAGCATTGTCACTTTATGATCTTATTCAATTTTTTTTTTTTTTTTGTTTCCCAATGGTTTAATTCCTTTCGAGGTGGGTTGGACACATTAATGTGGGTATCTCTCGCAACAGGGATTCGAACTTGAGTCCGCTACTTTATAGTGACTAGTCTCTTCCATTAGGCCAATCAATTGTTGGTATAATCTTATTAAAATTGACAATTTGATTATTCACATATTTTTAAGTTGATAAGTTTGTCCATAATTTACAAATCTGAAGCAATTTCAGTCCCAACTAAATTCTAATGCCAAAAATTGGCCAGAGCAGAAATAAAAAATTGGGCGAACTTGTAAGAGCGCTTTAGTAATAATGGACAAACCTGAAGCGAATTTAGTGTTGTGAGGCTAAAAATGCAAAATATTTTCCAATTAAAAAAAAAAGCTTCTCAATCACCTTGGATTATGAAATGTTTTGAAGTGTTCCCGTGGAACCATGCTTAATTAATTGTAATTAATAATGGAGATCGCTATTTGTTCAGTTAAAATCATGTGATATTTGTAAACCTTAATTTAAGGTACAAGATCAATGATTTGACAACAACATTTTGATGATTTGGATTTTTGCTAAATGTTAATCACAGTGACATATAAGCTAGCCCACACTGTACCAATATTTGATATGAAAATAGTATTTTTGTGCCTTTAATGGCTAGCATCTAATCCCTACCTAGTACAATTATAAAATACCAATGTCGATGAAGTGGGCCAAATGACAATTCATCTCATGGATCAATAAGCCAATAATCATATTAATATATCAAATTATCAAAGATATACAAAAGTTGCCAGGTGTGCAAACGATCGATTATTATTGGAGGTTTTAGTATTTGTCGGAAAATGGTCGGATAAATTAATAAACTATCTATATATACATATAAAAAGTTTGAGTTGGCTAAGGAATTTTCTTCCATTTTTTTTAAGAATAATATACCTTCATTTAAATTATACCGTTATATTTAATTTTATGACAAAAATATAAAATAAAAGAATCTCAGAAGTATAGACAAGAAGTCTCTCATATATTAAACTGATAATTATCTTTTAAAGTTTTACAACTCATTAAAATATTGACTCTAGATTTCTTCAAAAATTTCTTTGAAGAGTTCTTAAGAAGTTATCACTTATTAAATAACCTCAAAAAAAAAAAATTATGCCACATTCGTTCTACGTGATTAAAGAATATACTATTTAGTTAACTCAAAAAATGTATAATTGGCTTAAGAAAAAAAAATCAAAACATAGAAATTGTTAAAACCGGCTATTAGAATTTACCACATGGATTGGGCTAAGTCCACTTACTTGGCTTATGACTAACTCAACCTCAAAAACTAACTTATAAGGTGAGGGTTGTCAAAACCTTATAAGGTAGACTTAACTATTGTTTTCAACAAATGTGGACAGTTAGTCTCAATACCGGCAAACACATGTAAAATTCGGTTAATAATATATGATAAAAATGGTAAAATCGATGAGAAAATTGGTTAGATCAAAAGAAAAGCGGGTTAAAGCAAAAAAATAACAAAAAACAAAAAATTGTGCTATTAATAAAACAACAAGGATAACAAGCATAAAAAATTAAAAATAGTTAAAACTGGTAAAAAAAAATTGAATGACATCGGCTAAATATGGGATAACAAAAAATCGGATCAAATCGATAAAAAGAACAAGAACAAAAAAATGAGTTAATTGGCCAGGTGAAATATGTGAGAAAATAGATTAAATAAGCAAAATAATAAGTAAAATCATACTAATTTGTGGTCAACCGGAGAAAATTAGTGAATTGATTAACAAATATGAAAATCGCTGAAATTGGGTTACACTAGAAAGAATGGATGAGTTGATTAAGAAATGAGATAAATCTCAAAAAAGGGTAAAATCGATGAAAGAACGGGTTAAATTAACAAACAAAAAATGATAAACTCGGTGTAAAAGCAGGTACACACGATATTTCTTTTGAAAGTTCTAAGATATTATCACTTATTAAAGAACTTAAAAACAAAAGGCCACATTCGGGCTATATGAATAAAAAAAAGTACTATTTATTTAACTAAAAAACTTATAATTGGCTTAAACCAAAATAAGTCAAAACATAGAATGATTAAGATTGGTGAAAAAGGGTAAAATTCTACTAAAAATATATATGATAAAAAAATTGGTAAATTAGTGAAAAAATTGGTTAGATAGAAGAAAAACGAGTTAAATAAAAAAAAATTTGTGCCATTGATAAAACAACGGGATAAGCAGGATAAGTAAAATCAATTAAAATTGCGTTAAACCGAAAATAATGAGTGAATTGACTAACAAATTGGATAAAATACAAAACCAGTTGAAATCGGCCAAAAATGGTTAAAATAAAAAAAAATGATAAACTCAATATAAAAACAGGTGCAGTCGATGTTTCTTTGGCCAAATCTTAAGAATTGATCATTTATTAAAAAAATCTTAAAAAAATCTCATTTGTGCTATGAATAAACTAAAGTAATCAATTTACTTAACTGAAAAATTTATAATTGGCTTAATTTAAAAAAAAAGTCAAAATAGATAAGTGGTTAAAATTGGTAATAATGGCAAAATAGTGGGAAAATGGGTTAGATCGAACAAAAATGAGTTAAAGTAACAAAAAATGGTATGATCGATCAAATAATGAGGTAAAACGATAAAAAATGAATGACATTGACTAAACACAAGATAACAAAAATGGGTCAAATCGATTAAGAACAAGAACAAACAACGAGTTCAATTGACAAAAAAAAAAAAAGGTGAAATAGTTGAAAAAATAGTGTAAACAAAAGAATAAGTAAAATTGGGTTAAACCGAAGAGAATGAGTAAATTGATTTAAGAATGGGATAAATCACAAAAATTGGTGAAATTTCAATTTTTTATATTGTAAATGCTGAATCTTAAAGCTCAATGAAAGTTATGTCTCCTTAAAAAAAAATCTCAATCTTTACTCATCCAACTGTAGTTGGTAAAAAAAAAATGAATCTTTGGCCATCAGCAGGCTTACAATGCTATTTTGTCCTCTATAAATAGGAATTGTTTTCATGTTTCAAGATATCCAATCCACCATTAATAGACTCTAATTTTCTTGGGAAAAAAATGAAAGCACTTCTCCTTTTAACTGGATTCTACTTATTCATCCTGGTATGTACAATCAATCCATGTTAAATGCAATCCCAACTTAATTTTTACTATCCCTTTAGCAACTTGATCAATTCTTTAAATTTATGTTAACTCAAGTTATACATAGGATGCACTATTCTTTTGTTTAACTTTTTAGTTCTTATTATTTCATCTATTTGATTTTTAGTTTGGTAGCAATGTTGAAGCAAGAAAAGACCCCGGAGAATATTGGACAAGTGTAATGAAAGATGAGCCTAAAGTAATCCAAGGCCTCGTTGATGTCGGTAAAGTTACATCTGTTAATGTCTCCGGCAAAAAGAGCCATTGTCCAACTTCCACTCTCACTGCCCACAACGTTGATGTTCGTTCTAAAGGTGACATTTCTTACACGAAAGACTTTGAGCCTAGGCCTAGTATTACAACCTACATTGACGATGTCAAATTAAAAGACGATAATTCTTTTACGAAAGACTTTGAGCCTAGGCCTAGTGCTTCAGCCTACATCGATAATGTCAAATCAAAAAAGGGTAAATCTTTTACAAAAGACTTTGAGCCTAGGCCTAGTGCTTCAGCCTACATCGATAATGTCAAATCAAAAGACAGTAAATCTTTTACAAAAGACATTGAGCTTAAGCCTAGTGTAACAGCATACGTTGATAATGTCAAATCAAAAGACGAGAATTCTTTTACGAAAGACTTTGAGCCTAGGCCTAATCTATCGAGTTATAATGAGGATTCTAAACCAAAGGAGAAGAAATCTTATACCAAAGACTTTGAGCCGAGGCCAAATCTCTCAGCCTACAGTGATGATGTTATTGGAGTGCAGGCAGAGAAGGCTTTCGATGAAGATTTCGAGCTTCGTCCAAATGTTACCGTCTATCAACAATAGGTGCAACCTGCATTTGATGAACTATAGAGTTAAAAAATAGTTCATGTTTGCTTTTCGATATGTTGCTTTTAATGAGGTGATGTGGTGTAAGATAATTGAATAAAGCGTGTGTACTTATGTTTTTATGTGAAATTGTACTTGCAAAAATTAGTTAATGTATGTATGCTTAGCATATATGTATAGTAGTATATGTTCATGAATGAATTGATGTAAAATACAAATACGTGCCATGAAAAATATAAGAACGTTACTGCGTGCGGCAAAATTAAGGTCAAATTTGGAATTAAAATAAAAATTTATTTATAATAAAATTGTTTTTATCAAAAGGAACACATTAGAGACTTATAAATTAAGTTAATCTTTTTACTTTGAAATCTAAAAAAGGCTTATGACATTGAGGGTAGGGGTGAGCATTTGGACCGAATTGGACCAAAGTTAGATTTCTGGCCGGTTCGATCCTGAAAATTCATGGATCATTTATCGGACGAAAATTTTCGATTCGGTTAGATACAAAAATCGAACGGTCCAGTTCGGTTCGATCCACGATTTCTCGAATTCAATATTTTTCAAATTTTTACCAAAAAGATTAACAATTGGGTCCAATTGAATCCAATTCAATCTCGTTCGGTCCACAAAATAATTAAATTTTTAGGTTCTGTCCAAAAAAATAAACAAACAATCAACATTTCCACGATTCGATCCTAATTTGGGTGAGCATTCGGTTCGAAATGGTTTGAACCGAACTGAATTTTTAATTCTTAGCTGGTTCGGTCCTAGAAATTCATGAATCGATTATCGGACCGAATTTTTGGTTCGATAATCATTCCGAACTGAACCATTCGATCCGATTCGATTAAGGCGATTTCCCGAACCGTGCTCAGCCCTAATTGAGGGCCAAACACCTATATCACACCACCCCCCCCCCCCCTCCCCCCCAACTCGCCCTAATAGCATGGCAAGTTTAACAACAAAATTGGTTATTTTATCTCTTACTTCTAAATTTGTAGTCCAGAAATGGAACTATTGAAAAGGAAAAAGGAAAAAGGCAATCACATATCAATACTAAACATGAAACTTCAAAAATAGGTTTTGTTTATGGAATTGCTGATAATTTCTTATAAAATTTAATTTACATGGAGTACATTAAATAGGAACAAATATTATTTGATTTTTCATGCATATAATGTTTGATCTGGACGACGTCTTACCTGCAGATGGATTCGACCCTACAGTTGGATCAATGTTGGACGCAATTTTGTATTGGAACTAATCCAAATACAAATAATTAAACAGTACACTTATAGCGGAGAATTGAAGATATATAAATGCAGAAAAGCAAAGAACAAAATGATACAAATAACCTTACATAAATGAATAATAATCCCTCCTGGAAAACCCAATCCAACTTTGTCTGAATCAAAGACATACCAACATTGACAATGGCCAAGCAACCAAGTTCAACTAAGAAGACCAACTCACTTCACAATTAAAAAAACACTAGTATACAGGTGTGAACTTATAAATATAGGAAAACACAAAGGTAACCAGTTTGCTCTTGGTGCTTAGCAGGAAACTTTTAAAGCATAACACTCTTTTCAACATTCGCATCCGGTTGACCTTTGTTGACTGCTGCTTCCAACATCGATTGTATCGGGCAAGTATCTATACCAACATCAAGAGTGTCAACCTGATGTTGCGTGAAAATGATCAAGGGTATCTTCGGGATGATCTCCTCCTATCTTGATCGTTTTTCCCTCTCGTTCTGACGTCACGGGACGAACTTCGAGGAAACTATTCAGCTATTCTTTATTCTTCTGCAACCTGCCCCTCCAAATGAAAATGAGAGTAGTATTTATAGGTAAAACTGAGGAGGTGAAGAGTCACCTTATTAATGGTGGGAGATGAAAAGTCACCATCAATTAGGTGGAGAGGAAAAGTCTCCTACTAACCTCAAAATTGAATAGGGGCGAAATGATCATTCTAATGAATGTCATAAATGTAACTCTTGATTTTAATAATATGGAATTTGGTAATTACTAAAATGCCCTTATGATTTATATATCCACATCATAAGCCCCCCAATTCCATAATTGAATATCTTAGAGATATTCAATTGTGGAATTTAATAATCGTTTTCATGGGATCATTCCATAATTAAGAATAAAAATATTTTAAGATTGCACTTTAATTATGGGGAAATCTTTAGGGAAGATTACTCTCCTTGGGGATCTCACACTTCCATAATTAAAATTTTGTATGAGGTATATATAAGCTTCCTATACATTTGCTTTAATCAAACTTTTAAAATCCTCTAAATTTACAAACTTTCAAGAGCTCAATTCCCAGAATGTCTTCACGAGGTATGAAGTATTATCATTATTTCCTCCTTTTTTGCACTGCATAAAACAACCTTTAATATATATATATATATATATATATATATATATATATATATATATATATATATATATATATATATATATATATATATATATATATATATATATTTTATTAAATAACCGAGATCTTGTTTCGACCAAATTCTACCGAGGCATCCCTGCCTCGACAGAGTTCTGCTAGGGCATCTCTGCCTCGGCATAGTTCTGCTAGGGCGGCTATGCCTCGACAGAGTTCTGCCAGGGCGGCTATGCCTCGGCAGAGTTCTGCCGAGGTGCTGATGCCTCGGTAGAATTCTGCCGAGGTTCTGCTACCTCGGCAGAGTTCTGCTAGGGCATCTCTGTCTCGGCAGAGTTCTGCCAGGGCGGCTATGCCTTGGCAGAGTTCTGCCGAGGTGCTGATGCCTCGGCAGAGTTCTGTCGAGGTTCTGCTGCCTCGGCAGAGTTCTGCCAGGGCGGCTATGCCTCGGCAGAGTTCTGCCGAGGTGCCGCTGCCTCGGCAGAGTTCCGCCAAGGTAGCCTTGTCTTGGCTTGGTTCAACCAAGGTTAGGTTGAATTTTTTAGCTTGAATTAATAGTCTTTATTTCCATGCGTTAGCTGATTTTTTGGATTTTGATTCAAGATTTGGTCTTCCTACTGAGGAAGAAATTGCTAGAGCTATTCGTGAATTACCCTTAGAGTGTTCTGATGTTTTATTTTATAATGAATTTGTTTCTGATGTGTCCCCCTTTTCCTTTAGGCACTAGGCCTGATGAGACAAGTAACTGGGTGATGGACGAAGATGAAGGGGTTGTCCAACTTTCTAAACGTAAAAGTCGGACAGTGAACATTGATATTGCAAACAGTGAAATGCCTTTTAGGGAGTTAGAAAATTTGAAAAGTAGCATAAGGTTATCTCTTTCCCATGAATTTCTGCTTCCCCGTGAGGGTCAGAGAATTAGGTCCCCTCCCTCAGGGTATTTTACCGTTTATAAAGAGTATTTTTACTGCGGTTTCTCAATTCCCCCGGATCCTCTTTTGGTGGAAATTCTTCGGAGTTTCAATATCTGCATTAGCCAACTTACTCCAACCTCATTTATGTACTACGAGGGATTCCTGAAATGTTGTGCTAACTTGAACATTTCTCCTACATTGGCTTCCTTTAGGACTCTATTTAATCTGAGAAGGGTCGCGAATCAATTATACTTTCACTTTTTTCCTCAGAAAACATGTAAATTCTTAGAAGGTTGTACTATAGGGAAAGGTCCTTGGAAATCTAAGTTCTTTTATGTGAGAAACGATGGGTGGGATTTCTTGACCGAGTGGAGTGATAGCTGGAGTGAAAATTTCTTTTCTGATGATCCTTCCATGGATGTAGATATTTATGAGAGGTTTGAGTATGCTGGCCTTTTTAGGAATAACTTTGATGTGTCTAATATTTTTTCTAAGGGTATAATTACCTTCCTTCATTTCATTTTTTTTTTCCTGATTCATTTTTCCTTTTGAAGCAGGTAAAGGTTTATCCGTTAGTGAGCTTCGTGCTGCAAGAAAAACTCAATCTAATCGTTCTGAAGCTCAGGCCCATCGTTCTGGTTCTCATCGTCCTCCTCCTTCCCCAAGAGGAAACCCAGTCAGCCAACTGAAAGGGAGTTTCTCTAAGAGAGAAAATGAAGGGGCCATGCTTCCTGCATCACAAAGCAGTCCTACAAAAACATTTGGTACCATTGTGACTCCTGGAAAGAATCGTGCGTCTTCCCTTCCGTCTAAGCGTCCTAGGGAGCATTTGAGTGAGGTTTCTCCTCGTCCTGGTGCAGGAAAAAGACTTTTTATATATGGACTTAACATAGATCAAGGCGTTAATTCCTTTTGGGATTCAGCTGATCTCGATATAGGGTATGAGAAAACAAGGGCTCTCATATCTTCATATGACGTTGCTCGTTTTGACCAATTTTCTTCTAGCACCTTAGATCAGATGCTTTGTGCTAACTTGGCTCGGGTAAAATTTACTAGTATTCAATAATACCTAACTATTATTATATGTATGTATATATTTTTAAATTTCTCCCTTTATTATGCAGATTCCACTAATGTCTCATTTACTTAGTCAACGTTCCAACCATTTTGAGGGGGAAGCTAAGATTGCTGAGGAGAAACTTGCTCAGATGACTATTCAAATGCAGAAGCTGGAAAAAGGAGAATGCCAGCCTTTCTAAGGACTTGAAACATGAAGTTCAGACTGGGGACAAATTCAAAAAGTCTGAGGAAGGGAATATATACTTCAGTACTTTAGAGAATGAGCTGGTTACCAAGCACCAAAGTTCTATGGAGAAAGAGGTAGTTAGCAACTACAAGAATTCTGATACTTATAGAGAAGACTTAATGAAAGAGTCTCTCCTAGTGTACGATCGAACTATCCGCAATTGCCGCAGGGTTCTTAGGGAATCTGGGCGTTATCCTGGTGAAGACTTTATATTCTTGGATGTTGATGTCTCCGAAGAACCTGACTTGGGAGAGGAAGAATTTTCGATTCTCGCTGATGGAGAGAAATAGTTATTTTCACTTACTTTATCGATAGATGTTTAATAAGTTGATTATTATGTAATCATCATTTCCCTTTTCACACTTCTTATTTTTGTTGGAAGACTTTGTTTACTTTGACTTTTGATGTCTTATTTTAAATGCTTTGCATAATACTTTCTCTTTATATGGGAGTAGTTTTGCTATTTAATTTGTCTTCTTTTATTGACGTTAGACTTCGGAAAAGTTATTTATCTGTAATGCTCTATTCATATTATTTTGCTTTGTTATAAAGCTGAAGTTTTTTGATCTCTTTTTAGAGGTGTAATGCTCTTATGATGAGTGCTGGTCCCAAGTGGTCAGAAGAGGTTTAGAGGGGGGGGGGGGGGGGGTGAATAAACCTCTTTAAAAATTTTCTTCAAATTTAACTTTAAAACTTTCACTTTTAACTGAACAGACTAAGCTGATCAGATTAGTTAGTTACAGTTCTGTTCGCGAACAAATCTTTGAACAGACTTGTTGACCACTCGTCTGATTATTACTCAGCTGATTTTGCTAAAATCAGTTTTAATACTTAGAGTACTTGCAGCGGATTTTCAAAGTGTTTTTCACAAGTAATCTTAGTAGTTTGAAAAATGTTTCCCCAGTTTTATAAACTTCTTTTTAACTCTTTTTCAAACAGTTAACTTAATTGTGTTTTTATGCAAACAGAAAATATGCAAGTAAAAATGCAAACAGAAACACAAACGATTTTTATAGTGGTTATATGGATTTGAATATCCTTTAGTCCACTCTTCCAAGTCACTCAGATCTTGGGTTATACTATAATCACAAAGTTTACAGTATACTCTGCTTGCGTCGAACAACAAATGAAACAACCACAAGTTCGCAATAGGAAATCACACAGAAGACCTATTCACTGAAGTTTGATCACTCACAAAGATGGATCACAACTCCGCACAACACTCTTGTTTACAAAATCACTCAGAAGATGTATTTTTCTTGATTCTTCAACTCTGCTTTCGTCAACAAATGACTCAGCTGATGAGTGAGCTGTTCTTGAGACTTAAAGAATTTTGCTTCGGAAATTTCTCTCAGAAAGTGTGTTGCTTGTTTCTTCTTCGTCTCTTTCAGCTATTTATACTTGAGGATAGAAAAATGTCCGTTGAAGAGAGACAAGTTTCAAATTCCTCGAGTACTGGTCCTTAAAATCCGCGAACGGCTCTTTTGCAGTCTGTCCGTACTGTGAGCAGTACTATTCTGCAGGCAGCATTAAATGCACCCAGCTGATGCGAAGCGTTTCTTCAATCATTTGTCTTTAATAACCTTGTACTTCAGCATTTATTACTCCAAGGGGCATTTATTACCGTTGGGAACACTTTATGATCTTCTTCACTTGGCTGACGAAAGTACATGTCTGATGGCGAACTCGGCTGATCTCAAACTTGAACAAATCTGATTTGAGTCGGCTGATCTTCATCAGTCTGATAACTTTACTTCAGCAGATCAGAAGTCTTGGACCTTGAACTTTGACTCTTCTGATGTCTTCTTTACTTAGTCAAAATTCCTATAAAGGGGTCATCAGCTAAGTTACTCCACACTTAGCCAATCTTGAAGTTTTGGAATCCTTCAAAACCTCCCTTTACAAATTGTCTTCAGAGTCTTCATCTTCATCCTTATCCAACAATGAGCGATTATTTTGGGCCTCATTTAGAGGTGTATTGCTCTTTTACTGGGCAGTTTATTCTACCTTCGGTATGAAGGTGTTTCCTTAATCTGACCTCTTTTTAGAGGTGTAATGCTCTTTAGGCCATCTCCAGCAGTTGAGGGCTAGCCCGGGGCCCTGCTGGTCGTCTCCAGCAGTTGGGGCTCCGTGGGGGAATTACTTTCATTTTTTTCCTTTGCCCACTCTCACCTATTAATATTATAGATTTATATTTTTCTAATATTAATATTATTATAATAATTATATTAGTACTCGTAATTTAATTATTAATTATATTAAAATATTAATATTAAATTGAATATTTAATTAAAGTAACTTAAGAATTAATACATAATACGCAAACTCTCACCTATTAATATTATAGTTTTATTTTTTTAAATACGGAGTATTAATTAAAATAACACATTAATTACAACAATACACAACATTAATTACACAACATAATCAAGGAAAATAAAATAAAAATAGTCCTAAAGCTCCTTATAAACCTCATAAACATAGTGTTGGAAAAAGTAAGTTAATGGACCATTTTGGACGTAATTTAAGTGGGACCCACTTTGAGTAAAGAGTCGGGTCTTGACGGAATTATATTCTACTCCGTGATTAGATTAAAATGGTATATGGTACGTCCAAATCGGAGTACGAGTGAATGAGAAATTAAATCTCAAAGTTCACATATGTAATGGGAAAAATTGGAAAGAAATAGATTAATCCCACATTGGAAGTGTGATAAGAAAAACTTGGGTTTATATATGATTTCTAAACCATAAGGGTTAAGAAATTATTACTAGAAGGCTCCCTCCTTGCGCGCAGGGGAGGGGGGGTGCAAATCTTGGTTCGGATTACTACTCGGCCCTTCAAGACTTGTGCGTGCCCGCGACCTGCGCACCCGAAAAGCCTACTCGGTCGAGCCTAGTTTTGCTATTTTCTTCCCAATTCCATTTCTTTTTTGCCAATTTCTTTAAATAATTAACCATGCTAACACATTAATTAAAATTACATACAACACATTAATTATACAAAATTAACCATACACACATTAAATAAACCATACACACATTGATTCATTAAAAGAAAAACAAAAACAAAAAAAGGAAAGACCAATCAGGTGCCGCCACTTGGCGGCACCTGTTTTAAAGAGGGGCGCGTGTTAAACACGCGCCCCTCTTCTTTCTCGCAAACAGACGCGCGGAGCAGGGCTGGCCTGCGGGCTCCAAACAGCCCGTAGCCCCGCCCGTTCAGCCCCGCAACCCCGCCCGGCCTCGGCCCCGGCCCCTCTCCATCTCCAGCGGTTCTCCCACCTCAGCCCGACCCCGCCCCGAGCCCGCAGCGAACTGCTGGAGATGGCCTTATTGAGACTTTTTTAATCTGACCCGTTTAGAGGTGTAATGCTCTTTATTGAGACTTTTTAATCTGACCCCTTTTAGAGGTGTAATGCTCTTTATTGAGACTTTTTAATCTGACCCCTTTTAGAGGTGTAATGCTCTTTATTGAGACTTTTTTAATTTGACCCCTTTTAGAGGTGTAACGCTCTTCTCTTTTGATACATCAAATATTGAAAATCTGACAAAATCAGGTACATTCTTGAGTAAAAATGGGATCTACCAGTAGATCTCATTGAACTTTTTATTGATCAGTACATGATAATGACAACTTTTATAGCTGAATCTTAGCAATTATGCATCATGATAATTTTCTTTTCATTACCTCCACATGTAGATCCTTTGATTTTTTTTTCTTGTTTTTGACCTTCTTTTCTTTGATGATGGATTTCTCATTCGGTATTTGTTCTATATATCAATGGGATATGTTTGAGATCTTCCTTTTTTGCTACCATTTCTGAGGAGATTGGCGTAGCATTCGCGAGCCATCATTTGATCTGTTATTACCTCTCCCACTCCGTCTGTCATGGGGAATTTCATCTTCATGTAATAAGTTGAAGAGGTTTAAGCTAGGTCTTCCCAATATGATGTTATAAGTGGAAGGCGTTTTAACCACCAAGAACTTTGACTATTCTCGTGGCCCTTTTCGGAAAACTTCCTAATGAGATAGGCAACATGACCTCTCCTAATGCTTCTATTGTTTCTCCTGAAAAACCCGGACAGTGCTCTATTAACTCTCTTAAATTTGGCGTTGTCAATGTTCAGCTGCCTGAAGGCATTGTAAAAGATTATATCAGCAGAACTTCCGCTATCCACCAATATTTTCTTTACCCAGTAGTTCGCAAGTGTAGCAGAGATCACTAGAGCATCATTTTGAGTAGGTAACTGCCCATTCTCTAAATCCTTATCATCAAATGTGATAGAGTGAATGTTTTCTGCAGCTTGCTGAATATGATGCTTGGGTTGTGGTGGAAGTTCTGGAAATGCTTTTGCTGCCCTTACCAGAGCTTTTCTAGCACTAGCTGAATCTCCTCCAACTGGTCCTCCTGATATTATGTTGATAACGCTTGCTCCAGGCATATTCTCATCACATCTTCCTTGTACTGAGCTGTTTCTGTTAGGCTCTTGCCTCCTACTGCGTTCCTGTGCAGGGTTTCTTCCAGAATGTGAGTTGGCTGGTGCAATATCTCTTCTATTTATTCCTCTTCTCTCATCTTTCTTTTGCCTCCTTTCTCCATTTTCACCTCCGATGCTTCCTCAATCCTGATGAATTTTTTTGCTCGGGCTAAGAGTACATCAAGAGTTGTTGGGGGTTTTCCTGCTAAAGACTCCTTCAGTCGCTCCTCCAACAGTGTTTGCTGGAGTATACTGGCGAGGAGCTCTGGATCCACCTGAGGTACTTCTAACACGGCATTAGTAAAGCGTTGTATATATTCTCTCAGCGATTCTCCTGTTCCTTGTTTCACGGTGAACAAATACGCTGCAGTCTTCTGAGTCTTCCTATTCATTGAGAAGTGATGAAGGAAGCGCTGACTCATTTGTTCAAAGTTGGTAATTGTGCCTGTTGGTAGTTGGTTAAACCATGTAAGAGCACTTTTGGCTAAAGTTGTACGGAAAATTTTGCTGGTGGCTGCGTCGCTCATTGCATATAAGTCTGCCTTTGCTGCAAACTTATCTAAATGTTCTTGGGGATCTCCTGTTCCATCATACTCCGTGAGGCTTGGGATCCTGAACCCATGTGGTAAGGGTTCTGAAAGGACTGCCGGAGCAAAGGGACTTCTTCTCATTGGAATTGCGGTTGTAAATTGTTCTCCTACTTCTCCCCGCCTCGGTTGCTCATAGTTTTGCTCCTCACGCTCTCTTCTTTCTTCATTTTCTGCTGGAGCAGCACCTCGTTTAATCCCCAAGAGAGGTTCTCTGAGGGCCTCCTCTTCTCCTGCTAGATCTCTACCATCAACTCTTTCTTCATTCCAAGTTTTTCCTGAAGTCTGCCGCTCCCTCGGTCTTTGTTCTTCTCTGGTTGCTGCTGTTGATTCCCTGTGATGGAATACGGGTGAAATGTGCGTTCGTCGCTGTTCAGCCACATACTGTGCAACTGCTCGTGCGGCAACCGTTGCTGCCATCGCATCGAGCCTCTCCTGAGTCATTTGAATTGTGGGTGCTACAGGTGCCACATCAGGGGCTGCTTCCGGGACATATGCTGGATCTGGTGCGCCTTCTACCACGTCTTCATCCCCTTCAGGTGGTCCCTTTGGTTCTTCCATCCATTGGTTTTCCTCATTCTCGTTCGCCATCTCAACGTGCCAATCAGAAATTTCCCACAGACGGCGCCAAAAATGATGTTGCGTGAAACTGATCAAGGGTATCTTCGGGATGATCTCCTCCTATCTTGATCGTTTTAATTTCCCTCTCGTTCTGACGTCACGGGACGAACTTCGAGGAAACTATTCAGCTATTATTTACTCTTCTGCAACCTGCCCCTCCAAATGAAAATGAGGGTAGTATTTATAGGTAAAACTGAGGAGGTGAAGAGTCACCTTATTAATGGTGGGAGATGAGAAGTCACCATCAATTAGGTGGAGAGGAAAAGTCTCCTACTAACCTCAAAATTGAATAGGGGCGAGATGATCATTCTAATGAATGTCATAAATGTAACTTTTGATTTTAATAATATGGAATTTGGTAATTACTAAAATGTCCTTATGATTTATATATCCACATCACAAACGAAAAAAAAAAAAACACATAAAATAATTTACAAATTAGTGTGATGTTTAATTGCAGCAAGAAGGTTTACTCGTAAATTTCAAACTATAGAAATGAGGAAGCAAAATAGTTATGCACTGAGGCAGCATTATGATAAATTAGGGACGGTAAAGGATGACAATTATGGTGCCAAATTAAGATGAACCCCAACACAAGGAACTAACTAGAAAACATAGAGATTTTGATTACCTATATATCTCTCATACAACTAATATGTTATTCCTCCATCTTAAATCATAAAATTAGATGCTGTCCTGTGGCAAGTGAAATAAATTGACCAAATCTACCAAATAGTAGCTTGTCAACAAACGAACTGGTATTGACATGAATTGCAAACAAATATATTTGAAATGTAAACAAATATATGAGATCAGATTGGTATTTGCCACTTACATTTCTTCTTCTTCACCACTCTTTAGGGCATTCTTTGCAATAACCTGAAAAGCTTCTTCGACATTGATGCCTTCCTTGGCGGAAGTCTCAAAGTAAGGAATATTCCCTTTTGAGGCGCACCAAGCTCGAGCTTTTTTCTCAGATACCTGTTAAATTGAAAACAAAGTAGCATAAAGTTGATCAGTCCAAACGAATAGTTCATCTTTGTTAACCAAAAACTGATGAGCATCAAAATGACCTCACCCTACCCCTAAACAGAAGGACAAAGCTAAATGTTCATTTACCAAGAAAGTATGATATAGAAAAGGTTCTAATCATTATTTCATTAGTGTACTGACAGTTCCATACGTGCTGTATATACATCACTATAACAATTCTAAGCTCATAACCCACATGGCCACACACGAAGTAGTCGAACAGTATTTCAGTTTCTCAAAGAAAATTATGTATAAACAACTCCCTAGTGTAACACATCCAAACCAATTAAAGGATTACACAAGACTTGATAGTTAAGGAGATTAAAACAGGAAGGAAATAAGAGAATTAAAGCGAAACCAAAAAGAAATAAATGCAGGAAAATTGGAGATTTATAGTTGATTCTATGCAATATTTTACCGGTCTCAAAATTTTAACAAATAATGAAATACATCCTAAAGAAATAAATACATCCTAAATAAATAATGAAATACATCCTAAAATTTTAACAATTAATGAAATAAATGCAGGAATATTGGAGATTTATAGTTGATTTATAGCTGTTTCGTACATGTTGCAGAGGGTTTTTCTAGTCCCTTTTCCTTTCACTAGTAACACTTCTATGGCTTTTTTGTACATGATTTAACATTGCACAGACCCTTTTAGGAGTGGTATTCAGGGCTATGAAGATCTGGGGGAGCAAAGGGGCCAAGCAAAAAATACACAAGACAACCATGAAAACACACAGAGGGGGAGAGATTACCACTCCACCATCCACATCAACCTTGTTACCAATCACTACAAATGGGAAATTTTCAGGATCCGATGGGCTTGCCTGCAGCAAAATATTGGTTTCATTAGTTTTCAAGATAGTCAAATTACATTAAAAGAAATAAGATGGCCCAGGAATATTTTGGATGCAATTATAACACTAGCGATTAAGCAAATGATCGACGCATTATATTCACTTATGCAAAAGATTAGTATATGAATCTACAACCGTGTTTCAAACTCTCTTACAAAGATATATTGCAAAATAGAAAAGAAAAAATAATAAATTGTCTCTCATGAGCTCTCTTACAAAGATATAGTGACGGTAACTTTGTCAATTGTGTTGACGCTAAATCTTATTAGTGATAACTAAAGAGCATTGTCACTTTATAATCTTATTCAATTTTTTTTTTTTTTTTTTGTTTCCCAATGGTTTAATTCCTTTCGAGGTGGGTTGGACACATTAATGTGGGTATCTCTCACAATAGGAATTCGAACATGAGTCCGCTACTTTATAGTGACTAGTCTCTTCCACTAGACCAATCACCTGTTGGTATAATCTTATTAAAATTGACAATTTGATTATTCACATATTTTTAAGTTGATAAGTTTGTCCATAATTTACAAATCTGAACCAATTTCAGTCCCAACTAAATTCTAATGCCAAAAATTGGCCCGAGCAAAAATAAAAAATTGGGGCGAACTTGTAAGAGTGCTTTAGTAATATTGGACAAACCTGAAGCGAATTTAGTGTTGTGAGGCTAAAAATGCAATCTTTTTGAGCAAAAAATATTTTCCAATTAAAAGAAAAGCTTCTCAATCACCATGGACAATTAAATGTTTTCAAGTATTCCCGTGGAACCATGCTTAATTAATTATGGAGATGGCTATTTGTTCAGTGAAAATCATGTGACATTGGTAAACATTAATTTAAGGTACAAGATCAATGAATTGACAACAAGATATGGATTATTTGGATGATTTGGATTATTGCTAAATGACATATAAGCTAGCCCACACTCTACCCATATTTGATATGAAAATATTTTATTTTTGTGTTTTTAATGACTAGCATCTAATCCCATCCCTACATAATACAATTGTAAAATACCAATCAATGAAGTGGGCCAAATGACAATTCATCTCATGGATCAATAAGCCAATAATCATATTAATATATCAAATTATCAATGATATACAAAAGTTGCTAGGTGTGCAAAACGATCGATTATTTTTGGAGGTTTTAGTAATTGTCGGAAAATTGTCGGATAAATTAATAAACTATCTATATCTATCTATATCTATTATTTATATTTATATTTATATATTATATATTATTATATATTATTTATTATTATATTTATTATATTATATTACTATTATTTGTATTATTTTATATTTATATTTATTTATATTATATTATATAAATATAAAAGTACAAGTTGGCTAAGGAAATTTCTTCCATTTTTTGTGAAGACTAATATACCCTTATTTAAATTATACTGTGATATTTAATTTTATTGCAAAAATATTAAATAAAAAAATCCTAAAAGAAAAGAATCTTAGAAGTATAATTAGACAAACATTCTCTCCTATATCAAATTTATAATTATCTTTTAAAGATTTACAACTCATTAAAGTATTAATGGTAAAAGAAAAAACTATAACTCTAGATTTCTTCAAAAATTTTCTTTGAAGAGTTCTTAAGAAGTTATCATTTATTAAAGAACCTCAAAAAAAAAAAAAAAATTATGCCACATTCGTTCTACGTGATTAAAAGATTTACTATTTAGTTAACTCAAAAAATGTATAATTGGCTTAAGCTTTAAAATCAAAACATAAAAATTGTTAAAACCGGCAAAAATAGGTAAAATTCGATTAATTATATATGATAAAAAGCTTTAAAATCAAAACATAAAAATTGTTAAAACCGGCAAAAATAGGTAAAATTCGATTAATTATATATGATAAAAATGGTAAAATTAATTAGAAAATTGGTTAGATCAAAAGAAAAGCGGGTTAAAGCAAAAAATAAAGTGTGCCATTGAAAAAAAAACAAGGTTAACAAGCATAAAAATGAGTAAAACTGGTAAAAAAAAATTGAATGACATCGGCTAAATATGGGATAACAAAAAATCGATAAAAAGAACAAGAAAAGAAAGGTGAAATATGTGAGAAAATAAGTTAAATAAGCAAAATAATAAGTAAAATCATACTAATTTGTGTTCAACCGGAGAAAATTAGTGTGACGGCCGACTCCACGGGTCCGTCAGATAATACTCGATTAAATTTTTTTAAGGAAATAAATACCATTTTTTTTAAATGGGTATAAAACTAAAACAAAAATGTAAAAGTTTAATTCGAAAGCGATTAGTCCATAATCAGCCAACAATTAATGCATAAAATAGTTTATATTATTTAGTTTATTGACAAAATAAAAATCCATTTTCAAGTGAAAAAGTCCAAAGGAAGAGGTTTAAAATAATATAAGAATAATTTAAATTACTAAGTTTTTGAAAGAAAAATAAATTCGATATAATATTATAGCTTAAAGCGAAATATTTAAAACAAACTTTGAAGGAAAAATGATATGATGAAACAACTTGTGAAACCTAACAGGAACAAAGCAAGATTAAGATCAATATTGAAGATGATTTGATACCACCTGTAACGGCCCGCGCCCCCGAGTCAAATCCTAAGTGGATCCACCCCCGAGCCCGGGTCCGTATTCGGTGAAAACAACCAAAATTGAGCAGATTTTTTTTTGAAATCAACAACACAATAATTCAAATTATTCTTATATTGTTTTAAATCGCTTCCGCTTTGAACTTTTCCACTTGAAAATGGATTTTTATTTTGTCAATAAAGTAAATAATATAAACTATTTTATACATTAATTGTTGACTGATTATGGACTGATCACTTTCGAATTAAACTTTTAAATTTTCGTTTGGTTGTATACCCGTTTAAAAAAAACGGTATTTTAATTTCCATAAATAAAAGAAAATTTAATCGAGTATTATCCGACGGACACGTGGAGTCGGGTCGTCACAATTAGTGAATTGATTAACAAATGTGAAAATCGTTGAAATTGGTTTACACTTGAAAGAATGGATGAGTTGATTAAGAAATGAGATAAATCATAAAAAAAAGGGTGAAATCGGTGAAAGAACGGGTAAAATAACAAACAAAGAATGATAAACTTAGTGTAAAAGCAGGTACAAGCGATATTTCTTTGGTAGTTCTTAAGATATTATCACTTATTAAAGAACTTAAAAACAAAATGCCACATTCGGGCTATATGAATTAAAAAAAGTACTATTTAGTTAACTGAAAAATTTATAATTGGCTTAAGTCAAAATAATTCAAAACATAGGATGGTTAAAATTGGTGAAAAGGATAAAATTCTACTAAAAATATATATGATAAAAAAAAATTGGCAAATTAGTGAAAAAAATGGGTCAAATAGAAGAAAAACGAGTTAAATAAAAACAATGGTGCCATTGATAAAACAACTGGGGAAGCAGGATAAGTAAATTCAACTAAAATTGGGTTAAACCGAAAATAATGAGTGAATTGATTAACAAATTGGATAAAATACAAAACCAGTTGAAATCGATCAGAACGGGTTAAAATAACAAAAAATGGTAAACTCAATGTAAAAACAGGTGCAGTCGATGTTTCTTTGGCCAAATCTTAAGAATCGATCATTTATTAAAAAACCTTAAAAAAATATCATTTGTGCGATATGAATAAACTAAAGTAATCAATTTTATGTAACTGAAAAATTTATAATTGGCTTAATTTAAAAAAAAATGTCAAAGTAGATAAGTGATTAAAACTGGTAATAATGGCAAAACAATGGGAAAATTGGTTAGACCGAATAAAAATGAGTTAAAGCAACAAAAAATGGTATGATCGATAAAATAATGAGGTAAACCGATAAAAAATTAATGACATCGACTAAACACAAGATAACAAAAAATGGGTTAAATCGATTAAGAACAAGAACAAACAACGAGTTCAATTGATGAAAAAAAAAAGGTGAAATAGTCGAAAAAGTAGTGTACATCATCAAAAGATTAAGTAAAATTGGGTTAAACATGAGAGAATGAGTGAATTGATTTAAGAATGGGATAAAGCACAAAAATTGGTGAAATCAATAAAAGAACGGATAAAAATAACACAAAAAAAATGGTAAACTTAGTGTAAAAGCAGGTTTACACTACAAAATCGAGGAGAGTTGGTAAAAACGGGTTAGATCAGTTAAAAATGGATGAACCCATTAAAAGATAAGTATAACATGCAAAACTGGTTAAATAGATAAAAAAAAAAATGAGTTAAACTTGCAAAAAATGATTTAGATGGAAATATAGGTCAAGGAAGAAAATAATAGATATTGTTCATTCGGTGGTTGTTTTAGAATAATAGTTATGTAGACATGTAGTTTTAGATTAGAAATACTTAATAGTTATAGTTTATTTTTATTTTCAAGTTTTGATTTTAAGTATTTATGATAAAAAAAAATTAAATTTTGGTAACAACACAGTAATAATTAAAGTGAATTAGTCAAAAAAGTTATGTAATAGTCATTAAGCTTATAGTATATTGAAAACGATTATATAATTCAACTAACATAGAAAATTAGTTAATCACGTGCAAAGCACGTTCACTTTCCTAGTTCCTAAAAAAAAACGAGAAACAAAGTAATGATCAAGTTCAGAGCCAATTAATATTTTCATCAATCATCATATAAATTAAAACAACTCATGATTTATCTTTTTAACTATATAATCACGTGAAAAGTGTCATATGTATAGTTTTATTATTCCAAATCTCTATTATTGACCTATAAATGCTATGCTGACAATAGTAAGTTAACTAAAATGATTAATATATAAATAAATGATAAAGGAAGGGTCACTTATTATATTCTTTTAATTCTCAATTTTTTATTCTTCAAATGGTAAAAGAAGGATTTTTATTCTTCAAAATTTTAACCTATTTCAATTTTTAAAGCTCAATGAAAGTTACGTCTCCTTAAAAAAAAAATCTCAATCTTTTACTCATCCAACTACTGGTTAAAAAAAATGAATATTTGGCCATCAGCAGGCTTACAATGTTATTTTGTCCTCTATAAATAGGAATTGTTTGCATGTTTCAAGATATCCAATCCACCATTAATAGACTCTATTTTTCTTGGGAAAAAAAATGAAAGCACTTCTCCTTTTAACTGGATTCTACTTATTTATCCTGGTATGTACAATCAATCCATGTTAAATGCAATTTCAACTTAATTTTTACTATCCCTTTAGCTACTTGATCAATTCTTGAAACTTATGTTAACTTAAGTTATACATAGGATGCACTATTCTTTCATTTAATTTTTAGTTCTTATTGTTTCATCTATTTGATTTATAGTTTGGTAGCAATGTTGAAGCAAGAAAAGACCCCGGAGAATATTGGACAAGTGTAATGAAAGATGAGCCTAAAGTAATCCAAGGCCTCGTTGATGTCGGTAAAGTTACATCTGTTAATGTCTCCGGCAAAAAGAGCCATTGTCCTACTTCCACTCTCACTGCCCAAAACGTTGATGTTCGTTCTAAAGGTGAGATTTCATACACGAAAGACTTTGAGCCTAGGCCTAGTACAACAGCATACGTTGATAATGTCAAATCAAAAGACGATAATTCTTTTACGAAAGACTTTGAGCCTAGGCCTAGTGCAACATCATACGTTGATAATGTCAAATTTAAAGACGATAAATCTTTTATTAAAGACTTTGAGCCTAGGCCTAGTGCAACAGCATACGTTGATAATGTCAAATCAAAAGACGATAATTCTTTTACGAAAGACTTTGAGCCTAGGCCTAGTGCAACAGCATATGTTGATAATGTCAAATCAAAAGACGATAATTCTTTTACGAAAGACTTTGAGCCTAGGCCTAATGTATCGAGTTATAACGATGATTCTAAACCAAAGGAGAAGAAATCTTATACCAAAGACTTTGAGCCGAGGCCAAATGTATCGAGTTATAACGAGGATTCTAAACCAAAGGAGAAGAAATCTTATACCAAAGACTTTGAGCCGAGGCCAAATGTATCGAGTTATAACGAGGATTCTAAACCAAAGGAGAAGAAATCTTATACCAAAGACTTTGAGCCGAGGCCAAATGTCTCAGCCTACAGTGATGATGTTATTGGAGTGCAGGCAGAGAAGGCTTTCGATAAAGATTTCGAGCCTCGTCCAAATGTTTCAGTCTATCAACAATAGGTGCTACCTGCATTTGATAAACTATAGAGATAAAAAATGTTTCATGTTTGCTTTTCGATATTTAGCCTTTAATAAGGTGAAGTGGTGTAAGATAATTGAATAAAGCGTGTGTACTTATGTTTTTATGTGAAATTGTACTTGCAAAAAATTAGCTATTGTATGTATGCTTAGCATATATGTATAGTAGTATATGTTCATGAATGGATTGATGTGAAAATACAAATACGTGCCATGAAAAATATAAGAACGTTACTGCGTGCGGCAAAATTAAGGTCAAATTTGGAATTAAAATAAAAATTTATTTATAATATAATTGTTTTTATCAAAAGAAGGAACACTTTAGAGACTTCTAAATTAAGTTAATTTTTTTTACTTTGAAATCTATAAAAGGCTTATGACATTGAGGGTACTCAGGGTAGGGGTGAGCATTTGGATCGAATCGGACCGAACAGGACTAAAGTTCGATTCTTGGTCGGTTCGATCCTGAAAATTCATGGATCGTTTATCGAACCAAAATTTTAGGTTCGGTTCGATACAAAAATCGAACGGTCCTGTTCAGTTCGATCCACAATTTCTTGAATTCAATATTTTTTCGGTTTTTTACCAAAAAATTTAACAATTTGGTCCGATTGAATCCAATTTGATCTGGTTTGGTCCACAAAATAATCAAATTTTTAGGTTCTGCACAAAAAAATAAACAAACAATCAAAATTTTCACAATTCGATTCTAATTTGGGTGAGCATTCGGTCCGAAATAATTCGAACCGAACTGAATTTTTAATTCTTAGCCGGTTCGATCCTAGAAATTCATGAATCGATTACCAGACCGAAATTTGGTTCGATAATCGATCCGAACTGAACCATTCGATCCAATTCGGTTAAGGCGGTTTCCCAACTGAACCGTGCTCAGCCCTAATTGAGGGTCAAACACCTAAATCACAATAAAGGTTTTTCTGAACACTCCACACCCCCCCCCCCCCCCCCCCAATAGTATGGCAAGTTTAACTACAAAATTGGTTATTTGATCTCTTACTTCTAAATAATTTGTAGTCCAGAAATGGAACTATTGAAAAGGGAAAAGACAATCACATTTCAATACTAAACATGAAACTTCAAAAATAGGTTTTGTTTATGGAATTGCTGATAATTCCTTATAAATTTTAATTCACATGGAGTACATTAAATAGGAACAAATATTATTTGATTTTTCATGCATATTATGTATTTATGTTTGATCTGGACCACGTCGACCCTACAGTAGGATCAATGTTGGACGCAATTTTGTATTGGAAGTAATCCAAAATCCAAATACAAATAATTAAACAGTACACTTAATAGCGGAGAATTGAGGATATATAAATTCAGAAAAGCAAAGAACAAAATGATACAAATAACCGTACATAAATGAATAAAAATCCCTCCTGGAAAACCCAATCCAACTTTGTCTGAATCAAAGACATACCAACATTGACAATGGCCAAGCAACCAAGTTCAACTAAGAAGACCAACTCCCTTCACAATTAAAAAACACTAGTATACAGGTGTGAACTAATAAATATAGGAAAACACAAAGGTAACCAGTTTGCTCTTGATGCTTAGCAGGAAACTTTTAAAGCATAACACTCTTTTCAACATTCGCATCCGGTTGACCTTTGTTGACTGCTGCTTCCAACATCGATTGTATCGGGCAAGTATCTATACCAACATCAAGAGTGTCAACCGAGAAAAAAAAATGAAATAATTTACAAATTAGTGTGATGTTTAATTGCAGCAAGAAGGTTTACTCGTAAATTTCAAACTATAGAAATGAGGAAGCAAAATAGTTATGCACTGAGGCAGCATCATGATAAATTAGGGACGGTAAAGGATGACAATTATGGTGCCAAATTAAGATGAACCCCAACACAAGGAACTAACTAGAAAACATAGAGATTTTGACTACCTATATATCTCTCATACAACTAATATTTTATTCCTCCATCTAAAATCATAAAATTAGATGCTGTCCTGTGGCAAGTGAAATAAATTGACCAAATCTACCAAATAGTAGCTTGTCAACAAATGAACTGGTATTGACATGCATTGCAAACAAATATATTTGAAATGTAATTCAAATGAGATCAGATTGGTATTTGCCACTTACATTTCTTCTTCTTCACCACTCTTTAGGGCATTCTTTGCAATAACCTGAAAAGCTTCTTCGACATTGATGCCTTCCTTGGCGGAAGTCTCAAAGTAGGGAATATTCCCTTTTGAGGCACACCAAGCTCGAGCTTTTTTCTCAGATACCTGTTAAATTGAAAACAAAGTAGCATAAAGTTGATCAGTCCAAACAAATAGTTCATCTTTGTTAACCAAATTGATGAGCATCAAAATGACCTCACCCTACCCCTAAACAGGACAAAGCTAAATGTTCATTTACACCAAGAAAGTATGATATAGAAAAGGTTCTAATCGTTATTTCATTAGTGTACTGACAGTTCCATACGTGCTGTATATCACTATAACAATTCTAAGCTCATAACCCACATGGCCACACACGAAGTAGTCGAACAGTATTTCAGTTTCTCGAAGAAAATTATGTATAAACAACTCCCTAGTGTAACACATCCAAACCAATTAAAGGATTACACAAGACTTGATAGTTAAGGAGATTAAAACAAGAAGGAAATAAGAGAATTAAAGCGAAACCAAAAAGAAATAAATGCAGGAAAATTGGAGATTTATAGTTTATTCTATGCAATATTTTACCGGTCTCAAATTTTAACAAATAATGAAATACATCCTAAAGAAATAAATACATCCTAAACAAATAATGAAATACATCCTAAAATTTTAACAAATAATGAAATAAATGCAGGAAAATTGGAGATTTATAGTTGATTTATAGCTGTTTCGTACATGTTGCAGAGGGTTTTTCTAGTCCCTTTTCCTTTCACTAGTAACACTTCTATGGCTTTTTTGTACATGATTTAACATTGCACAGACCCTTTTTAGGAGTGGTATTCAGGGCTATGAAGGTCTGGGGGAGCAAAGGGGCCAAGCAAAAAATACACAAGACAAGCATGAAAACACACAGAGGGGGAGAGATTACCACTCGACTATTTCCACCATCCACATCAACCTTGTTACCAATCACTACAAATGGGAAATTTTCAGGATCCGATGGGCTTGCCTGCAGCAAAATTTGGTTTCATTAGTTTTCAAGATAGTCAAATTACATTAAAAGAAATAGGATGGCCCAGGAAGATAAAGTTTTATTCAACAATAATGTTAAAACCATGGGTAACCAATTGAAATGCACCAAGGCGATAAAATCTCAAGCAATAACAGGAAATGTCTATCAAGGTCTTGAAGATTCAAAACCTCACAGATGCAACAGATACCCTGGTTCACCCCACAATAAGAACGAAGTAGAAAAAAAGTTAACAGATTAACAAACCCATATTTCTAAAGATACGAGGTTTCAAGCCCTGGAAATTATTTTGCCCTTATTCACTATATCATCTAATTTCTCTTCTTGTATTGGATAAAGAAGTATAAGATTTACAGCAAGGGAATTCTTATATCAATATGAATGAAAGGAATAGACTAGAAGGAGGGCATTCTAAGTAGAACAATAAATGGCATAGGTACCTGGATTAAGAATTCTTCTCTCCAATTGTTAAGATTGTCAAATGATTTCATGACATTGACATCATAGACAAGCACACAGCAATCGGCACCACGGTAGAAAGCAACCCCAAGACTTTGAAATCTTTCTTGCCCAGCTGTGTCCCATATCTTAACAGAACAATGAACACAATATTAGGGCATAAAACCATCGATGTCATTAAAATTTCATGTGAAACACAACTAAAAATATGAAAAGGTGGCTTTACTAAAGTTATGTTGGTTTATCATATCCATCCTCACATGGCATTGTATGATGTATCTAAAGATTGTATATTGATCCTAAGCCCACATTCAGATACGAAGAATCTAAAAGTGGAAAATCCTTCATCAGTTTTCCTTCTTATATTTACTATAAGATGACACACTTGAAATCTAAATGTAGGAAAGGATCTTTATAGCTGAACCAACATAATTATGGTATAAGGGTTTGCAAAGTCCACATAAGAATTTTATTTTTGGGTTTCCCAATGGTATCCAAGCCTAATGCCTTACTCAATCCATATTTGAGGCACTGTCGGGGGGGGGAGGTTGCACAAGTATATTTCTGTGAGCCGAGCATCAACTTGCGTAAAATAAAAATCGCATAAAGGCACATAAGAAAGGCAAAGGTGAAAAGGAACATGTTTCAAATGTTAAAATTTGTTGCCTAATCCCAGCTATGGTCAATGAAGCACAGGAAATGATGCATCGGCTGAAAAGAATGGCAGTTCTGCTTCTAGTGGAAAGAAAAGGTCAATGGTAAGTCTGGAAAAATGCATTGGCTTTCAATTAACCTTCTAGTTTCTCTTACCCAGAGAAAAAATTATCCCTAATGTAGTGTGACAAGTGCCTCATAGACTTATATCAAAAAAAAAAAAAAAAAGCCTCATAAACCTACAACAATCACATGCTAGAATTTCTCTCGTGAAAAAACATTAAAATTCGATACTGACCTGTAAAGTGAAGAGCCGATCCTCAAACTGCACTTCCTTAGTCAGGAAATCTGCCCCAATTGTTGCCTTGTATTGGTTGCTAAACTTCTTATTTACATATCTTTAATACAGGTCAAGGAAACATCAAACGAACAAGCAAAATCAATTTATAAGGTAGTAAAATTTGCGATTAGTATCACAAATAAATATTTCTCAAGGATACTGATTCATCAATGAGGTCTTCCCTACCCTGCAAATCATACATAAATCAAACAATTAAAATTCCACATGATTCCGCAATACATTTCATAATTAACACGTAATTTCACTTCTACAAAAAACTACGATATAAACGCTGTGCTAACTCAGATCAGTTAATTTGAAAATTTAAAACAACAAAATATCAACCCTATAGACCTAGATATTAAAAATCCCCTCCAAACGAATCAAGAAAAGCTATAATCTACGTCTTCACACGGAGAAAGCACAATTTCGTTTACATAAATAAATAAGTCCGGAAACTAACCCGCTATCGCCGAGGATGATAACCTTGAGGAGAGCTCTTCTGCGAGACGGCATCGTTTCAGGTTCTTGACTCGATCTAAGATTCTTGTTGAACTGTAAAACTTTCTCGCTCTGTGTGTGCGTGTTTCCACTTTTCAGAGACGAGATCGATTTGAGGGCTTTTTTTTTTCGATTTGAGGTTTTGATTCGATAAATTGTATACGTAATATATCTCTCTCTCTCTCTCTCTATCTAAACAACAAACCAGCTGGCCGACTGCCGACATGTGGTTCTTTCTTGTCCCATCTGCTCAAATTCTTGCCGGTTTTTTTTTTCTTTAATTTTATTTTTCCGGGTTTTATTTATTTATTTATTCTCCTATTTTATGGTCCTTTTTTTTTTTTTATTTACAGATACTATTGTAACTCTAGTCCTGATTCCTGAACATTATAGAATAACTTTCTAAATATATATTTATTTAGCATGTTAAACTTGTAGCATTTTTTGTCAGTTTTCTAAACTACATCGCTAAGAAAGTTTCATATTCAAAAATTAATTACTAAAACGTGTGTGTACTATTTTGTAGAAAAGCTACAAGTATACCGAACTCTATAGTATATCGTGAATTGGAAATTAAAATTGCTCCTTTCAAAATATCAACATGAAGAGATAAAAAAAAAAATTCAAAATTTTATTGTATGGCAGTGTTATTTATTCTCTATAAAGATCCAAACTCACAATAATTTGTGGTGATTTGGTTTAACTTGATAGAAGGTATAATGGCACTTAATTCTATTGCTTTATGTATATATATAATGACGCAAATAATGTCAATCTTATGTAGTGGATGAATTTATCAGCTCAAAATAATAATTGGTTTCCTTCTTTAGTTAGAATGCAGAAGAAGAAAGCTTATAGAAAAATTTAGAAATAGAATCATTAGTTTTAGTAAAGTGCCTGCAGCCCTGCACTACTCAAATTAATTTTAAGTGGTTATAAAGCAAAAAATGTACTTATGAAGAATTAAGTGTGAAAATTAAAGAAAATTATGGTATAATAAACTAGGATATAACTTAGTAAATCATAGAATATCCGATAACCTTTTTGAGTAAGCAATTGTCAATCTTACTTCTGGTTACTATTTACTCACGTGTTTTTTTTTTTTTTTTTTTTTTATCTTACATAGTGTATTTGTATTGGTCTAGTGGAAGGTACTAGTCACTACAAAGTAACGGACTCAGGTTCAAATCCCTGTTGAGTGAGGTACCCATGTAATGTGTCCGACCCGCCTCGAAAGGGATTAAACCCTTGGGAAACAAAAAAAAAATTGTATTGGTAGTGAATTGATTTGCATTGGTAAAATTTGTCATCAATTCAATAATTAAAAAATTCATTAATTTTACTGACTATTGATCTAGGAATTTTTGGCAAGTTAATTTCATGTGAAATAAAAGGGTTTTTGGCATTTTGCACCCTGAAATTATATGGTATTGACATTTTGCACCTTAACTTAAAAGTTTTGGCACTTTGCATCCTGAAAATATAATTTATTTGACACTTGCAATCTAGTGTGTGTTTTAGTGAGAAAATTAATTGATAAAAGGGTAGAATAGTTATTTTCAATTTTTTTTTCACTTTACACATTAGCAATATAGATCTTGCACCCTTAAATATAGAATGTTGGCATTTTGCACCCTAAAATTATGAAATATTAGCATTTTTCACCCCGATTTAAATTTTTTGGCACTCTGCACCATAAAAATATAATTTGTATGACATTTTGCACCCTAATGTATTTTTCTTAAAAAAAAAAAAAAAGACTCATGAATGTCAGCGATGTAGAGATAAAATGGTCATATCTATGCACAACAATCATAAATTTGTTATTCTAAATTTATTTACTTTATAATAACTTGTTTTAACATTTTCTCTCTGTAAAATTTAGATAAAAAAAAAAAGACATTGTCTTAATTTGATTTTCAAGTATCCTCAAGATTATTTATTTATATCTAAAATACACGTTTACGTATCTAACACATTATTATATTGCATGTTATTTACATAATTTAGATTATCATATTAAGTCGGGGTTGAAAATGTCAGAAATTATATTTTTTGGGTGCGAAGTGCCAAAATTCTATATTTCAGAGTGCAAAGTGTCAAAATCTATACTTTTAGGTTTAAAGTGCCAAAAATATTCGGAAATAACTATTATACTCTTCAATCAATTATTTTTTTCTTCAAAACACACACTAGGATGCAAAGTACCAACTAAATTGTATTTCCAGGGTGCAAATTGCCAATACTTTTAAGTTAGGGTGCAAAGTGCCAAAACTCTATAATTTCAGGGTGCAAAATGCTAAAAGCCCGAAATAAAATAATTAGCAATTTACTTCCATGTGACATGAAATAATGAACAATTTACCTCTTTTCTAGATGAGATGTTGCACACACACTCTATAATGAGACCGAAACTTCATTTTTATGTAAAACATGGGAAATTCTTACTCGGTGTGGGAAATTTTTATGTGAAAGTCCTAATGCATCCCCAATGGAGAAATGACAATATGTGTATGAATAATACATTATGCATTTTTTAATAGTGTTTTCATGTTTTGCGTATCGAGTAAAAACATTTCACTCCAATGTATGAGTTACACAAAATGAATATCCATCTTTTTTTTAAATAATCTATTAATTTTGTAAATTTATTTATTTTTTCTCATTAAATTTTGGACTTTATTAATAGCTAGAAAATAACATTTTATGTAAGTTGAAAAACTCAAATTTTGAAAATTATAAATCGAGTGACATATAACATATTCAAATTTTGAAAACTCGAAAAATCAAATTCAAAATGTGAAAACTTTTTGAAATTGAGCATTTGATTAGTATAATAATTTAATTGTAATTCATTTCTTAGCTTACTGTATGTATGTTATTTCAATTTATTATGTTAATTGAAATTCTATTCTCAAAAGATGCAAAGTCTTAAACTAAACATGTAATTTGTAATTTGTAATATTTAATTATTTTTGGCTAAATTATAAGTGAGACAATATTTTTATTCCAGTTAGTTATTTGTATGATTTATAAACCGTATGTAGTATTTGATATTAGTTTATTAGATATTTTTCATATTTAATTTATTTATTATATGAAGCATTAACTTTTGTTGAAAATAGACTTATAAGAGACAAAATATAGACTCAATATGATCGATTTTACTAATTTCTGATTACTACATTGAGAGGAAAATAGTTGAGAAATTTCATACTACTTGTATAATATAGATGATTTATGATATGAAAAATGTTATCTGCACCTACAATATCTTTTTCAATTTAATATTTTTAGGTCATGTAGATAATTTAAATTAATAAAACCTTTTCTATTAATATATAATATGTAACGCCCCCAAAATTTCGAACGCTTTCGATTGGATTTTAATCCAAATTTAAGTGCTACATTTTATTTTCAAAGTTAAGCATTAATTTGAACTAAAAATATTTGGACTTTATTGTGCAAAATAAATAATTTCTGGGGCAAAAATGCACTTTACCGAAACTTCAGGGGGCAAAGTGCAAATTTTGCCCCATACTTGATTGCAGCTAATAGGAGAGCCTTTATAGCTCTCCTAGCCTGCCATAGGGAGTGGCCAAGCATGCCTCTTGGTTAGAGAGATTTCTCTATCCAAGATGAACATGCATTGGCTTGTTTTATGGGAAGTAATTATGTCTCCCATCTTCCCAAGGTGTATTTAAACACCTTTCTCCTCATTTTCAGATTTCTCTCCACTTATTTTACACCTTATAGTTCATAGTTAAGTTAGAATTAGAGAGAAAATAAGGGAGAGAAAAGAGACAAAACATTTAGAAATAGAGTTTTCGGGTATACTCAACCCAGCCTCGGATTTTTGATCATTCCGCCTCCGTCCACCGTTGGATCATGCCCAAATTTTGCGTGGAGGTTCTACACACATGGATCTACATATTGACCGTTCGGATCGTCGTTTGGAACTCCCAAAGTGAATCGACAGCCATTGGAAAATGGTGGAAAGTAAGGATTTGAAGGCCTTTTTATGAACCACCACCGGAACCACCACCGGAGCTGCCACCACCACCTTCGGAGTTCTCGAAATGAAGAGATTTTCACCCCCTTCGTTGCTTTGGGTAAAAATACATCTATGCATGTGTTCTTTAGTCTTTGTGATATTACTTTCTTTTCTTTAAAGTATATGTTGAAGAAGTTTAGTTTGTCCTTGTGATAAGTTGTTGAGTTCATATGTAATATTTAGTGTGACTTGCTTTGGTTTTATTTAAATATTTCTTATATGTTTGGATCTTGATTTCTTTTTGTAAGAAAGTTGATGTTTTTATTTTTCTCAAAACTTTGGGGTATTTTTAAAAGATTTGAAAAGTTGAAGGGCTGAGGGCTGCAATTTTTATTGGGAGTAAGATGGACTGAAAATCTAAAGTTTTGTTTGATATTTGGTATAAATTTACTTGAAAAGCATTTGTTTTAAAGTTTGCTTAGAGGTTTTTGCAAAAAGGGAGTTTTTGAAACATTTGGGGTTATTTTTGTAAATCTGGAAAATGAAGAGAAAATTTTGCTGTTTTTGCATTGTCTTTTTTGAAATTAGAATTTTGTGTTTTGAAAATAATAACTTTTAAGTAGAGTTGATGTCGTAACTTTTGTTTGATGTGTTAGTTTAGGAAATCCTTGTGTAGGATTTTCATTAGTTATGTTTCTAAGTTGTATACGTACTTGCTCAGGTTTCGGATACGCTTCATTTGTGGAGTTTTAGTCGCTATACTAAGCGACAAAGGTGAGCGCTGTGTGTTTAATTTGTATGTCTGTCCGATGTGCTAGTAGATCGAGTCCAAACATGCACTTAGGCTCTTAATAATCAAAGCATGGATTTTATTCTAACTTTTCTTGCATGTCGTCACGAATAGGTTGACTTATTAGGTCAACACTTCTCGCATGAAATCACTTAGCATTTGAACATGATTATCCAAATACATGCTACATCCGAATCTATTAGTTGCGAATATATTTTTCAAAATTATCATGATACCCAAAATTTCATTTGATAAGTTATTAAATGTTGATAATATGTTAATATGTTTGATATGTTATGTTCCGTTTGTTTCCGACTATATGTTTCCGTTTGTTTTCGATTTTGTGTGGGCCCCCTTTTGATTGGTATATGGACCCGATGCCAACCTGGCCGGCAAGGGCCGGTAGGATTGTCACGGTTACCCGTAGGCCTGTCCTTACAACCCAAGTGGGGAGGAACACTTGGGGAGTAAGGACGAACTCCGGCAAAGACATGTCGATGCATTTTTGATAGTAAGGTCGCTCCTTACTTGGTGAGTTTGGATGGATATCAGACTGAGGATGGAGGGTAAGTGGAGGACGGCATCAACAATTCTTGGTTATGTGAATTCCATGTTTCTTCCGTCTTGAATATATGTTTATTTGCTTGATAACATGATTATGTTATATATATGCTGCATTCACACATCACCATGCAAATTCACTCATAGCCTCACTAAGTTGGACGATCAACTTATGCGTTCTATGTTTCACTCTTTTCAGTTTCAGGCGTTCTGGAAATAATAGTCGGGTTGCGGTTAGGTCATCACGGTTGCGGTCCCACCCTAGTATTCGGGAGTGTAGTAATATTTTGTGATCGATTTATGCTCTTTTTCAATTTTTATTAAAACCTTGTTTAGAATGTTTGATTCGTCAAAGATGATTTTTATTTTTATAAAAGCGAAAGGATTTTTTATTTATATTTTTGTCAAAGATTCAAGATTTTCATAAATTACTTAATTATCTCTCTCGGTTGATTTTTTTCAAATATTTTGATGTACTTTGATTAAATGCTTCCGCTTTAAAACCTTTAATTTATTGTTTCTTAAGAAAAACTTTTAATTTATCGTTTTCGTTTAAAGAAAAAAAGGCTTCGATGTTTTTAACGCTTTTTCAAAATAACAATAATTTTTCGACCGTTGTCCAACGGACCCGCGGTGCCGGGCCGTCACATAATAAAACTCGGCCCCTCGGTTCCTAAATCATAGATCCCACACTGACATTATTCACACATATTTATCGAATACAATTAATGTGCGTCTTGTATATAATTGGTCACTTAGTTTTCAAAATATTATATATTTAACTAATAAGCTTAAATTATTTACATGATGAGTTCCCCTGTACGGCTGGATGAATGAAATTTGAATAGAAACATTTATTTTGATCAAATTGAATTATTTTGAGATGAAAGAAGAATCAATTGGTAAGGAAAGTGTTCTATTGTAATTTTAAGCATAATAGCGCCAAAAAGGGAAAATAATGACATTTGTTAGGCCATTAACTTAGATCTAGTTGGTGTGAGGATGGCCGTATATATGTAGAAGCTGTTTTTGTATCTTGAATGTAGTTGACCAATGGGTGGACATCAAGAAAGACCCAATAAGCAATTCCTAATAGTTATGTATTAGTATGTATTATTTTGACCAAGTATATTGCACTTAAATACTTCAAAATGACTCAATAGAATTAGAAAAAAATAATATTAAATTTTGAGAAAAATTTAGAACTCGAAAAACTTAAACTATAACTGGTCACTTTTCCACAAGTGTTATTCAATTAAATAACAAAAATTATATACTTTTTTAGTAAGTTAATTGGTCACATTGATTTCTCAAAAAAGAAAAAAAAATAATTGGTCAAATTAAATTTATACTAAATTTCACAAAATTTAGTTTCATTTCCTCATTTATAGGAGATTTATGGGGATGGAAAGATGACCTAATTTTCTTTGTTGAGAATATTACCATGCGCCATATTTCTTTGTCTTTTTTCTTAGAGAATGCACCCGCCCTTCTCCTAAAGGTACCTTCTTCTTTTCTCCTCTCCCTATCCCTTCTTTCTCAAGATTTTATATGATTATGTACATATTTTGTATGAAAGAAAGAGATTAGTGGCCATGAATCCAAAAATTGATGGAATTATTTGATTTGTTGTTTCTTAGCTGTGTTTTCTTCACATCATATTTGAACAAAACGCTTATGTTAGAGCTTTGAAAGAAAAAAAATTTGTAGTTGATCATATAATGCTCATAATCTTTATCTAAATGTTTAGTTCTTCATTTGATTATGAATGTTGGAAACATGATGAAATGTCGTTGATATTGATCAGGGTTATACTTGGGAGATCGGCAGGGCCTCTTTGTATTTTGACGAATCTTGCAAAATAAGAGAATTGTGAAAATGTCTTCTTCACCACCACCACCCTCATCAAATTCTTCATCAAATTCAACAGACCCGTCGCCATCACCACCACCCTCATCAAATTCAACAAACTCGTCGCCATCACCACCGCCTCCATCTTCAGGCTCAAATTCCACATCTTCTCCTCCTCCGCCTTCTAATGGAAATTCACCTGGAAATAACAATACTTCTACGGATGACAATAATAATAACAACAACAACAGCAACAACAACAACAACAACAACAACGACAACAACAACAACGACAACAACAACAACAATAATAACAACAAATCTCCACCACCACCCAGGTCAGGCTCATGGAATTCACCACCTCCACCACCTCCACCCCCACCACCCCCACCTCCACCACCCCCACCACCACCGTATCGTGCTGGACAACTTCCTCCTCCAGGGAGCGAGCCACCATCATCAAATAACAATTCATCCCCTAATCAAAAAACCATCATAATAGGAGCAGCCGCGGGAGCAGGATTACTACTATTATTAATGATTGTCTTCTTAGCATCTTGTGCTAGGAGGAGGAAACGAAAGCCACATGATCAAATGAAATACTACAGAGACAATTCACATGGAAATCAAAGTATGTTGCAGAATTTAATTGAATTCCAAACAAGTGTATGATATGTTGCTTAATTTACTCGAATTAGTTAATGGTTCAATATAAAGTAGCAAAATTGCATTACCATTTCTTATTTTTTTACAGTTGAGTCAGTAGACATAATTCCCTTGCTAGTGTAATCAATGGAGATTAATCCACATGCATGCATGCATGTTTCATATTCAATTAATTAAAAATGACATGACATGCATTTTGATGTAGGCAATGACTACTACAACAACCAAAAGTGGAACACCAACAATGGCCAACCCTCGGAACACGTGATGAAAATGCCACCAACCCCTAACAGCGCCCAAGTAAGCTCCGAACTCAACTGGCCCATCGGACCACCACCCCCGCCACCAATGATGAGCAGCAGTGAACTAAGCTCCGCGGGATTCTCAGGCCCACACCAAACAGCCCGCCCGCCGCCCAACCCCGCGGTGGCATTCGGTTTCAATCAAAGCAACTTCACATATGACGACTTGGCGGCTGCGACTGGGGGGTTCGCTAAGGCAAATTTATTAGGACAAGGCGGGTTTGGGTATGTGCATAAAGGAGTGTTGCCTAATGGGAAGGAAGTAGCTGTGAAGAGTTTGAAGGCTAATAGCGGACAGGGTGAACGCGAGTTTCAAGCTGAAGTTGATATTATTAGCCGAGTTCATCATAGACATTTGGTGTCTTTGGTTGGATATTGCATTGCAGGGTCCCAAAGGATGTTGGTTTATGAGTTTATGCCTAATGGATCACTTGAAGATCACCTTCACGGTATGCATGTACTTCGTTTTAACTTTTCCTTTTTTATGTTTTGATACTTGATCATTTGATCTACATATATACGTTAAAGAAAGAGTTCATGATTTGAAGTCTTCATTCATAGGAGCTGATGTTCCTGCTATGGATTGGTCTTCCAGACTTAAAATTGCTTTAGGATCAGCCAAAGGATTTGCTTATCTTCATGAAGATTGTATGCTTCATTCTACCTTAATTAGCATTCAAAATTTTGCTTTAATATTTCTAAGTTACAATTAATGGTTATTAATCAACGTACATAATTAATTTGCAGGTCATCCCCGTATTATTCACCGAGACATAAAAGCTCCAAACATTTTGTTGGATTTCAATTATGAGGCAAAGGTACTTACGTACTAATTAATTAATGGTCTTATATCAACTCGATCGATCTCTCTCTTACATATAAACTATATGTTTTTACAATCGCATATCGATCATGTGTACACTGTACTTAGTCCTAGTAGAATTTTATTGTGTAGTCAGGTAATAAAGATATCTTAATTATCTAAAATTGCAAATTGAAACAGGTTTCTGATTTTGGATTGGCTAAACTTTCTTCAGACAACTACACTCATGTATCAACTCGAATAATGGGAACATTCGGGTACGTATGAATATATTACTTTTAACTTGTGCATTCTTGTTTTGGATAATTCACATAAAAGTTAGCAAATAACTAATAAAGTGATCAACATGTATAGGTATATGGCGCCTGAATATGCATCAAGTGGAAAACTCACTGATAAATCTGATGTTTATTCATACGGGGTCATGCTTTTAGAGCTGATAACTGGACGACGCCCAATTGACGTCACAAGTGATGATGATGGCCTAGTTGATTGGGTACAATAATAGCTTGATTAATTTTCAAAGAATTAAAAATTAATAATAATTTGTTCATACGTACATCTCTTTTGTTAATTTAATTAATTATTTTGTATGATTAAATTAAACGAGATAGGCGAGGCCTATTCTAGTCCGAGTTACAGAAGGAGGAAGCTACGAAGAGTTGGTGGATCCCCGGCTAGGGAACAACTACGATCATCATGAAATGCTACGTATGGTGGTTTCAGCTGCTGCATGTATTAGGCATTCCGCAAGGAGACGCCCTAAAATGAGCCAGGTTTGTTTTTAACTAATTTATAAGTACTCTTCATATCATATATACTTTAAGTTTGTGTGTGTTAATAATTTGGCTATATATATATATATATAGATTGTGCGTGCTCTAGAAGGCGATGCCTCTCTTGAAGACTTAAATGATGGCATCAAGACCGGGCAAAGTGCAATGTTTGGGTCGGGGGGAAGTTCGGAGTATGACAATGGCTCGTACCCAGACCTGAAAAAATCTAGAAAGCCGGGAACAATGTCGAGCCAAGAGTTCACCAGCAGTACTGAGCATACAGGGGAGTTTGTTCACTACAACGATGGTAATCGCATCCGCAGTCCTTAATTAATAGTGGAAATGATGATGAAGAAGGAGATATTTTAATATACATGCACTTATATATAATAAAAAATATAGTGAAACCTATATATACCATGATGATGAAGAATTTGTAGCTAGCAAAGCATTTAAAGGTTCATTCACCTTTTAACAGTACGTACTGTCTTTCATAATTTGGGGTCATATTTTCAGATATGCATGTGTCGGGGTTTGCTCGTACTAAATATGTGAATTTATTGTAAGATATATGTATGTTATAATTAAGTACTAATGTAAATGAAGAATTACTTTTGCTTGTGTTTAGTCGTTTTTTACTCTAGCCTTGACGATATATTAGGAGAAGATTAACTTCTTAGATTTTTATTGTAACTGAACCAATTTTGTTTTTAATGAATTATTATTATTTTTATTGAGCTAGCTAGCTAGGGTGCATACACATGCATGATTTTCTTGTATCAATCTAGCTACAAAAGTTCATTTCTCTAGCTATCAGTGAATTAATATTATGTGCAATTTAATTTAAAATATATATACTAGTATACTACTTGCTCTCCTTGATCACCTAATTAACTTCAAAATTAATTAACTTCTAATTAAAAGAGTAGTTAAATTTGTACAGGAAAAAGAAAAACAATTACGTGGGTACATGAGATTGACTGTTTTTTACAAAAACTGGAAGAAATCATATCTAAATCCAACATATATATTTTGTAAGAATCTTAAAATTCGAAATAAATTTGTGTCAAGGACGCGCGTGCTTAATTATAACATAGTTCGATAGTTTGCAACCCAGACATATTCATTTTGGCACTTTAGACCCTGCAATTGAAAGTTTAGCACTTTGCACCAACAAATTGCATATTCTTGGAAAAATTCACCAAACAATATGCAATTCAAGGTGCAAAGTGACAAACTTTCAATTTCTTTTAACTGAAATTCAAGCTTTCAATTTCATAGTGTCAATTGCTCATATATACATTCTATAGATACTCTAGCAGGAGTATATATTGTCAAATATATGCAATTTTCCGGCAAGGGATTCAAGAAAATACGACGGGGAAAATGAAATTGGAAAGTGATATACAGTACGCTAAGTAGAAAAGAAAAGGTCCTATATCTCAACAAAAAATGACTGTTTTGGAGATTTTGATTTTTGCACTTATGCATAATTGGCTAATTTTTTTCTCCTTTTTAGATAAAATCCAAGGTTTAAGCATATATAAGATTATCTTATTAGTAATCCAGGATCAACTTCCTTTCATAATATCCTATTGTTAACAATCAATCACAAAGATAAAAAGGAAATAACCACACAACTACAGCAATACAACTCACAATTGGGACACTGAAAATCTTAAAGGAGGTAGTATCATTCTTGAAAGAGATAATGAGAATGCACATTTTCCAGAGGAACCAGAATCAACGTCTTCACGGTCAGATCACTCTTCTATGCCCTCCAAATGCCCAAATCTGCAACGGGATTAAATTACTTATAAGATGTTAAATTCCACATTACATATAATTAATTTATCTTTCTAATAACAAAACTAAGTCTATACGAAAATAAATACACACAAGAGTCGCAGATTAAGACTAACCTTGAGGTTTGTATCCGAACTTCCTGTACATAAGGCACTCCCATCAGCTGACAAACCCATACAGCTTATCCGACCATCATGTGAATTTTGAAAAGATCCCAAGTTTAAAACCATCTATTATGGAGAACACAAGCCAAAAGTCAAACTTCTGATTACAATAGATTCATCGGTAAATTACATAAACTACTTCCATCAAGAGAGGCCCCTCAATCCTCGTGGTTGAAAATTTACACAAACTATCCCTCTGAGAAAGGGTGTCTACGTAAGAATTGTATAATTGGAGGGGTGTCTAAGTAATAAATAATAGGTTAGATTTTCGTAAATAGGGATGATAGAATTTCTGTACTCTCAGCTAAACCGGAGAGATATTTTAATGGATCACATTCAGGGATAATTTGTGTACTTTTACCCCAGATTTTCAATATAATTCGAATCAAGTAATTGCGATATACCTTTGCCAATAAAGTGTCCCACACATAGCAATCACCGTTGGTGTACCCAGCAAAGAGGAGTCGACCGGAGATGGAAAACGCAATTGACGTCACATGGCGGGTTTCATTTTCACCATTTGGTTGACTGTACTCTTGGAGCTGATGCCCTGTTCTAATGTCAAATAGTCTACAAGTTCCATCATCTGAACCTGTACCAAATCTATACCCATCTGGAAAGAACTTAACAGTATTAACATCTCCCTCATGACCATGAAAAGTACCAACAGCTCGACTAGCAACACGGGTATCCCACAAACGAGCAGTTGAATCACATGAGCCAGACACAAACATTCTTGAGTTGAATCCGTTAATAGACACACTGGACCAAAAAAACCACACATTAAAGTCCTTACTAAAAGTAACAGTATTAACCGAGCAAAAATGCATTTTTAGTCCCATGGGACTGGACCCTCAACACCATGGTCCCTGTAGTTTAAAAGTTGCCCTTTTGGTCCTAGTTTTTTAAACTGTTTTGCATAACAGAGACTATTGCATGTGACAAAAATATGCAAAATTGGGCGGTAGACCTAAAAGAGCAAAACATTTAAAAATTGGTACCTAAGTGCATTCTCGTAAAGCGAGGGCGAAATTGCTTAGGGTTCAATCCCACGAGACTAGAAATGCATTTTTTCCATATAAACCAAGAAGCTCTGAAAGGCTGAGCAATGCATCTTAACTATAATGCTTACATACCTTAGAACATCAGAAGTATGCCCAGATTGAAATTCGCCTCCAAATACAGACGTCCTTAGTCCAGTAGTTATATCCCATAAAACACATGTCTGGTCACCAGAAGCAGTTATAAGGTGTGTATCTTCATCTGGAACATATTGACATGAAGAGACGTAACCCTTATGCCCACTAAGCATTCTGGATACTGGGAGATTCCCATCTTTGTCGGTTTGAGAGTTAAGGTTGAAGACAGAGCACACACTATCTAAGCCACCACAGGCAACTGATTGCCCACTGGGAGAGAAGGCACAGGTCATGACCCATGCACAAGGCAGCTTAATTGCATGAGTCTTTTGGCTTGTGAGAGCATTCCAAACTATTAATCTCCCATCTTGAGATGCACTGACAATGCGATTCTTTTCAGGAGTCCAATCAAGTGAATAAACCTAAGGTACATTCGCAGAATACATACCGCAAAGATGGAACACAAAAGATTTCAGTCTAAGTTTAAGATAGTTCTATCAGTGGTAGAAATAGCAACAGACTAATAAATCATAATTGGTTAATTATGTGGTGAAGATTCTGGCATGACAAATACTTTAAACATCCAAATTCCATTACTTAAAATATCATAAGTCTTCAACAAGGCATAGCAAAATAAAGACACTCATTCATCTACGTGAAACGAGCTAACTCATCAATAGCAATAGTAATGCATAATAGAAAGTGGGCCAAAAAATAGAGAGGAACGGCAACAAAACACTATTTGCTGATTATAGAGAAAAAAAAAGTCCATATAAAATTGGATTTCCGTAATTATGTATGGATTTCAAAGCCTTGAAAACTTCTTTGAGTTGCCAGAATTATCCAAATGGATAAATAACTACACACTATTATACATTCCCTCCTAATTTCTGCACATGAAAACCATATCACCACTAGATTAATTGTCAATAGTAAGAATGAAGAAACAACCAGAAAACAAATAATACACAACTGCACATATGTACTTTCTAATATTGCAGAAAATTTGAAAGGTGATTTAAAAAATATTACTAAAAGATTACCTTGCCGGTGTGCCCCTGCAGAGTCCGACAACAAATCAGATCGGTCGGACCAAAAGTGACCGGAGTCTTCCCCTGGGCACGGGCATAACCCGCAACTGTCAACAAACATTACCCCAATATAAATTCATAATAAAACAAGCAGATCTTAGGACATTTAACTTTATAAATTGAACTATCAGGAAATCACAAAATTTAAGTAAAAAGAATCAGAACCGTCGGTGTCGAGAAGAAGAAGACGCTTTTGCTTTAATCTATCTCTGAGAGTATTGACGGTTTCTGTGGCAGCTATATGTCGCTCTTTCAGTTCTGTAACTGACATCTTCTCTCTTTTTTCTCCGAAATTTAGGGCAAAGGGAAGAAGATAAACTATCCGTTCAGCTTCATTTGAGCCCAATTATGGTGCTTGTATGCAATTCAGACTCAAACAAGTAAAAAGTAAATCAAACAAAGGCTGAAGATGCTGAAGAGTGATCTTGGGTCAGGGTGAACTGTGGAGACAGAGAGGAAAGGGGGGTGTTTGGGGAAAAAAGAATACTCCATATTTACAGAACACTATATAACTGAAAATAAAAACAATTATCAAAAAAATTTAACTGAAAATAAAAATTTCCGTTGCCGGGAATCGAACCCGGGTCTCCTGGGTGAAAGCCAGATATCCTAACCGCTGGACGACAACGGATTCATATCAATGCTTTGCACATTAAATCAATAACTTATAAATCATAAACAATTGGAGGAAATCTAAATTTAGAGGTAGCAAGAGAAGGGATTGTCATGGAGTCTTTTTTATTTTTGGAATAGTGAAAATACTTGCAATTGTTTTTATAAGAAAATTATGGCAATAACAAACTTCAAAATTGACTATTTTTATTGTATACACAAAATCAGAGCTCATAATGAATAGACAGACTTATCAAAAAAAAACACAAACAATTAAATCGTGATTTACTAATAAGTCAAGATGTGCATTTTTTATTCTATGTATATTTAATCGTACAAATTTATATAATGATGGGGGAACTCAAAAATTCTATCTACTGATCCTTCTCATCATTGAAATGTTAAAACATGATTAATCTTGCACATCACCACTAAATATGCAGTCACAAAAACTTCTGAAATTATTTTCATATTGAACCTTGAACCATATATAATTCCAAATCAGAAAGAAAAAAAAATGTTTTGCTTCATAATTTCCAACAAATTAAGAGTGACACTTGAATAAACCTCATCGGGTTTAGATGGATAAAATATAACATGTCAAATTAGGTTGGATATGCCTGAATTAGGATCATATTGGGGCAGACTGATGTATTATTAGTTGTTAGAAGTCTTCCCTTACTAGAAAAAACATATTCCGACTCAACAAGACTCGATTTTAATCCACCCCATCCAAACCTAAAGAACCCAACCTAACCCAAGCAAAACATTAAGATTGGGACGATTGGATCAGGTCGGCTCATGAGTTTTGAGTGACAATCTGCCAGCTCTACAAGAGATAGATTCTTGATTGAATGGATATATATGACTGCAGAAGTATCAAGCAGTAGATAAAGGAGGAGACATGTACAGGTTAGAACTTAGGATATTATTCTTACATAGAATTACACAAATTTCTACTACCTCTACAATGGTTCCTTTGATTATTTAGCTAACACAAAAAATTCCTATTTAGTCTTCAAGTACTTCTTCCAAGGTAAATGCAAGAATCATAACCTGCAACAGGAAGAACCAGTCACAATACAAAATGGTAAAATTTGATACATGCCTAATAAACCACACAGACAACAAGAGTATTAAGGACATGTTAGGTAGCATAGAATAGGTGAGATTATATTTTTTGTCAACATTTATATCTTGTTTGGTAGGGCTGATAAAGAATGTGGGTCAACCCATCAATAAGTGATAACCCGCTAACCCACCATTTTTAAATAATAACACACAAAAAATAATTGTCACATTTCCAGCCTTCTAAGAATATAATCTCTATGGACGAACAACAAATTTAGGCGGTGAATTTGCATCATTGTACTAATTTGCCACTCACTTGTGTTTTAGATTTGCTACCAAACAAGTTGAAAAATTATATTATCTTTATTCCTCATCACATAATTAATATTTTCACCATTATTCTATAGCTACAACCAAACGAGCTCTAAGACTAAACCGATTTCTAGTTCCACGAGTGTTAGGATATTACCAATTTCTAGAACTATATATCGAATTTTGTACATGTAGAGTTGGTGAAATATTATCTATTGGACGTAAAAAAAACTTACAAGGATTAGTACTAGTGAGCGTGGCGGTCTGCAAGAAATTGCGATGCTACGTATTCCTGCCAACAGATTGATAGAAAAGATTAATGGCAAAACAGGCACCACAGTACTGAGTTTAGCTACAATACATGTTGTGGCCATAGGCGTAATCGAGAATTGCTAACCTGCTGCAGGTCTTGGTGTTGGATTCATGGGTGTTACTGGAATGATTGGAGCCGTGGGAATTGTTGGAGCTGGTATTAATGGAGCTACTGGAGTTGTTGGAGCCGGAGTCACTGTAATCGGTGCAGGAGGTGCTGCCGATGGAGCAGGAATATCAGGGGATGGTGCAGGACTCTAGGCAAATCGACCAAGACATGCAAACATGTTAATCATTTAATGATGAGCTGAATAAACAAATCAAGAGACATGAAATTCGATACTATGTTTCTCGTTTCAAGTGTTATAACGCTCTGGGTAATTCTCGCCCAAATTGAATTTGGCCGAACCCAAAAAATTTACATGGCAAGTGTAATACACTTGCATTGTGGTTGGTAACACTCAATAGGAGAGTCACATGACAAGTACATTTGTTTTGTGGTTGCATGAGTTTGGCTGAATCAGACGTGGGCTAGATTTTTTTTATATATAATACTTGCGTTCAATGGTAAACACTAAAACTTAATTTCTACTAGGAAAGCTAAATAATAGTAATATAAGAACTTGTTATTTCTATATAAACTTTTATCTCTTGTTTGGTAGTATCTACACATAAAGCAGGTCAAGCCATAAACCAACAATAACCTTCTACTTTTAGGCACTACCACGGAGTATATAACTATCACAAGCCCAACTTTATGATAACACGAAACAACAAGTTAGGTGGTGAATTTTGTCTAATTTTCCAATTTCTCATCACTCCATAAGTTAGAAACTGTTACCAAACACATCCAAGAGGACCAAGAGTTATGATGTATTATGTAATTTGTAATGACATAATTAGTATTCTCAGTATTATTCTATAATTGTTAATGAAACTATCCGCCCGTTTGGTATATAATTGTACTAACATAAGAGTACAATGTAACTAGTACCAGAATAACCCTCTACTTTTAGGAACTAACAAATATATAATTATACTATTAAATGACTTCTTAGGACTAAAGATACTATCTGATAATGTCACACACCAATCAATACCAATCCACATTTCTGCTTAATATATATGAATGAATGAAAAAGAAAAAATTGTAATGTCGATTAAGATGTATTACCTGTGTGCTCTTTGAGAGACCGGCGTCATAAGTCATGGAAAGATCGGGCTTAAAAAGTCCAAACGCCCGTTCTGAGCCAGGCCCGGGTTTCAAATTCTCATCATACAGTGCAAAAATATAGGTATCAACAGATTTTCCAGGCATAAGTGGTGTGCCAACCATTGACCTAAGGTGGTTTATCAAGTTGCCATTGTAGGCTTTTGCATTGTCCATACTCGGACCAAGTTCGTTTGAATCTCCTTTATAAGGCCACCCTGTCTCAGCAACCACAATCTCAGTGTCCTTAAATCCCATTGCTTTCAAAGCAGAGTGCACAGCATCAACCTTAAAACATAAAATTGGATACCAGCAAAATAAATTAGAACTCACTCCCATAAGCAATAATTCAAACACTTGATAAGCATTAAGCTCTGGTAAACCAGCACCGAACCTAATCAGAATTACAACACATGTCTTAATGTATTTACCTGTGCATCAAACATGTTCATGTATTTAATGCCAGTGCCTGAATCCACTCGTCCTGGATTTGGTTGGAATAGACAAAACGACAACGTTTCGGGCCTAGAATCACCTTGATATGCAAAGAAAGGATATGGATTGATCATAAATGGGGAACCATTCGCTTTATGGAATTCTAGTAGTGCTTTCATTGTATCGCCATTTTTAGGGCTGAAAGCTCCTGATGATGGTGGATCTGATTGACTTAACACCGCCATTGCATGTACTGTCGATACTTTGATTTTGCCGCCCAATGATGCTGCAATTGATTTTCAAAATTAAACCATACAACATTATTATGATCAATCACCATACTTTATAAGATTTGTAGAAATTGATTTAATTGTTATACCACATGAAACTTGCAGCGAATAACAAAAGAATCTTTTTCTGAATGTAATAAATTTAAGTTTAAGATCTCGTGAAAATGTTATAAATAAGTAATAAAACTTTTGGGTCTATTTTGAAGTTAGACCTATCTCAAAATTGAAATGTATTTATAATTAATTACATTTAAAATAAAATGAAACCAAGTGTTATATTTTTATCGACATAAATAACTCTTCATATGTCACGTAGAAACTCAAAAGTAAATTTTACATTTTAAGATTATACTAACTTTGTCAATATTATTTTATATTCTAAAAGTTTCAATAAAAAAAATTTAATTTAAAATCTACTTAATTTCTTAAGTTGGAAGTTTTTTAATTAACTTTATATAATCCAATTTTTATTGATCAAATTATACATTTGCAGTTTTGCTCCTAATGAATCTTGGTACTAAAACTTGATGAACCTACTCATCAGACACCAAATGTAGTATAACTTCCTATATGTCAGCACATAACAAAATTAATAACATGTACCTGCATTGAGGGCGTTTTGGACATTTTGCATGGCCGGCAATAGCTGAGACACGAGATTCTGATCCGTTGACAACATCACCTCATTGCCGACAGTAACAACGATAATCTTGCTAGCCGGGTAGTGAGCCACCACATTCGAACCGACCCAATTACCCGCAAATTGCGGGTCGGATGCAAGGGCCGGAATATCCCCATTCGCGGCTCCGATGACGATTCCGATGCCCGTGTTCGCAAGCGCCTTTATGATTCCCGGGTCTGTACCGTAAAGCCTCACCTTCTCGATGCTCGTCGACTGCAATAGCTTCGCCGTCGCCTCCGGCGGCGGCAGGTTGTCCGCCACTACCCCGTAATTTACTCCGATGAAAGACTCTGCTCCTGTAAAATATCAGTACTAAGTGAAGAATTAAAATAAAGGGATTATTTTGATATGGACATTAAATCCAAAATTGACTTACGGGCAGAGTAGAAACAGAGTAGTGAAGAACAAAGAAGAAAATATGGTATTATATGAGAAGATTTGCGCATATTTGGAGAAATGAAAATGGATAACTATATCTTCTTCGGCCCCCTATGTTTATATGAGGAAGGAAGAAGATACAAAGAGAGAATATTGAATGAGTGATGAGTTGAGGTTAAGGAATATTGCAACGGCAAGTTAAGGAAGGGGAAATGCTCGTTGAGGGTGGGGTATGTTTAATTTGTAGTTAGCAAATTGCAGTGTGAAGTTTTATACTACTAACTTTGGAATTAAAATAATACCAATTACCAAATAAAGAAAAAGGGAGTATGGGATGTTGGGATGTTGGAGAAGAGGAAAAAGAAAGATGATGGGATGTGTAAATGAATATGCATCAAGAAATAAATTGGAAATATAGGGATAGATATATGGATAAAAGTAGAAGAATTTCAAGAATATTCAGATTTAAAGTCTTTGTGTGACTGAATATTGTAATAAATTGTCCTCGTGATTAAAGGTCGTGATTGTAATGCAAAAATGAAATGTGACGTTTGAACTTTTGTTTAATTTAAAATTTTCAGTTACATAATTGCTATAAGTTTAATATTTAACACAATAATAATCGACCAGACCTACAAAGTTCTGATGACTTAATCAATACGTAGTTAAACACACCAGCTTGTTGAAATTTGAACTCGATTACATTTCTAGAAAATAATAGTCACAAAGTATGCTTGGAGTCCTTGTATACCATTATAGCACCAAAGAAAAAAGGGAATATAAATTCTCTACTTTTCACTTTCCAGCACTAATTGGGTACTTTGTAGTGTTCGTTGTTGTACACTAAAATTTGAAAACAAACAAAGAGCTAAGGAAATGCATATATACCTTCCTTTCCTTCTGTTCATTTTGATATGAGGACTGCCAACTTTTCCGTTAGATCATTGTGTAGACAAATCATATAGCATGAAACCGAAGGAGGTCAGGTGAGAAGCAAAAGCACAATTTTTGGCATGTGTAATTACGTAACCGAAGGGACAAACATATTCCATAAATTAGTCTGAAAAATTAGAATAGTCATATCTTTGTACATCCTACCCATTATCCCACGAATTATGCAATCCATGGTACGGAATAAATTATGTTATTACTTAATTTAAGAACTAATTGTATGAAAAATGAATTAAGTAAACTATGTTATGAACAAGTGTTGTACAACATAATCTCTTATTAGTTAGAGGATACGACATCTCTTTTATTTTATTTTTTGATAAATATGTTAAATATTACTCATAAAGTAAACTTATATACTATTTGCATATATAGGCTTCAAAGAAGTTATACTATACAAGTTCAAATGATCATACTAAAAGTGATTGTTATTAAAATAAGGGAAAACTAAAAGGTTCTCACTTTTTCTTTTGAACTACACGATGCATCTTTTACTTTTCCCAATTAAAAACTTAGCTTATAAGTTATAACCTCAATGGAACTCCTTTTTTGCTTTACATTGATGTTCACGTTAGAGAAATGTTAGATCCTACTAATCACATGCAGATAAATTTGTTTTGGTCGACTAGTCTATTTTGGTTGATAAGGCATATTAATAAACTGTGTCTAAAATGCAGCAAAAAATGGTAACATTCTACTTTAATCAATTCGTTTACCCTTACTCTATTAAAACTTGACTAATTAATTGACTTCCACTTACAATTTTTGGGATCTTTGTTTTTCTTCTTGAAGTACAATGCAGTCAGTATTCGTTAAAAAGTCCTTGAACTATGGCATAACAATAAAAGAATACCTAAGAGCTTAAAGTTCCTTACAATCACAGTCCAGACGGGAGGAGCTGATACAATTTAATTGCAAACGTCTAAAGATGGCAAATATGTGTAAAGATTTTACGAAATAATAACATCTGAAGAAATTTGAGTTCTTATACAAATAACTCACTCTGAGTGAACAAATAAATTACACGCAGGGGACACACAGTACAACAAACAAATACATAAAAGAAAATAATAAAATCAAAATTGAATAGCTGTAACAATCAGTAAAAAATAAAGATGAGAAAGTAACCCCAGCATTTCAAAAAGGAAAAGTAAAAGAATAGGTAGGGGAAGACGGAGGGAATTGAATGATTTTCTGACTGATTTAGCCTCCAGAGTGGGACACTGGAGTTGTGACAAATTGGCCTTCTTGGTAGACATGAATGTACTGTTGGGGCAAAGCATGCTCTCCCTGCAACACAATGCACATAATCAAAACGATTCTACACAAATTAATTTTTGTAAATACTGTATTGTGTTATTGGTCTAATAGTATAATCAGGAGCAGTTCTTTAATCTAACTTAAAACAGAAGAGAAGACTGAAGAGATTATACTTTTACAACTAATTAAAGTAGGATTATTACGTAAACACCCCTGAGATTAAGTGAGATTCTTGGTCAACTTCTCCTCCTTTAAGTTTCACTATACAAAATATGCATTATACGCTAGAGCTGATATCATCAGGAAAATATTTTAAAAATTATGTTAAATTTGTTAACTATTTGATCTGTTAAGGGATATTTCTTTTTATATTTTAAATATTTCAACATTTTCCAAAGTTAGATTCAGAGATAGGATGATGGATAAAATTTAAATAGCCTTTTACGGGGTATGTTAACTTTCTAAAAGGCATTTATTGTCAGGTGGCTATGTTTAGGGATAAACCTATTATTTCACCTAACATCAGAGGATGTCTAAATTGTTTATCCATAAAAATGTATGAAGTGCCGAGCACACAATTATATTTACATTAAATCATAAGCACACTACTATATATGCACATTGAATCATCAAAATCTTTTGTGGGCAAAAAAACTTGGTTATATTGAGAGATTAATGAAGCACTTATTATAATAAACAGGAAACTAGAGGAGCTGAAACATACCCAATCACCATCTGATTCAGATGCAGGTACCAATACATTGATTTCACTCGACTTTGCTGTTGTTATAGAAGCCTCTAAAGAATCTTTGCTCAAGTACAATTGACAACCTGCAGTATTGTCTATTGAAATTGTTGGAGCCGATCCCTAAAAAATAAGATTTGCAAAAGATATTATATGTTAATAATAACACTGCTTCATGCTGATTAAACCTCCAACATCATAATACAAATTTTCATTACCTGACATTGGACCTCCACAGATGTACAATTGACAATCTCACAAGCTGCCACAACATCCTAGTCCCAAATTTCAAAAGAAAATGAGTGATTTGATTCTTAAATTCAGAAACCAGTTCTTCATTGGATAAGTGCCGAACTGACCTTGAATACTATTCCCATCTTAGTGCACTTGTCCACTGTAATGTTATTAACTTTCCCTGTTTAAGGTTATGTGCTTGTGTTAAGCTTTTCATGATTTGCAAAAAGAGGACCCGAGCGAAGCAAGGCAAATTATATGTAAAGTAGTCATTGAAAATATACCTTGGACTTGAAGAACAGAGTTTTTGCACCCAAAGACATACACGGACTGCTTTGAGTCACAATCATCAATTACTAAATTGTTTCGCCCGTTTTGATTTTCAACCACCCATCTGCATGCAATAAACACTTAAACCTGTTTCGTAGCAGCTATGAAATACAGTGAAAATGTTAATTATGTCATTTTTGTTTTGATGAATTATTAATTGTGTCATTATGAATAATGTAATATAACGTTTGAACTTGTTTGGTAGCAAATTAGTAAAATGGGAGAAATTCACGACCTATGTTTGTTGCTCGTTGTGGGCCACGAAAATTATAGTATTATAATAAGGTTGGATGTGAGATAATTATATTTGTGTTAGTGCCTCAAACTGACAGATTATTACCTTCATTATGAGTCGACTGTCTTATTTATTACCAAAGAGTGATAAAGTTTATTAGAAGACATAATATCATCTACTATTTGTTAACAAACTAGTTGTTAATTAACAAAAGATCTAACTCAACATCATGTGTATGTAGATAAGAATAGCCATAGAGTGTACTTACTTACGACCCATTTGAAGCTCTAGTTTTGGAGGTCCTGCCTTCGAGAAAGAAGGTGAACCAGCACGACCCTCTTTTTCAGAAATAGAGACAACGCCAGTTCTGTCTGCACGGTTCTTTGTTTTCATATCAGCTGTAACCTTCCTCAAACCTTGAAAAAGGTACAACAAACAGAGATGACATAAAATAAAATCCAGTAATATAAATGGGGGAATAAAAAGAGAGATAATTACCAGAAGTAACAGGCTCTCCGGAATTAATTTCCTGGAAAACAGCAGCCATTCCTTGTTTTGGGCGTGATGATGAAGGCTGGGACGTTTCAGAACTGAAAAGAGAAGCAGGTGGTCGTGGTGGAGGAGCAGGAGCACCTGGAGTAGGAGCTTTTGTTGGGGTAGACACTACTGTCTTCCCTGTAGCACTCCATACAGGGCCCAATGGGTGATTACTCTTCACATAATCCCTCAAGCCCGGTACATAAAGCTCCTTTAAAGCCTTGGCCCACTCAACATGATTTGCATCTTTGTTTCTGTACTCCACAAGAATCTATACAACAAATGAAAAGATATCAGAACCTTTACAGCAGACAGTTATCAACTATCTAAGAACAGAATCAATTATGGAATGATTTGCATCCATATGTAAATACAAAGAAGCAGGATGATATTCTAAGCAAGGACGGTACAAAACATGAACTAACCATATGAAGCAGAGGCTCCACCTCATAATAGTTTTAAGTTTTTAACATATCCCACTTATGACTAGAGAAAGTGGAAATTACATAATTACATCACTGAAGCGTTCGAACATCTTGATTCAAAGGTATTCACTAACTCATTTCAATAATTATCTCTAACTATCCCGTCTTTTATTCATCTCAGTCGTCAAATTCTAAAGACAACAGGCTGAAGCTATGAAACAGAATATGGCCATATATGTTTTCTGTAATATATCCTCACTTTTTTCACTCTACTAGCAATTTGTCAACAGAGCACAAAATGGTTAGGTCCAAATAAATGTGAAGAGATTTATCTGATAAGCATAACATGAATTCCACTGCTACTACTTCCTAGAGCAGAGGAGAACAACAAGACAACACACGATATGGATGAATGATAAAGAAAGTTTCAATCATTTGCTCCACTGTTTCCTTTTGTTTATCTCACTAGAGAAAGAAAAAGCCAGAAAGTAATATGATTACCTTGTTATTGTAAAACTCAGCCATTTGCCAACTTTCTTCAACATGTGCAATAGGCATGCTCATACCTATAATGAGGGAATAGATATAACTATATAAGGAAAACGAGAAGACAATGAGCTAACTGAACAATGGAAGACAGATGTTGTTCAGATATCTTACCGCAATCTTTTCCCGTGTATGCGATCCATGCCAGAGCTGCCAGACTATCAGCACCAGTCTTTAAGTGATGGAAAAAATCAGATCGTTTTCCCTCTGTCAATCCAGAAGCTTTTGATATGACCTCATTCAGCGGTTTAAGGAACTCCACAAACCCTGCCATGTCAGGTTTCTGCACACTTGGCATAAATAGATTAAGCATCAGAATACCGGAAAAAAAATGAGGAAAAACAATTGAAATAAATGAAATCGGATGCTAAACGGCTAAGCCCTCTATGGATATTAGAGCAACTCATGATGCAATGCCATTACTCTGCTACTCATTTATTTTTCCATCTGGAATTACAATAACACGACATCACTTTATCATATCTTGTTATCTGAGGACCAATTTTACATAATCAAGAAACTAAACTATTTGGATAAGTTTGGTATAAGTTCAACATAACTTTTCCCTCAATATGAAAATTGTTACTGTCACCTCTCTATTTCAAATGTTTTTCATTTCAATAGTACATTGTATAAGCATTCAACATTATGTCCATGATAAAAATTGGTACAATCAAAATGATTATATACATCACAATTTACAGAAGCTATTGAAATTCTAGAAGCACATTTAACACAATCACATTTCTGCAACACAATAACAAATTATGAATGCCACAAAGCTCCATTCATCAAAACTTTCCAGTAATTTACTTTTACTGCATTACATAATACAACATAGATGACATGTATAAGTAAAATTGAATAAACTAGGTCAAGACATATTAAAAACAGGAAATGTCAATTATAAAAGCATTACATATTCCAATTCCAATGATGCAAAGTGGAAGTTCGAGTGTTTAACTGAATGAAAAATAAAAAATATAACCGCAACTTATCAACACAAGAAGGAATCAGAAACGCCAACAATAAAGCAGTATTTTGTCGCATTAAATACTCCTATTAAGACTGAACGAAAAAAATAAAAAGCGATTAACCTGAGATTGCTTGATTTGAACAAGAAGCTTCTTTTGCACATTAAATGCTTCCTGAATAATCTTCGAAATATCCAAAACAGGTCCTCCAATCTTCTCCGCAGCGGTCGTGAGTCTACTGATAAACTGCGAAATCAGATCGTCAAACGCCAAAATCGACGGATCCATAGCAGCCGCCGCATCATCCGTCACACCTCCTTGTTGTAAACCGCCCGCAGAAAGCGCCTCCAGCCGCGTCACAGCGGATTCTAACCTCTTTATCAAATCCTCATTCATATTTGCCTCCGCTCAATAATTTCTCTCTTTAAGAATTTAGGTTACTATTTAATGTAGAACAGATCAGAATGAGTGCGTAAAGTGTATATTTCACGACTCTTTCTCGCGGAAAGTTAATGGTGGTGTGTGCTGTGCCAAATCTCAATCTCAAACTCCAAATTCCTCCTTTTTTTTTTTGTTTTTTTTTTTTTTGGCCTTTTCAGGAGAGTGGAGAATGGGTAATTTGCATCGACCTCCCCTACACTTTGGTGCTTTGGCAATCACCCCCCATACCCTTTGGAATTTTTTCAAACACCTCCCCTCCACTCATTCTCCATCAATAATCTATTAGTTTTGAAGGGTAAATAGAGAATAGATAATTAATTTATTGAGAGTGATCGTATAGAATTTTAATTATGCATATCAATTTGCAGCCACTTAGGTTGTAAGTATAATGGGACAATAAATAAAAAATCAACGCATAAATAAAGTACACACAACTCTTAATCTCCCTCCAAAACACACGGACATAGACAATCAATTAATTTAGGGTTTGTAGAGAAAAAATCTATGTGTTAAAATCATACTTTGAAGATTAAGAAGATATTCATCTTACAAGTATGTGAAATATATATATATATATATATATATATATATATATATATATATATATATTGTTCGATTCATATTATTATTGATGCATTTTTTTTTAATTTAAAATATTATCCTTGGGAATTTAGAGAAGAAAAGTGGATGGGTTTTGGTCACTTGGGTTTCGTGAGACCGGATCAAAATCTTTTAAAAATGAGTTTTCGTCAAACTCATGAAACTTATCATAAACATATTCATATATTTACTCCCAAACTCTTGAAACATATAAGACATTGATATGACACCTACCATCTATTTTTTTTTTCAAACTCTCTTAAATCGACATTGATTTGTAAATAAAAAATATAGGAGGTGTGAGTTTACAATTATAACATTAACTTTTTAAAAATATTCGTTTTGCCTGATTCAAAAATGGAAACTTTTCGATGTTTTGAATGGAAAAGATGAAAATTTTGATCGGTGCTGGTATCAACATTGGAATACAAGTGCAAGTCAAAGTGCACCAAGTCAGGTATCCAAGGTACTTTTGTTAAGAATATTTTTAATGATTTAAGTATATTTTGTGATTTTTATCAAATCTTTTAGAGAAACTGTTGTATGTTCATTATATGTGATTTTTATTAATTTAACAAGGACACTAAATGTGTCAAGAGTATGTAAATTGTGGTACCAAATCTGTTTTTCTGCAAAGCATTGTACCAAATGTGTTTTCTGGGGTAAAGTTTGGGACCAAAAGTGTTTTGACCGATTTCTCACGTGCAAAACTCGTGACCAATTTGAATTTGACACGCGCGTGACGGTCACGCGCGAAATTTCCGTCCAAAATTTAACGGAATGACTAAATGTGTCAAGACTCTCTAAATTGTGGTACCAAATCTATTTTTCTACAAAGAATGGTACCAAATGTGTTTTCTGGGGTAAAGTTTGGGACCAAAAGTATTTTTCCCTTTTTTTTAATTAGTACAAATATTAAAAGTTGGTAATTATTTCAACTCACAATATAAGGTAAATATTATAAAATTTATCCCCCGATATATTGTTGTCCGTGTGGTACGAATGAGGGCTTGATTTTCATATTTACATTATGCTCCCATAAAATTTGTTACTGTCACTTAAAATATTTGTCATTGCTGAAAAAAGTGCAATATAATTTGATTGTGAAAATAAAAAAAGAGTTTAATTTTGTTATTAAAAATAAGTAAAATGTTCATGAAGAACAATTAGAAGAATTGTGAAGTTAGAGTAATTTAAGGTTTTAATTTAGCAGAATTTTATCAAAGAAAATAATTATTTAACTTTTATGAGGTAATTGAATGTTTTTATAGTGCAGAGGTAGTTAAAGGTATATAAATTAAAGGGGAAAATTGCTTTTTTGGTACCATAGGATAGGCTGACTTGCACTTTTGGTACCACTGGATATGAAAATGCAATTTTGGACCATAGGATAGGTTTTCATTGCAATTTTGGTACCAAACCCAATTTTTCTACAAAGTTAATGGCAATTTACCCCCTACTAAATGCATAATGTTCAATTTAACCCCTCGTGGTTTAAAAAAGAGCATTTTACCCCTTGAAATTTTTGTAAAAATTTCACATCGCCTCCCTGATATTTTTATAGGCGGCACTTAAGCCACTTTTATTATGATAATGTGATTTTTTACCCATTGTGTTATGATAAATGTGGCAATTTATCCCCCATGTTAAATAAATAGTTTGCTTGCACTCTCTCAATTTCGGCAAGTGAGTTACGTACAATCTCTGGCTGAAGGAGGTAAATTACTTCATTAAAATTTTACAGGAGGTAAATTGATTTTTTTTTCAAATTATAGAGGGATAAATTGAACATTATTCATTTCATAGGGGGTAAATTGCCATTAACTTTGTAGAAAAATTGACTTTGGTACCAAAATTGCAATGAAAACATATCCTATGGTACCAAATTTGCATTTTCGTATCCAATGGTATCAAAAGTGCAAGTCAGTCTATCCTATGGTACCAAAAAAGCAAATTTCCCTAAATTAAAGTTTACAGGATATATTCGACATTAACATTAAGGGTGAAATAGAAAAGTGTAACAATTGCTAACGATTTTTTTTTTTGAGGGAAAAAGAGATAATATCATTAATCACGTAAATCCGACATTACAATGTTCTGAATAGAGAAAGGTAACTCAACAGAAATAAGACCATCAGAAGCAGCAAATTTGGCTAAGCAATGAGCAGCCTTATTACAATCACGAAAAACATGAGAAGCTTGAAAAGATTCTAAACTCGACGCCAAACGTTTGATGTCATCAAAGATATGTCCAAGTTCGCCAAACGACTCGTACGGGTTTGAGATGCCTTTGATAACCGATGAACAATCACCCTCAAGGATAATTCGATTCCATCCCAAATTCACTCCAAAGATCAAAGCCCGAAGAGCAGCCGAGGCCTCAGCTGCTTCGGGATCTAACGGTAAACGAATCTTTTCAGAATTCCAACCTACACATTCTCCTAAACTATTCCGAGCAATCATCCCAAAACCAACAAATTCGCGGTCACTAGAAAAAGCGGCGTCAACATTAATTTTAATAAACAAACCTGGTGGAGGCTGCCATTTTGAATATGAACGATTAGGTGCTGGAATTCGTGAAGTGACAGTAGCATTTTGGAATCTTTTGTAAAATTCTTGGGCGAGAGTAATTAAGTCCAATGGTTCCATGTCCTCCTTTTCCCAAAGAAACTTATTCCTCGAATACCAAATCCACCAAATGATAAACGTACGACAACTTTAAGATTTTATAGATGTCCATGAGAGTTTTATTTATTTATTTAAATGCATTCATATTAATTGACACATTTGAATTTCCAATGCAATTTATTTCAATTTTGTCATTCTCTTATATCTAGGTCATGAAGCTCAAGAGTCACTAATAAAAATTCAGGAAAGGCAATATTGATATTTTACCATGTAAAAGTGATTAATCATGAGATTTCTTAATCTCTGTGAAAAGTAAGAATGTGCCAATAAATATGAGTAGGAGGGAGTATTGTTTAAATGACGATAGAAGAGAAGATAATTTGGCACATGAATTATTAATTAAATGATAAATTTCTATTCATAAAAGGAATGTAAAATATATATCTTCTACGCAAAAGATAAAAAGAATGTACATTTTTTCTCTTCACATAAATTGTAATTTTGTATTATTCAAGCCTTACAGTTAATCTCAAATTCAGTCTTGAATTTTTTCGAAACAGATTTTAACTTCAAAACAAGGAATATAATGGTTTGGGTGCCTTGTGCATGATTAAAACAAAATATAATTATTATATGTCATTATCACTTTTATTCTGAGATGGATTTGTTGTATTTGTTCATCAAACGTATTAATTAACTAACATCTAATGATACAATTGCTTAGTTGATAGATCAAATATAGATTAAAATTAGGTTGAAATATAATTTGAAGTATTTATATTAATAATTAAAGATCACACCAGAGTATCGAACACCTGTATCAGGTTCGATGAATTTATAAGAGCAATTCCAACCCCCAACCAGAAATTAATTAAGGCTTTATTTGGATAGGTTTTAGTTCAATTTTACTTGGTTTTGGTTTAAAAAATAATTTGAATTTTTTAGTAAAACTTTGAAACACCATTTGGTTGGTTTTTTGACGTTGGATTTTGTGGCTTCTAAAAAGTTTAGACATAATTTGTATTGAGTTTAAATATTAATGTTTGAGAGGAAAAAGTCATGGACGATATGTATTAATTAAATCAATGATTTTATAGAGAAAAAATATTTGTGATAAGTGATTAATGAATGTATTCTATAATTTTGAGGTTATATATTTGCATGCGTAATGACAAAAACGTTTTCGTAAAGCATATGCATTAATATCTTCATTTGGAATTAATGAGTTTGACCCAGTTTCATGAAATTGCAAAATTGGGCCAAAACCATGAAATTGCAAAATTGGGCCAAAACCATTCCATAAACAGCATAAGTCTCTTTCCAAGTTTACGAGGAAACAACATTGACATCCTATGCCCTTTTTCTTTTTCTTTTTTGGGGCTATCCATAAAATTCTATAAATCTCCATCTTTAGGGCATCTCCAGTGATGCCCTCAGTCCAAGTCCAGCCTCCCCTCAGTCAGCTCAGCTTCCCCTCAGATTCCAAGTCCAGCTTCCCCTTTCCTTTTCATAAGTCATCTATAATGATTCAATCTATCAATTCCATTTAATTCCAATTCTCATTTTTCCCACTCTCACTTAATAATAATACAAATTAAACAATAATAAATAACAATAAGATATAATTTAAAATTGACATTAATAATAAGAAATAAAATTGGTACACAATATTACAACAATTAAATACTTGACAACCAATATTCTTTTTAAAAAAACACAACAATACAACAATTAAATAGTTGACAATCAATAATATTTTTAAAAGTACATAATAGAACAACAATTAATTACTCATATAAGGATACGCTCAGTAGAGGTCAACCGTCAACTTCAGACCGACTTAGTTGAACATGTGTGGGCAATACACGGTCCAAATGACGATCATATGTAATCGTATTTATTTTAGATGTTTAACTATTTACCAAGTGTTTAACTATATAATTGTTAGGGTTATATCGTTTTTAATTTAACGAATCATAAGTAAGCTTCATTTTTATAATTAAATTAAATTTAAGTTTCTAATAATTAACTTTATAAAAAATAATACACAAATTAACTAAAAATAAATTTAAATAAAATTTATATTTTAATAAATATTTTTATAAAAAAAAAGGTTTAAAAATTGATACACAATAATACAACAATTAAAAAAAGAATTTTAAAATTGGTACACGATAATATAAGAGTTATATTTTATTTAAAGGATTTTTATTAAATAAATAACAAAAAAAAAACACAAAAAAAAAAAAAGGAAAAGGTCAACATGTGTCGGCCACCTGCTGGCTGGGCGGGCGAGTAATCCATCTAGATAGGTGAGGCAAGGGATTGTTGCCTTGCCTCACCGCTTAAGCAATGGATGAATGCATTGGAGGGGATTTTCCATTTTTTATCCCTTGAATCAAAAAAGTTGATTTTTTCAAACCCCCAAGTCCAAGTCCAACTTTCCCTTGATACATTATGCCCTTAATTCCCTCTATTTAACGCGTATTCAACAAATAGATTGAAGAAGTAAGTGGTTTGGTACGAAGAAAAACCCAAAGGGATAATACGATACGAGGGGTGTTGTACGCTACGTATTCAACAAATAGTATTTACCTCTTCTTACCCCTACCCTTAACCAATGTTATTAAAACCGGACCGGACCGGCCGGTCCGACCGGTTGGACCGCGAACCGGTGCCTGGTCCGGTCCGGTTTACCCCATAAAACCAGTTCCTCCAAAACCCACTTTGAACCGGGTTGAACCGGTCCGAAACCGCCGAACCGGTGAACCGGTATGGACCGGTTCAACCCGGTTTTGATTTTGCTTTTTTTTTTTAAATTTTTTTTTTTATTATTTTAATGTTAAAAATTCTTGTAAAAGTTGGGATTCGAACACCTAACCTTTAGAGTGAAACATGACTTTCTTACCATTTGAGCTACATCACTTTTGTTGAATTTTTAGTATAAATTAAAATTTATAAATTATAAAAACTTGTTGCCAAATTTATTTATAAATTAGATAATTAACTCAAATAAATATTTTACACGTTATGAATGAAAATTAATAATCAAATAATAAATTTTAATAATTTATTCTATAAAATATTTATTTTCAATACAATTTTTAGGATAAAGAGTCAAATCGATATAATATGCAAGTTTGACTTTGAATATTAGACTAATACATAACTATATTTTAAAATTTATGAATTTCTTAGTATGTTGTATTTTTAACTTACACTTTTAAATTTTTATAAAGAAATATAATCATTTATATGAGCATACAAATTAGTACAATATTACCGTTATGATATAAATTAGATAAATATTATATGATTTAATTTTAGTATAATATAACAAAATTTATATTTTTAATCAATGGTAGGATAATATTTAAATTTTACGCACATTACATATTCTTTAAAATTAAATATATTTATTATATTATTATGACGTCATCCGGTCCGACCAGCGGTCCAACCGATTCGATCAGTAAAACCAGTAACCAGTCGGCTCACCGGTTCACTGTCCGGTCCGGTTCTGAAAACATTGCCCTTAACTGGATGGAAATTGCTCTAATTCTAATATTGAATAATTCATCAAGCAAGTTGAATTATATTTATGGCTGAAAATGACACACAGGGTACGTGCACATATTCGGGTAATCCAACCCTACAATAGACATCCACTTTAATGCTATATATATATATGTTATATCTCTTGCATTATCAAGCCGACAATAGAAATGTACCCAAATATGTTATATGATCTTGATTATCAGGTAAAAGTTAATAAAATATAATGAGACGTTCTTACAAAATGGTAGTATATAAATGGAATGTGCAAGTCTTTAGTTTGAAATAAACAGAGAAGTTTTAACTTTTAAGTTCGATAATAAATTAATACAAAGTCCAATCAAGTGGTTGTAACTATATATGTAATTCCGAAGGAAATAATAATACATATATAATAGTATATAGCAAAATATTAACTTTCCTATCAAAAGGTTACATAATTTGTGTATTTCAACAACTGATCTATGCTTTACATATGAAGAGAGGATCAATCAGCGAATTCAGATCGTACAGAGGTTCAATGAGCGGGTTCGAGTAGACCTAAGACAGACCGAGACCGACTAACTCGATGCGTTTGTCTTGGCTTAAGAATCACTAATAATCATTTTTCTAATAAAGTTTTAAATAATTCTAATGAGTTGATGGCTAATACTTCACTTAATCTTTAGGACTTAAGTGGAATCGCTTGGACTCAAGTTTTGTACGGTTTGAAGCAAATCTTAAACCGCGAGTATACTGATCTTGTGTCGGTTCAGGTTTGTAATCAAGTTGATTGATCGATCCTCATCCGATTAACTCATTTAACACCTCTAAATTTTTATATAGGATATTATTAGAATTTAAATTTCAATTAAGAAAATATGACCACGTACGCTCAACTTCGAATCTTACTAGGGACACCACATTAGGGCATCTCCAATGGAGACCCCATATGGGTCATCAAACCCATTAACTTCCAATTTGATGGCTGAAATTAAAAAAACTCCTCTCCAATGGAGGCCCTATTTGAGCCATCAAATTGATGTCCAGAAGCTCTTGCCATCAAATATAGGGCCAATTCCTCTTGGCCCCAAATTTTGGTGGGAAAAATTTCACACTCCCAACGGCTAGAAGATTGAAAACGATAACTTTTTTTTTTCACAAAGAGCCGTTGCAAAATTTTGTTCAGGTCACCGAATAATTGGAGAGGGAGGGCGGCGGCGTGACATTTTTAAATTTTATATACCTTGATATTTGAATTCAAATAGACACGTGACATTTTTAAATTTTATCATATGATATAATATAAAAAGTTAGCAAGATATAATATTTGTAATATACATTTTAGTCTCGTTTTTATATTTGATTGCATTTTTAAATGATTTTAATTTTGTTTTAATATCAATTTGACTTAATTTTAAATAATGAAAAAAATTGATGTTCCATTTTGATGGTTATGCATTGGAATATAAAACATTTACAGGGGCCCCAAAACACTGTAGCAGTCATCAAATGAGCATTTGATTACCCTCTTTGATGGCTTAGGATTGGAGATGCCCTAAGGGAGGACATATATACAATGCTATCTTCGACCTCAATTGTAAATACATACACAGTTTAATAGATAACGAAAAAAAAAAGGCAAAAATCTAAATGGGAAAATTGTTTTTTTTGGTACCATAGGATAGGCTGACTTGCACTTTTGGTACCATTGGATATGAAAATGCAAATTTGGTACCATATGATAGGTTTTCATTGCAATTTTGGTACCAAACCAAATTTTTCTACAAATTTAATGGCAATTTACCCCCTACTAAATGCATAATGTTCAATTAAACCCCTCGTGGTTTAAAAAAGAGCATTTTACCCCTTGAAATTTTGTAAAAATTTCACATCGCCTCCCTGATATTTTAATAGGCGGCACTTAATCCACTTTTATTAAGATAATATGATTTTTTACCCATTGTGTTATGATAAATGTGGGAATTTATTCCCCTATGTTAAATAAAATAGTTTGCATGCATACTCTCAATTTCGGCAAGTGAGTTACAATCTCCGACTGAAGGGGGTAAATTGCTTCATTAAAATTTTACAGGGGGTAAATTGATTTTTTTCAAATTATAGAGGGATAAATTGAACATTATGCATTTCATAGGGGGTAAATTGCCATTAACTTTGTAGAAAAATTGGGTTTGGTACCAAAATTGCAATGAAAATATATCCTATGGTACCAAATTTGCATTTTCGTATCCAATGGTACCAAAAGTGCAAGTCAGCCTATCCTACGGTACCAAAAAAGCAATTTTCCCGTATATAAATATGCACGTAGTATATACATTCATCAATAGGTTGGGTTCATATATATAGGATACAATAACTTAAATCCTTTTTTTGTTTTTTAAGATGGACAATAACTTAAATCTCAAATAAGAGAAAAATGATCACATACCAAAAGGTCAACACGCAGGAAGATCTATTTGGAAACAAGAAAATGACTAAATATATTTTTCTTAACAAAATGATTTTTCCAAACAAAGCCTTGGTGTATAAATATGCGCGGAGTACAACTTTCAATAGGGTTCATACAGGATACATTAAGTTAAATTTCAGATAAGAAAAAGTTAAATTTCAAATAAGAAAAGATGATCACGTACCAACACATGTGAATATCTATTACTGGAAACAAGAAGCTGACTCCATTTTTCTTAACCGAATGAATTGTCCAAACAACCCTTGATATTTCGTAATACTGTAAATAGCCATCTATTGTGGCGACTTTAACTCGATTTCAAAAGATGGCCAAAAACTTCATTAATTATCATGATGACCCTGATTATATTAATACCTTAATTTTGTCTTTTCTAGAGAAATAATACCTTAATTTCACAAAAAATAGAAAGCATGTAGCTAGCTGTTGCGTACACTCGAGATAAAATTTTCTTTTTTAATCAATTTAATAATATCCAAATCAACTAAATGGAAGAGTATTTAAGTGGTTCATTTGTACGACAATTTTGAACAAGGAAACTTATCTGTTTTGTTGAATTCTTTTTACTTTCATTAATTTAAAAGGTGCTGCTAGACAGGGAGAAGCAATGACGAAGTTTAAAGACAAATTGCCAAATGATCTGTTGGATGAAACTTTGGTCTGCCTACATGTCAAGTCATTGTTGCAATTCAAGGGCGTATTGGAAAAGTGGCGTGCTCTCATTGAGAGTCCTAGGTTTATCAGTGCTCATCTCAAACGTCAGAGTGATATAATGATGGTGAGACGTTGTTCGAATGCACAATCACAAAACGATGATGAAATTGGCGTGTTGTCATTCCATGATCCAATTTCCCCGGAATTGAAGAAGATAGGCTCTGATTTCCCTATTCCATCCTTCAACCACATAATGATCAAACAATTCAATGATGAACCTGTCGATCTCTTGGGCCATTCCAACGAGATTATCTGCCTAAAAGCCAATGGAACTATTATTCTGTGCAATCCGGCATTGCACAAATTCAAGCCTCTTCCACTCTGCTACCCCCACTAGATGAATATTCCTGCCATATGGGATATGGATTTGGCCATTCTACTGCTAACAATTTCAAAGTCGTGCAACTATTTCATGCCCTCAACCGCAAGTTTGAACGAATTGGAGGAGGCGAGGAACCATGGATTGTCATCGCCAGATTGTACGACTCAAGCACAAATACCTGGAGGGGAATTAAGATGCATACCACATCATCTTGTATTTATCAGGACGACATACAAGGTGTATTCTTCAGTGGCTCCTGCCACTGGGCTTTGACAAATGTCATTTCAGGAGCTAATCAAAATATTATCCTGTCATTCAACCTAGAAACAGAGGCTTTCAGAATGCTCAAGTATCATGATCATGATGAACCGGAATTGCGGACACAAGACAGAGTACGTAATCTATTGGTCATCAATGATTGCCTAGCAATGGTTCATTATAATCCACGGGAACGCGGGAATACTGTTGACATTTGGGTCATGGAAAACTATGGGGTTAAGGAGTCATGGACTAAAAAGTTTGTTATAGAACCTGCCGGGGTCATACACCATTTCTTTACATGGAAGAATGATCAGTTGCTTCTGGAGGAAGATAGTCGACTGACTTCTTATGCATTTGATGGAACTACAATTAAAAAATATGATGTTAAATCAGTTCATACAAGTCAAATTAAGAGGTATGACATTAACGAGAAGAAGAATAGCCTGCAGGCTATACTTTACAAAGAAAGTTTGATCGACCTGGAAACAATTACAACCATGGAGAATTGAACAACAATGAAAGCAGCTCTGTGTCACGGGCTTAGACTTTCCCAAAGCCTCCCGTGCGGCACTTAGCCACGAACGCCCCCAGCGTTCGTTCCGCCCCTCCGTCGGATTGGCTAAGTCAGCCTCACTCTCGTCCCAAAGAATGTATTATGAAGGAGGTTAGTTGAGAAGGTAAAGTAGCACACAAGAGTTGAAAGAATACTTATATTATTACATGGATTGATAACAACTTTTATATGTAAGTGGATCTCCCCTTGGTTGATCCTAACAAATGACTCCCTACCCCTATTTATACTACTAAGATGACCTATCTAGAAGTTTCCCCATATCTAGAGACTTCTACAAAAACCTACTACATCTACTTTATTCTGGAGCATTCCATAATGTTCTACTACCTCTTACTACTACAAAGTTCTAGAACATTCTACAAGGTTCTACTATCTTCCGCCATCTTCCATAACCTTCTAGAGTCTTCTAGAAGATTCTCCAACCTTTTAGATTCTGCTACAAGGTTCTCCGACCTTCTAGAAGGTTCCCTAACCTTCTAGAATCTTCCATATCCTTCTAGAATATTCCGGATCCCTCTGGAACCTTGTAGCACCCTCCGGAACCATGTAGAACATTTCGGACCCCTCCGGAGTTCTCTTGAACGCCCCGGACTTGTGTGGAACCCTCTGGAATCCTCCATAACCTCCAATACTTGGTTAGGCACTTCCAAAATGCTTGGTCCGCCCCTGGGATGCCCCAGTGCCACTCGATGGCCTTTCCTTGCCCCAGTGCGTCATCTCACGCCCGGCTAGGCCTCCCGCCTTGCCGGCTATCCCTTGGCGCACGCCTCCGGCGCCTACCTTGTCCCGGGCCGGCCATCCCACCTGTATGGCTGCCCGTCCATGCAACTTGGCCAGCTCGGCCCCCTGCCTTACTGCCAAGGACTTCTCCTCGGGCCACCTCAACGCTCCCTGAGCGGAGTCCCGTACGTGCGAAACCTCACCCTAGGTTCCTTGGTCCCGCAATTTCTTCGACAAGGTAGGTGTGTCCCCGTCCCTGGCTCCCCCATAGCTGCACTCCCGTCCATCGGGCCTCCGTTGCGCCATTTTGCACCCAGCAAAATGTCAAGGCGTGAAATCTGGCTTGAACTTGGAAAAAGAGAAGGAAGAATGAAAAGTATAAAAAAAATTGATGATGATGATTCATAGATAAAAATAAAGATTATAATATTGTATAGATTCATTATAATATAATGTTTGGTAAAAAAAGGATTATGTAAGACAAATTATGAGACATGCAGTCTTAAAAATAAATATTATATTATAGTATTACTGAAATTGCATCCCATTTCTTTATTTAATGCTTTCTTTCATAATTTGTTCTATATCTCAGTTCATGTTCTTTTCTCAATTGCGTATGTTACAGATGCAAGAAAAGATCCTGGAGAGACTACTGGAAGAGTGTTATGAAGGGTGAACCAATGCCTATAGCAATTAAAGACCTCATGAATCTTGCATCAGATTGAGTCTAAAACACTGGGCACTAATACTTTTCTAAGAAATTTTAATATCAACCTTAATGTTATAATTTATCACAGTAATCATCATGTTCATTCTGAAAAATCAGAGGCTTATGCTATGAATAGTTAAAGAATGTGAAGACAAGGGATTCATTTAAAATTGAGTTGGAGATATCATAAATTCCCAGATTCTTTCTTGCAGTCTCTAAGTATCGTTACCGGGTACATGGTTTTGACACATTGGGCATAAGTCCAAGTCGGTGAGGTTCCTTCTTTACGCAATGCATTAGTCACAATGCTGTCATGCATACACTGCCGATAATATACTGAATTCTCTGTGCGGGCCTTTAATTTTCCAGATCCATTTCCAATTCTCGTTGGGGCAAGATTGTAGGCAAATTTACTAGAATAAACGCGTGTCCGCTGTGCCTTCCCAAATAATCCTATCATCCCTATCCGACTGCCAAGAACACGGTGTATTCTGAATTGCTTCAATCGCCAAAGGCTGTAACACGGTTTTGATTTTCTCCAAACACCACTGCCCATCTAAACTTTCATGAAATATCCGCCTCCCTCATCTCCCCTTCCACGAATTTACTCAGCGGATCATATCAAACCACAAAGAGGTCATCTTCACATTACTAATCCTCCACTTAATACCCGCTTGAACGGCTTGCAAACTTTTGACAATCCCTTTAAAAGCAGCCAAATCACCTCCTTTGGTTTTATAATCGAACATGCTTCCCTGTTTCAAATATTTCTTTCTGAACGTGCCCCACCAAAGCTCATTCTCCCCCAAAAGCTAGAATTTGCAATATGTAGCATTTTTTTTTCTTTCACGAATTTAGGTTCATGGGATCCTGCATTAATTTCAATAGGCTAAATTGAAGCCAGCAAGATTGCTAAGGTTTATTTTTGTAATTAACCTTTTCCAATGTGGCCAGCAATGGAGAGATTATACAACATTTAATTTAATATAAAGCCAGCATGATTAATTTTTGTAAGATCCATAGCCAATAATCCTTTTGGGTGGCCAGTGCTATTTGGCTACAACCAACCCACGGCTACTTGGCCACCCCAAATAGCCATGGCTCTAGGAGCCAAGGCCACAATTTGGCTAAAAGTTTTTGGATTCAGCCAGAAGGTAGCCGAGGCTAATACAAACAATTTTCTTTTATAGCTTTTTCTGGTGTTTCTATTTATGGAGCTATATATATTTGAATTGATGCAATATAAAATTATCAAACTTACATTAAAATGATAGCAATATACTCATACCATTTAGTATATATGTCAAATCGTTATTAACAAAGTAGATAATCTCATACAAACAAACCACATTAAAAAAAATTCTCAAAATTACAATGATCGGTTAAGTACGAGTGTCACTTTCTAGTCAATAAATAAAAAGTAAATCTTTTAGTATCACCAGAAAAGTGCACGTACGTTGTACTTGTCTAATTAATTTAGTAAGTAAATTTTATAAATTATAGTAAAAGTAATTTTATCTTGTCATAAAAAATACAAATTAATGAATAATGTTTAATTTAATTATTATTTCGTATTGTAATTAAATTTTGATGATCAATTTATTCATAAAATCTTGTAATTTTTTTTCTCTAAAATAAGATCATAACAAAATTATTTAGTTCATTAGTAATATTTCTCATTTCAAAAGCACCAATTTAATAGCACTATTTATTTGTTTTATTTTGAAATAACACCATGTCATTTAATTGAAATGCATTTATTTTCATACCTAATCCGCTTAATCCTTTTCCCAACCAATTTCATTCATTTTGCATCGATTTAATATATTTTTTCACCGGTTTATTCGTCTATTATATATTTAACTTACTTTAAAAAAAATTCCATTTTCGTCAATTTTTTTTTTATGTTTTTCCGGCGTAAATCGTGCATTCTATAGATTTAACCCTAACCATGTTTTGTTAGTTAAACTATTTTTTTTATTTTTGCAGATCTCACTCATTTTCACCTATTTCACACGTTTTTCCACTGATTTACATATCTTTTCACCAATTTCACCTCACATTTCATTGATTTCACATGTTTTCACCGACTCCACCATTGTTTCTCAATTCACTGATTTTATCCAATTCTAACGATTTCATCCGTTTTTCAGTAATTATGCCGGTCCTATCCGGTTTTCATGAAATTCATCTAAAGTATTTCGATTCCATGTGTATTTATCGATTTCACCAACTTCACCAATGTTCACTCAAATTCTTATCATTTTCACATGTTTTATGATCCACTGATTTCACCAATTTTAAACGATTTCTTCCGTTTCTCACTAATTTCATCGATCTTATCCGGTTTTCACAAATTTCATCCAAAGTTATTCGAATGCATATGATTATCGATTTCGTAGACGCTTTTTTACCGATTTTATTCGTTTTTCACCAACTTTACCAGTGTTCAACATTTTTTTTATTTATCATTTTCATTTGATTTAACCGACTTTTATCAATTTCACCAATTTCATCCGTTTTTCATGAAAAGAACTCCATAAAAATTTGAGTATCACCGAATTTTTATCGACTTCACAAATATTTTTTTTACTAGTTTCACACGATTTTCCACTAACTTTACCAATATTTATATTTGAGTATATATAAGGTGTGCAGTTTACATATTGTCAAGGATATTTATACATATGTTTACTACCTCAGTTAAATACAAGTCTCTCTCTCTATATATATTCCAAGCACGGATTTTGATAATTATTTGAAAATATTCTTTGGTAATAGGTAACGAAGCTCTGCCATTCTCATCTATATGATCACTAAGCATACATACACACAAATAAACCAGTATATCCTTTTATGCATCATCAAAGAATGTTCTATCCCAGAAAAATTGCGGAACGTGCCCAGACGAATTACTCGTTCATCTCAATCTAAGTTTTTCTTCTTCATCAATCACCACCGATCAAGTTTTATCGTCACCAATTGCTTGAGGATGAAGAGGAGCTATATCGCGAACTGAACGAGGTTCCTAAAAAGTACAAACATCTAATTATTTCAGAAATCACACGAAATGAACTACCATGTTCAGAAATATAATAAGAGTTTTTCACATTGATTCAGGTTTGGTATGTTATTGATAATAAGGAGAGAAAATCAAATGTACACTACTTTTACGTTAAAGGGGAAATTTGAGACATTTTAGTAGCACTTTGACGGATATATGTTGAAACTATTGGTCTGGTGCAACTGAAGCATGAAGGATAGTTAGAGGGGACTTACTAAGAATAGTCAGAGGAAGTAAAGTCAAATTTAGACAAGTTTTAATAAGACTGAACAAAGAGCAACTAGTAAATTGCAAGACACAAAGCCTTAGAAGGACAATTGCTTACAGAACGGTATGAAATCTCATCTGCCTCGAGCATGTGGACAATTTGCCCCATCTTTGGACGCTTATTTGCATCTAAATCTATACAGCGAAGGCAAATCAATAAAATTCTCTTTAATGCTCTTGGGGGAGGAGGAATTTCAATTAGTGGGTCTACCAAATCTTCACCACGACGATTACCCACCATAGTTTTGAACCAATCTATCAAGTTCATCTGAAATTGAAAAAGGGAGTCACAATATGCATGGATCAAAATTTCGTTTAGTGTGTTACGAGCTACAAAATATAATGACAAACTTATCGGAAAACGCAAGGAAAAATTGCAAACTTGGAGAAACATTAATCAAAATCATGGAAAAAATGGATTGCTAAATTTGACCGTGTCCGTATCATACGTTAGATTCCCTTTATTCCATCAAACCAACAAATTCTCACTATTATAAGCACAATGTGCAAATATCATTATGTGAGATGAATTATCTGTCAGAGCTAGCTACATATAGATGATCGCTAGCTTATTGGATGCTAACATAATTTATAATACTATGACATCCTTTTATCATTGCTACTTAAATAAAAATATTTGCATTATTATGTGAGAAAAACATACTCTTTTAAGGTTTTAAAATATTAGGATTTTATTTGAGAAGTTAAGAGGAAAAGATATTAGTTCCAGTAGAAATTGTGAAGTTACCACATGTTTTTGCTGAGTTAAAAAGAGAAATTGTTTCGCGTTTTTGGTGATAAGTAAAACAAATTTTAATCCATAAAAAGATCTTGCAGTTAACATGTATAGTCGAGTGCGAAAGATTAACATGGAGAAGAAACATTTTTCACCTCGCCAGGGGGTCTAGAATAGTCTACTGGGCTTCTTCCAGTAATTATTTCCATCAATAGAACCCCATAGCTATATACATCATTTGCCTCGTTGAGCATACCCGTACTTGCATAGTCAGGGGAGACATATCTGGGAAAAATAAACCGACAATCAATTAGGAAGAAAGACAGTCTTAAAAGAAAAATCATAAGACAAAGGAAAGAACAGGAGAAACCCGAATGTTCCCATCACTCGTGTGGTAACGAAGCTCTTTTCAGATCCCAACAATTTGGCAAGTCCAAAATCTGATACTCTCGCGTTCCATTTCCTGTCTAAAAGAACGTTGCTGGATTTCACATCACGATGAACAACTTTGGGTTCCAAACCTTCGTGTAAGTATGCCAGTCTATGAAAAGTTCAAAAAATTAATATACATGTAAGATGAAAGGAAATAAGACTGAACCCATAGGTTGTCTGAAGACACTATTCAGAGCGTGGATTGATATACAGGTCATGTAACAAGTTAACTTCCCCTTCTTTGCAACACTTCCAATTAGAATGAATTTAAAGGATCTCCATTACATAGATTTAACATAGAATTTCCAATGCATTTAAAGGAAACACAATAATATATTTTCGGATTAACATTTGAAGCATTTGGGAGATGCCAAGTCTGTGATTCTTTTCCTCAATTCTTTTTGTGTAAATATAAAAGTCATAGTCAGCGAGAAAAGGAATAATACAATGCTTAATTAGCATCTCTCAGTGCTTAATGTTAATCCAAATATATGCCATCATCTGCTTGGATCAATATTGTATTGATTTCAAATGTGTGCTATTCTTTTAACTGAAATGATAGCTTGAAATTCACCCAATATTAGTTTTTTTTTTTTTTTTAAAGAAATTCACCCAATATTGAGGCCATTTGAAATTCATTCTGCAAATTAATTACCAAAAAAAATTCATTCTGCAATTCAAATCCCGTCAATCCAGATAAAGCCACACGATTCATTTTGATCATAGTATGCGTTTGGGTCACATTGATTTTGTATGTCAAGTCCTAAGCATTCATTTTTGTTATATTCTTTTACCAAAACGGTGGCTTTAAAATCCACCGATACTAGGAGCCATTTAAAATCTTTTCTCCAAATCCTATATCCTTCAATTTATTTGAATCCTTAAAGAATAAATATCAAGTAAAGTAACATCGACATGGATGCTGGATAGAAATTTTTATCATATATCAACTCCCAAAATTGAAGTACCTAAAAATTCTCAAAGACCATGACAAAACAGACAGAGCTCATTCAGTAGCAACTATACAATAATGGTGAAAATAGTATTTAAGTTATTGCGGACTATATAATATGACTTTTCGATTTGTTTGGTAGTATAATTTAACTGTTTAAAATATATAAACAGTCAAATTAGCAAAGTGCAAAACCTAAATATGTTGTTGTACCTTAGATATCATATTATCATATGGTTGGACATGTGATAATACGATTTAAGTGCCTAAATGTCGCGGATCATCACTAGCTTATGAGCAGGCCCGATTTATTTATCAACGCTACCAAACAAGAGATAAAGGTGGATAAAAGACCTAATCTTTGCTATCAAACAAGTTCACAAAGTATGAGGATGGTTTTTCAAGGGCAAAAATATCAACTAAGTTGAAAGTATGTAGTCTGATTTGGATAAAAATATGTTATATGTCTCACCCTCTTGCTGTCCCAATGGCAATTTTGATTCGGATCTCCCAAGTTAAAGGGCTAACTGGTCCGACATCACCATGTAACCATTGCTCCAAATTGCCATTATCAATGTACTCATAGACAAGCAACCTGTTTTGAATAAAAAGATCCGTAAAATAATTTAAAGAATTAACAATTTGTACAAAATTAATGGAGAGAAAGCAAATAGAAAGAGAGGTTACCTTTGCGCACCATCTGCACAATAACCTATTAGACCCACGAGATTTTTGTGTTTTACTTTGCCAATGGCTTCAACCTCCACCTTAAATTCCTTCTCTGCTTGACCCCTGTTCACAAGGCCAGAGATCATTGAAGTTAATTCTAACAAATGTTTAAGAAAAAGAAAGAAATATAGTATAAATATAAAATTCATGACTGAAAATCCAAAATTTAAGTTATACCTCTTAAAGGGAAACCAAGAGCAAGATCCTTCAAAATTTTAATAAAATCATGAGAATCCACAAATTCTTAGTAATATTTTTTTAATTATTACATAATTGTAATATTAGTTCTTTCAATAATATGTGGATCAAGTTTGAATTATTAAAATATATCTTGGTTGTCATATTTTAATATTTTATAACTCACTCGTATCATTCACTACTTAGGTTGTTTTTCAATCATTTGGTGCTTCTTAGCTATTTTTTACATTAGGTTATCATACACTAATTTTAAACATTCAATCGTAAAAATAACCAGACAAATGCACCTTATGTGCACCTTTCTAGTATAGCAAAAATGCAAACATTTTTCTTTTTGAGGAAGTATTAAAGGCCATTACTAATTATTCAATCAAATCTAAGATAAATTAGGGAAAGAAAAAGAAAAAGGACCCAAAATGGGGAAAGCTAAGTAAACTGGGTTTCAAAAGAAAAGGCTAAAGCTAATCAAGATAAAATAAAGCTAGCATAATGATTTTATTAAATTAATTGAAGGAAAAAGGAGCAGGTTTAAAGTTTGGTCTGTAGCAAATGGAGAAGAACAATAAGAAATAAAGAAACAAAAGCTACCGTTTACTTTGTTTTTCTTTAATCCCTAGTCAAAAGAGACAAGAAAATTGGTTCCCCACGCACTACATTCAATAAAATCTAGATCTACGAAGCTTTGATTCCCTTGCCATTCAATTATACAATCCATACTAATGGCAAAAGACAAACAAATTAAGATCAATAATTAAACTAAAATATAATAGCTGTCAACATAATTTGATTCTGATGCGATTAATTCCAAGTACTAAACACCGATTTAATCAAGTTGCAGTGGTTAAACTTACTTGTTGTTTAGAAGATTTTTAACGGCGATTACAGAGCCATCGTGCAAGACGCCGCGATAAACAATACCATAGCCTCCTTCTCCAATAACATTCTCAACGGAAAATTGATTCGTTGCGATTTCTAGCTCTCTTAAACTGAACCACCGCCCCCACCCGAAGCCTCCCAAACCGTCGGTCGACGCCGAAAATGCCGACGAAGACTCGCTCCGAGTCGTACTCGACTCGTTGCTTCCCGAACTCACCTTCTTACTCCCTGACTTGATCCCCACCCCTTTTACTACGTCATCTATAAGAAACACTTTGTTATTTTCACTAACAACTTTAGCTGTTGCTTTAACTCGATCTGAATCTTTAACCTCGCTCATCTCGTTAGAGACCAGAGGTAACAGCCCGGAAATGTGCTTAATGCCATTGCGACGTCGTTTGGAATTCAGATTACGAAGGAATAGGAAAACTAAAATGAAGACGGCGAGTACGAGTAATACGGTAGCGATAATGAGCACGTAGAGTCTCTGCCCTAGAATCGGCGTTTTTCTGATCAGGATATTGTCGGCAGAGGAATTCCCGGCGGACGCCATTATCACCGGCGAGATCGAATAGTGTTTGTGAGTGTGGAAGAGGAGAAAATGGCTTACTACGTGTCTATTGGCATTTTATCTTTGTTGAATTAAAGATGAAATGGATTAAATATATATTGAAAATGGCAAAAAGGTGGGCCTTTTTCCGTTGAGGTGTTGCCGTGTTGGCTAGCCAGGATTTGGGCATTCAATCGTTCAATGGAAACTAAATTATAGCAAAAGGAAATGGTCCGTGGGCGGGATTAGTTACTACATAATAGCGTACTCAACTTTGGATTTATTGGGGGTCCCTATTTTCAAACCTACTTTTACATATCGAAATAAATTAAATCCTTAAAAAATTTAAAAAAAAACTAAAATATAGTAATAGTGATCCTGTTTGGACTAAAACATGGTTTCTCAAATATAAAATATTTTATACTTAGGTCCTTTTATATAAAATATATTACACTAATCAAATTTCAAGCATTATTTCAAAATACACCGATAAAATGTATTACATCAATTAAGTTAAAATATTACAACACATAGAAACCCAGAAATGCCCTTACAAAAAGTCACTTGACGTGCACATGATTGCATAATTGTCTAAAATGTGCCGAAAAATTGGTTAATGTAACACATTTTATATTAAAGGGACTTAAGTGTAAATTCTTTGGTAATAGGGATATAAGTGTAACATTTTATACTTGGAGAACCATAAGTGTGAATTAGCCCCCTATTTATCTCGCTTTTGGGAGAGAAGTTTGGTGTTATCCCAAAAGTCAAATCAACAAAATAAATTGTCTTTGAATTAAATTTATTATTTCTTTTATTTTATTAAACAAAATAAAAAGTATATTATCTTTTACATTATTTCTCTTCTTTTCATAGTCTCTAAATATACCTATTTTATTTTTAAAACTAATCTCAAAAAGCTGAAACAAACAATATTATAAAACCCGAAATTATTTTTCAAACATCCACAGCTCTCTCAAAAGCTAGACAAACGGAGTCAAAGAAATTGCTTTAATGAAGTTGGGCTTTGTAACAAGTGAGAACTATCTGGTGGACAAAATATTATTTTGTGTATTTTTCGAATGAGAATGTGAATTAATAGTTTATTTTTAGCATATGTTTTGATCAACTAATTAATAAAAAAAAAAATCTTTCTGAAAATACTTTAAAAATATTTAGAAAAACCAATTATGAAAAATAAAAGCGTCCAAATAAATAAAATAAAGAGTGTTGTTTTGATCCTATTGATTTAAAAACTAATTAAAGTGTTACCATGTTTTAGACAAAACAATAAAAAATAATGGAAATTATCCTATTGCCAACACTATTTTTTTAGACAAAACAATAAAAAAAATTTAAACTGATTTGAATAAATTTTATCTACGTGTTGTCAATCATACAATGCATGTCCATCATACAAAGCATGCACCACATAATATCTTCCGGTGGACAAGGAGACAAAATTCAAGAGGAGCGTCTCCCGCGCCCGCCGTTTGGGTATTTATCAACTCATAAATGTACCCTTGTAGTTGTAGTTGTTGATATCTCATTTTTTTGATTTGTTAACTTGATTCAAATAATTAATATGAAATGCTCCCCCATCTTTTTATATATCGTCTTTTTTTCACTTCTTTCTCGCTTGTTCCTTTATAGCCCAAATTTAACTTTTGACATGAATTTAGTAGCTCAAGTGAACAATATCATATCATTATTTTGAGAGAATTAATACTTATGGGGAAAAATCATTGATTAAATAAAAGACTTGGGCCTTATTAGAATTGCCAGAAAATTTCGATACTCAATGCGTACTAATGAAGTATGGTAAGAATATTTTTTTATACTTCACAAACTTATTTTGTCACACAAAAACAATGAAAAGAAAAGGCTATAGCAAATTTTAATTATAGTTGTGCTGATTTGGGAAATCGGTCAGCCTAGCGTTTGGTTCATTTGATTTTATTGGGTCTTTTATATCGAACTACTAATTAGGTTTTTTTTTTACATCATTCTATGTTAAAAATGACAATATTTATGTGGTGTATCTAATTTGATATCGTCGGTTGTCTACCACTTAATCACAATTTTTTTCATTGATAAAGGGTTTTGTGAAATTCATATGCTAAAAACCAGACCATATATTATGAAGTGCTCTAATGGCGTCAATAACAAATACTCTTTGCTTATTAAAGCATAAAATTCAAAACAGAAAATGAACAACGTTGAAAGATAGCAACGCTTCCAACATTCACTACCCAGTCCATCAACATTATCCTGGAATTTATATTGAAATGGAAGACACATATTTCATTTAATGTACTATTATTAATATAAATATCAAATACTTAGAAAACTCAAGCCATCTTTTAAATAAAAAAAAAACCAATGATAAACTTTTTTTTTTCAACAATTTTGTAAAAACGAAGAATCGCAGTTGCCAATCACGATTTTTTTAAAGAACCGCATTTGACAATTACGATTTTTTACAAGAGGTACATTTAGGGAAATAATTTTCAGTTTGAATCATTTTGAAAAATACGTTTATCTAAAATACCATATTAAAAAAAAATCCAAGATTAGGCCTATCTATATGTTCGTTTTATTTATTTCTGTGTAGAAAAATATAGTACTCCAGATCCCTATACGCACTAGAAGTCATATACATGTAACTTATCGCAATCAGTATGTTTTTTTTCTTTCCTAAAGGTATATTATTTTGTAATCCACTCGTTTCATATTAATTAACACATTTCTATTTTTCACACAGATTAAAAAATCTCATCATTACATATTTTTTTAATGATAAAATACTTCAAATATCCTTCATAATGATAACTAATTTTTAATTTTTTTAGTAGTGAGTGGTGACCATTAAGTTTCCCAACTCCACCGAGAGAAAGGGACAAAATTGAAGAAAAAAATGCATTAAAAACACAAATATGAAACGGAGGGAGAAGAATATAATCACATTAGCCGATGAGGCCTTAGCCAAGTGGTTAAGGATGAGGCTCCATGACCATGAGGTCATGAGTTCAACTCCCACGAATGTGGGTATTTTCTCTAGTTTCATACTAGCCTTTCTCTAGTTTAATACTAGTAATTAGTTCGCTTTGATATCATTGTAATAGTTTCGATTCGACATAGTGATTGATATAACAATGTATTCTTCTCAAAAAAAAAATATATATATATAATCACATTATCTAATTAGGAGATTTTTTTAATTACTATTTAACACTGAATTAAAAAAGATAGATACTTTTTCTTCTTCTTTAGATAAAACTAATAGCTCTCTCGTGGCTCAATTTTATGGAATACATGTAGTAAATTTATAGTTATGGATGAATAATTACATATTTAGAGTATCTGCGCTATGTATTCTCAATAGTTGTAACTATTTTCACAGTGAGAAGTAATTAATATTCCCAATAGTTGTAACTATTTTTGCAGGAAAATTCTTACCCAAATTGGGTTTGGTTAAACCCAAAGTAACTAAAAAGCAAGTGCAATACACTTGTTTTGGAATTGATGTAACTCCAGGAGAGTAACCAATCACAAAGCAAGTACAATACACTTGCTTGGTGGTTGGATGAATTTGGTCAAGCCAGACTTGGACAAGAATTTTTCATTTTTATATGTCCCCTTCATGATATCGATTATCTATTCCCTTCACTGAATTCTGGAAACTAATTCAAAAATTTATACTAATAGATTGGGATCGAAAAGGAGTGAAAGCAAGATTCACTATGAGTCTATGACCTAATAAGTCTTACATTTGCATTATTTTAATTAGCAAAGTGCCAAATACATGCAACTCAAGCAAGGAAGAAAAATGAATATTGACCATAAAATATTACCAACTTGACAACGGTTATTAAAGAATTAACGCACCAATAATTTAACAACTCTTTCATAATTACGCCATTAAACTCTTTAATTATATGCAATTTAATCAATAAACATACTATAAATGAACCTCAAAGAGTGAGTTTAAAGTCTTATTAGAGACAAGAATAATGGATCAAAATTTTGATAGGTTCGAATTCTTTTTTTTTTTGAGTCAGATGGTACAAAAATATAAAATAATTTTCCTTTCAATCAACATGTTTTTTTATTTACATTGTATTCAAATATTTTCCAAAAATTACAGAAAAATCTCCGAAAACTAGTTTACAACATGAATCTCTAAATATTTTTACTTGAGTGACGTTCCAAATTAAATGGAAATAGTGAGATTGTGATCACCAATCCCCATGCACCCATGTGATCCCATAACTACTATTTTCAATTTTTGATGTCTGAATTAATATTTTTTTACTTGACAGAATAAATAAATGCAACAACATCACATTAATTAGAGTTGGCCAGGCCAGGAAATTGGTAATGAGTAAGTTACTACAAAGAACTTTATTGGAAATTACTAGAGTATATGTTTTAAGGTACGTAGTCCGTACAAATTTTGCCACCCACCAAATTAATACGGCAAGTTGTTTGCTCATCTTCAGTAACAATAAATTTTGGGGCCTCAGTTTCATCAATTTATTCATTCATGTTTTCTTTGAGGAAAGTTGAATTTTCCAGAGCTAACTCCAGTCTCCAGATAATATCTCCTTTGCACCCCAGCTCGATCTTCTGAAATTATCAGAGAATTGGAGGTTAAATTCTCTTGTACCAAAAACATCATTTACAAGGGCAGAAATTGTACTCCGATCCCTATTTATTGAGTTGGGAGAGGAGATCGATGTTTTTTCTTCCGATCCACATATTTATGTTAATTTTGGTTAATATCCAATAATTCTAAGTGTGATATTCAATTAGTAGCATATTTTAGTAGTGGCTGAGCTAGGAGAAATTATTTAGTACAACCGTTGCACCACGTCATTAAGTACATGTGGTGCAGCCCACCAATACACTTGGGACATGTGGATTGATAATCCACATCACCCATGTTCTGGCAATGTGAACACAATTTTCTGAATTTTTATTTTTTTGGAACATGGCTAGAATATGGGATAATGTGGATTATCATTTCATATGTCCCAAGTGTATTGGTAGGCTGCACCATGACGTTGTGCAGCGGTTGTACTAAGTAATCTCTCCCGAGGTAGACAATTTCCCTGGGGGGGCGCAAATTTTTTTTTTATAGCAAACTCGATAGCTTTTTAATGTTTTGATAGAGTGATAAAAATTAAATTAAAATAATATAATACTATAACTTTATCTAACATAAGATAAACAAATATACTAACAATAATTGCTTTATCTAACAAATTATGAAAAAATCTATTAGCACATTTTTAAAGGGTTCAGTAAATATATGGTTGAAAATATTGAGGAATTAATAAAGCATTAAAACATTTTAAAACTTAAATTTTAAGATGATGCATATTAATTGCGATTTAAGAAAGAAAAATAATAAGAAGAAGAATATGTTCACCATAGGTTTCGATCTGTGGTCTAGCAAACAATCCTATTGTAACTTAACCAGTGCACTATATTTACTTTTCATTATAAACGAATATATTTTATGTATAGTATTACAAGTAATTTCTTGGGGGCCGACCCTTCCCCCGGCCCTGAATAGCTCCGCCACTGTGTTTAAGTATTTATTTCTCTAATTTAATAGTATTAGTCTTTGTTTATCTTTATACTTTTATACTAATAAAATAGATTAAATTAAAGAACAAAAGTATCATTTGATTGCTTAATTAAATCTCACGGTTTATGAGTAGATACTACAATGATCTTTTATTTCGGGTCATCTCGAAGGGAGCTCTAATAAGTCAAATTACACAAAAAAATAAATAAATAAATAAATAAAAAATATAAGATTTTCGTAAAAATGGTGCTCCAAGGGACACTTTATAATTTAAGGGTCATTTAAATTTATGAGTTTGGACTCTCAAATTTGAGAATTCAAATTCAAAGCCAAATGTACATTATGATTTTTGCATCAAAGTACAACATCTTTTTTGTACTTTTCATATTATTTTTCCAAAATAATATTTTTAAATGTAATTTTTATTATTATATTATATCAAATAAATAATTACTAAATATATATCCTTGTTATTTATATTTAAATAATAATTTAAAGTAGTTTGTTATAATATAAATCGAATTATTGGAGTGAAGTGTTGTAGTTGTTTAAAAGTAGAATCTTAATATATAAACGAGTTGTTGGAGTGCAGAATAAAATGTGAGAATGTATGCCACTGTGTTTAATTTCTTGGGGGCCGACCCTTCCCCCGGCCCTGAATAGCTCCGCCACTGTGTTTAAGTATTTATTTCTCTAATTTAATAGTATTAGTCTTTGTTTATCTTTATACTTTTATACTAATAAAATAGATTAAATTAAAGAACAAAAGTATCATTTGATTGCTTAATTAAATCTCACGGTTTATGAGTAGATACTACAATGATCTTTTATTTCGGGTCATCTCGAAGGGAGCTCTAATAAGTCAAATTACACAAAAAAATAAATAAATAAATAAATAAAAAATATAAGATTTTCGTAAAAATGGTGCTCCAAGGGACACTTTATAATTTAAGGGTCATTTAAATTTATGAGTTTGGACTCTCAAATTTGAGAATTCAAATTCAAAGCCAAATGTACATTATGATTTTTGCATCAAAGTACAACATCTTTTTTGTACTTTTCATATTATTTTTCCAAAATAATATTTTTAAATGTAATTTTTATTATTATATTATATCAAATAAATAATTACTAAATATATATCCTTGTTATTTATATTTAAATAATAATTTAAAGTAGTTTGTTATAATATAAATCGAATTATTGGAGTGAAGTGTTGTAGTTGTTTAAAAGTAGAATCTTAATATATAAACGAGTTGTTGGAGTGCAGAATAAAATGTGAGAATGTATGCTATCTCAAAAAAAAAATTATATGAAAATGTATAACATTGTTCACCCCTTAAATTTTAAAATAAAATATTTAAATTTAAGAGTTATTTTGAAGATGATTTCACATGCCATAAGAACATTTTCTAAATAAAAAATTAATTTCAAGAGTTACAAATAACACATATTGAGTAAATACAAAGCAAAGCCTCTCGACATCGGTAAGAGCTGTACATGAAATTTACAATACGGTTGAAAATGTTGATGGGAGACAAATGTCAAATTGTTGTCCAAAAAGTTGGATAACGGTTAGAAAAACGGAGGTCACATCTCCGATTGAAAGATATAAATCAATTAACTACCTGAAAGTAAGAAGAGTATTTATGGGCATAGGTTGGGGACACCTCATGCTATATATTTTACAAACTAAGGCCATCTCCAGCCGAAGGGGGGAGGCAAGCAACAGCCCCCCCTTCGGCTGGAGAAGAGCTCCCCCCGGAGCTGGCAGGCAGGCATCCGGGGGGAGATGCTTGCCTGCTGGCAGGCAGGGAGGCAATGGTTGCCTCCCTTCCTGCCAGGAGGCTAACGCGCCTCCTTCCTTTTTTTTTTTTATTTTTTTTTCTTTTTGTCAATTGCTACCTTCTTCCTTTCTTTATTAATTGCAGTGCCGTGGCTTTCTTTTCTCTTGCGCCTTTTTAATAGCCCCTTACTTTTTATTTTTTATTTTTTTTTCTTCAGCTTCCTTTCTTTCTTTATTCAATCTGCTGAACGTTTCTTTATTTCAATTGATTGTAGTATATACTATTGTAATTGTAGTGCATTATTGCAATATTGCCTATTGTTTTTTTCCTTATTGCCGTGTCTACCCTTTTTTTTTTCTTCTTGTTTTGCCTATAAGTTATAAGTTAATTGTAGTATAAATTTATAAGTCTTGCAATGATGTAATTTAAATGTAAAAAAAGATATAAATTAATTCACTATAGGTCTCGTTTGATAAATTTAATTCACTATTATTAATTTCTTTTAAGTTGAACGTTTATTGTGATATTTAACGTTATAAAATTCTTACTCCATTAGATTATATTAAAATTTTATTTTAATTCTTTAAAAGTTATATAATAATAATTATTATTATTATTATTCCATTATTATTATTATTGTTGTTGTTTTTGTTGTTGTTGTTATAGTTAAGTGAGAGTGGGGAAAGTTTGAGATTGAAATAAATATTTTGAATTGTTGGTTCGGTTGGAGATGACTAACTTGACAAGGCAGGCAGGCAAGCAGGCAGGCAGGCAGGCAAGTAGGCAGGCAAGAGGGGGCTATTGCCTGCTTCGGCTGGAGATGGCCTAAGAGTAAGAGATAAATGGCCTCTTTGTTTGGTATTTGGGAAATAAGGAAGGTTTGTGAAATAATTTTATTTTATATAATGTTGTTTGCTTGAATTTTGGGATAATGGTTGGGAAATAATTTTTTGGAAATAATTTATATTGTAGGTGCAAGAAATATAAAATGTTAATTATGTCAAATAATGTTTGTAATTAAGTGAGATAAATTGTGTAAGATATATGTTTCTTTATGTCAAATCAATGTAAAATTTGTGTAAGAGATAGAAAAATTATTGTCTATTGGATTTTAGGAGATTAGTTTGAAAAGATTAAGAGAAACTTATTTCATAAAGTAGAAAAAAAAAGTATTTGTCTCATTTTTTTCAAACACGAATTTTTTTCAGAAATGCGAGACAAACATGTTCAAAATTATCGTCTCGATAGATACTAGATGTTATTATAGAGTTAATGGCAATTGACCCCCTGTAATATTCATAATGTTCAATGTACCTCTCTATGATTTGTAAAAGAGCAATTTATCCCCTGTAATCTTATAAAAGTCTCACACCGCCTCCTTGTCATTTTTATATGTGACAAATTACCCCCTTGTATTATGATAATGTTGAAGTTTATCTTTATGTATTATGATAAATGTAATAATTTACCCCTCTATGTTACAAAAAAAATTTTCATGCTCACTCTCAATTTCGACAAATGAGTTGCACAAGCTAATGTCAATTTACCCCTTATAAGATACATAGTATTTAATTTACCTATCCCATGATTTAAAAAAGAGCACTTTACCCCCTATTAAAGTTTTAAAGAAACAATTTACCTCCTTTAGCCGGAGAGTATAACTCGAGTTAATGACAATTTACCCCACTATGATATTCGTAAAATTCAATTTACATCAATGTAATTTGAAAAGAACACTTAACTAAAAAAGTTGTTGGAGAAAGTTGGTCAGAAAATTTACTGAGAAATTATGAGTGTGAAATATATATACCATTAAAGATTGTACAATGTTTCTTGCTGGATATGTGACAAACTGACGACTGACAACATTAAATGTAATGTTACAAGTTTCTTTAAACATCAATGTTTGTGGGACTATATATGAAAATTCTATGTAATAACTTTTGCATTCTTCATTAATGATAATGAGGAGCGCCAAATGTCAAAATTTATAAGGGTATTTTATCCAGCCCTATTTTCTACTATTCAATTTGTACAAAAATAAAAAAGCCATAATTATTTTGAGTCACATATTTTTTCTTTTTTGTACAAACTCATAGACTGTACGAAAAATTAAGCGAAATTAGTTATTCCATAAGTTGTTATATAAGATTAAGCGAAATTATTGTATGTTTTGATAAGTTAAATATTGAAAGCTTGATAGAGATATTTTGGTAACATAAAAAAATTATAAAAGAAAAATTAAGAAAACTAAGAAAGTTTCGAGACAAACAAAATGTTTTGAAAATTAAATCTTATTTTCATTCTATTTGATTCAGAACAGAAAAAATTTGACGCTTTCGACAAAAAAATTAAAATTTTAATTCATGAGTAAATGTGGTAATAATTTACATGGATCAAAATTTTCACCGTTTCCATCGTAAACAATGAAATTTTTTCATTTTCGAATCAATGGAATAAAAAAAAAAAAAAAAAAGATGTAAATCTGAAATTGTTTGATTCTCGAATTTTTTTAATATTTGGTTGAACGAACCAAAACATACACTTAAAACAAAACAAAATTTCGATCCACGATAATACAGTTAAATATAAGAGTTAGATGATTTAAGTTTTAACTATTAACTTCTTGGGTTGCCAAATGACTGGTTCATATTTGATTGGGCTGGTTCTTGAATGATAAGTTACTTTGTCTTAGAAATTATCTGGATAATTTATTTATAATAATATTTGATAATCACTAACTCGAAAAGAAAGAGAATATAAATTTATTCACAAATCTCAATTCACAACCCAACCGAAAAATTAGAACAGGGACAAAATAAGGTTTTTGGCCCATTTGTTGACACTAGTAAGGCCCAGTTCGGTTTGGATTATTAGCCCTCAATTAGCCCCAATTGATGTAATTGGCCCAGAATTTTTTCCCTAATTTCATGTTCGGTTGGGCCAAGATAATTGTGGGCAGCCCGGAGTTATTGGGGGAACATGTGGGCCAGCCGGAGTTATCGGACCGATTAAAATCGGAGGGTTGGGCCAGAAATTATTTAATTGGGCCAAATTGTTAAAATTTGAGACAAGAATGCCCCTAATGTTATGAATAATTACATCCAATTTGCCATTGTAATTGTGAGCAGATAATAAAAAAGTCTTCTCCAGCACACTTTCCATTTTACACTTTCCCTCCATTGCCATCGTGAGAAAGGTAAGGTAAATTTTTTTTTTTTTGTTTTCTTTATTATTTTTTACTATTTTGTATACATAACAATAATTAATTATATAAAGTACCCAAACTTTGAGATATTAATTTGTTTCAATTAATTTTTTTTTTCATAGGTGAAGAAGAAGTTGAAGAAGGTGAGTTTTTTTTTTTTTCTTCTTTATTATTGTTTACTCTTTTGATAACAAGAAAGAATGATTAATTCTTGATTACCCAAAGTTTGAGATATTAATTTGTTACATTTTTTTTTTAATTTTTTTTTTTGTAACATAGGTGAAGGACAAATTGAAGAAGAAGAATAACTAGGGTAAGAACACATTGCCCATTAGTTGTAATATATTTTGGTTTGTTAAAAACATGTATGATGACTTGGAGTGTTAAAAATTTCCCCAAATTGCATTTTTTGTTCCCTGCCTTAAATAATTTCGAAATCTGGAATTTTTTTTTTTTGATGAACTATTTTTATGTTGTGTTGTTGTACTAGGAATGGTGTATGATTGATTACATAAATAAATGCTTGTGTTTTTTTTCCTTTGTACTTTGTTTGTACATACCTTTTTTGTGTATTTTTTTTTTGTCTCATGAACTATTTCAAGTAAGATTGTGATACTAGGGAATATTGTATGATGGATTACATAAATGTTCGTATATTTTTTGTTTCCTTTATACTTTGATTGGACATATTTTGTGAATTTTGTTTGGATATATTTTGTGACAATTTTGATATATTTCCCTTTCTAGTTTGTTTGGACATATTTTGATATATCTAAGCATATCAAATACAGAATACCGCTTGGGTATGGATTCGGAGAGGAACGAACAAGTCCTAAACTTCTTCCGCCAATTTTTTTGGAAATGTATTATAATAATTTGTGTATGTCTCATTGCACACGAAGCACAATCTATTTCCCAAACATCTAGTCGAAAGAGACAAAGGTATAGCATCATACGTAAAAAATACAAACAAGCCAAGTATTTACATCGCGTAACCACGAAGACGGATGTTAAGACTAAGTTCTTGTTAAGGTTCACTATGACTTCTTTTAGTAAGCTATGTCGTTTCTTGCATAACATTGGTGGTCTAAGGGACACTAAATACGTGCCACTCAATGAACAAGTTGCAATGTTCTTGTCTGTTCTTTCACATCACAAGAAAAATCGAATCGTGGGGTTTCATTATCGTCGGTCTGGGGATACAGTGAGCAAGTGTTTCCACCGTGTATTGAATTGTGTGCTTAAATGTCATTCAATCTTACTATCAAGACCTATACCGATTTCAGAAAATGATGAAACTTCCCGATGGGGTTGTTTTCCGGTACGTACACTTTTTATCACTACTTTTAATTTGTTCTGTATTGGTTAACTTTAAACAACTTAAATACTATTTCATGTATTTTATGTAGGGTTGCTTAGGGGCTTTGGATGGTACTTATGTGAAGGTACTAGCACCAGCTGCTGATAAACCTCGATATAGATCAAGGAAAGGAGAGATTGCAACTAACGTGCTCGTTGCATGCGATGTAAATGGAAAATTCACGTATGCATTGACTGGATGGGAGGGTTCCGCAGCAGATGGTCGGGTCCTTAAAGATGCTATTACCCGCCCGAATGGACTTCGAATTCCGGCCGGTATACGATTTTTATGCATCATATATTCTCGGTCATACAATTTCATAAATTATGATTGTAACAATGTTAACGTTTTCATTTTTATGAATATCATAGGAACATACTATCTCTGCGATAATGGTTACACGAATGGGGAAGGTTTTTTGACACCTTATAGGGGAGTTCGCTACCATTTAAAGGAATGGGGTGTAGGACGGGATGCTCCCCAAAATTATAAAGAATACTTTAACATGAAACATTCCCAGGCAAGAAACGTGATCGAACGGTGTTTCGGTCAAGTTAAGCGGAGGTGGGCGATACTTAAAAGTGATCCGTCCTATCCATTGAAGACGCAAAACCGAATTATCATGGCTTGTATTCTTATTCACAATTTCCAGCTTATGACAATGCCCAATGATATGTCAGATTCCGATTCGAGTAGTGAATCAGAAAGTGATGATGAGGTTGAAGGAGAGAGTCCTACCGGTGACTTTGTCGATGTTGTGGAGCCTTCACAAGCATGGACTGATTATCGAGATACCATGGCTCGTGCTATGTATGACGAGTGGTTGTCAAGTCCTTGAGATAAACGCACTTGATGCGTTTTGTTTTTGGAAAATGACTTTGTTTGATTGGATAATATGCTTGTTTTTGGTTGTGATGCTTTTTTTTTTTTTTTTTTTTTTTTTTTTGTGATTGTGGTTTATTTATGATGGTACATTATTATATGTACATGAGGACAATTTGTTTGTATGATTGTGGTTTTATTTATTTATTAATGTTTGGAATTGTGCTTGAAAACGGATTATCACGGGTTAATATTTTATTTCGTGAATGTGTTCTCAGTTTAATCATGGAGCCAATACCGGCACCAAGCAATGCAGGAACATCGCGCCCTACAAAAACTCCACAAGCACCACGTAGAATTTGGAGTTCCGACGAGGAGCAAACATTGATTTCTTGTTTGCATGAGATTGTTTCGAATGGATGGAAGGCGGATAATGGGTTTAAAGCGGGATATTTAGGTCACTTAGAATCCGCCATGAGGGCAAGGATACGGGGAACCGACATTAGAGTGAGACACATTAACTCAAAGCTCACGGTTTGGAAAAAACAATACTATCTATTGATTGCCATGTTGGGTACTAGTGGTTTTGGATGGAACGACGAGGCTAAAATGATAGAGGTCAACGATGATGTTTGGGCCGAATATGCACGGGTAAATAAGAATTTGCTAACTTGTATAATATTTTCGGCTATATTTATTATGTTTGTGTTCTAAGTTCATGTTTTTGTATTCCTCGAAAGGCTAATCGTGATGTTCGTTCGATGAGGATGAAGTCTTGGAGGTACTATGATGATTGGTGTGCATTGTTTGGAAAGGACAGGGCTACGGGAGACAATGCTCAAGGGTTCACTGATGTTGTTGATGACATATTGATGAGTGAAAATCTTAATAACTCAAGCAATACGCAATTAAGCATAGAAGTGGTGGAACCGTACATTCCGACATTTGATGACGGTACTAGTTCATACGTCGATCTAACTATGGATGCATCCGATTGGGTTGGGGATCAATTCAAAGACAAAATCAACTATACTCCCGATACATCCGATGGTTCCTCGATGAAAAAATCGAAGGTATATGGACTTGGTGTTAAACTTGATGGGAACGACAAGAAGAAGAAGAAGAAGAAGAAACAACTGACTAGAGAACGAAAGCCGAAAACACTTGAAACCGCCAAAAGTGAGTCTATGTTGCCCGTCTTGACAAGTTTCATTGAGGAGGCAAAATGTATTGCCATGAATCTCACACCAAAAATGACCAAGGAGGAAGATACGATTGACGAAAAGGCATCAAAGGTCATTGCCGCATTAGAGAAGGTTCCGGGACTAACCGAAGAAAACATGAACTTTCTTTGTTACAAGATAATGGATGACCAAAGACATGTGAGCTTGTTTTTGCGTTCTAGCGAACGTAATCGGGAAATACAAGCACACATGATGCTCAATGGTAAGATTCCATGACTTATTATGGTTTATGATAATTTCGGGTGTTGACTATGTTATTGTGAATTTTAAGATATTGCTACATGTTATAGTTGTGTATTTTGTGATTTGGGTAAGGAAGTATTAGAGTTTGGATATTTTTGGCCAAATGGGGTTTTAGTAGTTGGCATGATATTTTGGTAGTACGCATGCAAACATGGCTTGAAAATTCTTGTGAAATGATGCGAATTTTGGAGCCATGTATGTTCAAGTAATTATGAGTTTTTGGAATTGTGAATGTTTGTTGTAGTTTTTGGAAACATTGGGTTGAAATTGTATTGACTTTATGATGCCATAGTTGGTGCTAAAATTGTACAAGTTTGGATTAGTTTCTATGTTGCAATTTGTTTATTTCCTTGTGATTTATGTATAAAAGGAAAATATGGAAGTTCATTTTTAGTATTGTTGCAAATTTAGGACTTGGTACCATAGGAGAGGTTTTTGTTGCATTAAAATTTCATTAAAAAAGATTAGAAGCGGTAAATTGAGATTTTTCCAAAGTATAGAGGGGTAAATTGAATATTATTTATTTTATAGGGGGTAAATTGATTTTTTCCCAAAGTACAAAGGGGTAAATTGAATATTATGTATTTTATAGGAGGTAAATTGTCATTAACTTTGTAGAAAAAATGAATTTGGTACCAAAAATTGTAATGAAAGCCTATCATATGGTACAAAATTTGCATTTTTGTATCCAGTGGTACAAAAAACTCAAAGTTAGCATATCCTATGGTATCAAGTTATGATAATTTTTTCCATTTTTTTTTTTGGTAAAATGTACAAGTTCAAATAAATCATACAATTTAGTTATTGTTTATTTTCTTGTGTATTAATCAAACAAGTTCAATTAAATCTTTCAATTTGTTTTGCAATTGGTTCATATGTATTTGTGTTTAATTGAACTTTTGTAAACAATTTTCGTACTTACTTCAATTTTATTAAACACGCTTGGGACCTTTCATTTAGTATGTATAATTACACTGGACCAGATAAATATAATTTGTTTATCTCTCATTTTCTGGAAATTCAAGTACTGGATACATGCAATATAATTAATTAATGGAACCTGCAGCAGTTTAATTTGTTGTTATTATTTCTAATTGTAACGTTTTTGGGACAGATAATATATCTATCTATCCAAAGGCTGCCAAATTCAAGTACATAGTTGAATAAAAACATTCAATATTATACAATACTGCCCTACAAAGGCTGCCAAATTCAAGTACATAGTTGAAAAAAAAAAAAAAAAACAAGCCTTGAGGTTCTGCTCAAGTGCAGAACCTCCAACTATTCACATACACATCAAAAGATACAAGTCCATGAAACAGCAAGCCTTTGAACAAAGCACCATATTAACATCAAACATAAAATAACTCAGTCCCCCACAAAAGCCCTTAGTCCACATCGGACATATGACCCCCTATATGACCATTAACATCTCCTGCTGCCCCGGCAACGGGATACAGAGGGGAGCCGAGGAGTTGTCGTGGGAAGATGGCACATTGCTTGTGATCAAAAAGATATCTCAATTTCAGAAAGTGTTGATGCCCTTCAATTCGGTAACTTCGGTAGCTATCCGGCTCGTGCTACAAATAAACACGAGAAGTGGTCAGTGGGCTGATTATACATACAAACATAAACAGGGTAAGTTAGTAATACTTACATGTGGGCTTATGACGGTCCAATATTGGTTGGAAACGAAAGTGTGGGAACTATAAGGGTCATAATGAATCCCGGGCAGCTCCAAGAATTCCTTGAAGTCAATATACTCCCGACGAATACGTTCCAGTTTCAGTTTGAGTAATGTAAGGTTGAACCGTCGACGGAATCGTGCATTCATTTTCTCGACAATCCTTTCGAGAGTTAGACGAAGGTTTTCAACGTCTTGAACATTGTCCCTCCGTGCAGCACGGGCCAGCTTGCAAATAAAGTAGGCCTCTTCCTCCGGGCTCCACCCGTCGTACCTCGAGTTCATATCCGCCCGCTGCCTTCGAGTAAGTGGCATGTTTGCACCTACATATAAAAAACACAACCATTAGTAGCATATATGAAAGAAAATATTCACCCTAAACTAAATTAAATAAGAAGAATGAACTTCTAATTATTTTATGCTCACTGTTTTTCCAAGTGTAGAAGAAAGGGTGTGTTCAGTGTAAATAAAACTACCCATATATATAGGCAATGAAGTTATCAACTATTTACCATTTAATGTTGGTAAGTGAAAGTTGGTAAAATGATAAATGGTAAAAGTTATGAAGGAAAAGACAAGACATGACAATGCACTGCTCCAAGACATGACAATGCATGAATGTTGGTTGTAGTTTTGAAATCAACAGGTTTGGATGTAAATATTTTGGATTTTTGTAATGAATGATGCCATACAACTTTGGAGTAGTAATGTTGTTGCATTTTGGATGGACGGTTACATAGACGAGTTGTGTAAACATTATTATGCAATTGAACTTGTCCAAATCAATTGATATCTTCGTGCACATGTTGAGTTTGAATCATGTACACAAAATTGGAATAGCAAAATAAAATAAAGTTGGGTTACAATCAGTTTATGAATTAAATATAAGGAACTTGTCATGAAAATTCACCGAAACAATGGAATCATAAGTAATTTTCGTCCATATTTATTTAATTTTTTCAAATTTCTAACATAAAAGTTCCAAAGCATTAACTATCAGAAATACTAGGACAAATTTAAAGGCATAAATATAATTTTGTCTAATTTTGATATTTCGACTTGGATATAGTTTTGACTGAAATTTCCAAATTATAAATAAGGAGCCGAACGACAAAGTTCCATACTTCCATGTCTTGCAGATGATTCCTTTGACGTTATGAGCTTTACGCCTTTACCAATAGAATGATGTTCATATCAAATTATTTTGTGATGTCGTTTATTTTAAGTCTAATTTTTGTGATGAAGATAAATTTCACATACATACATGTTAAACAAGAAATTTAATTATATACCTAAATATTGAACTTGGTACGTAATAGCCTAATCCTCAAAAGGTCAAACGATTGATTGATTTTTTTCAAGTCTCATGTGATTGCTAAAAGAACTCTCACTGAATTTGGGATTATTTTAGGAAGAATTTAAATTTTTTTTCAATTACTAATTTAATTTTCTCGTTCCTTTCTCTATTCGTATACATAGAATTACTAATTTAATTTTCTCGTTCCTTTCTCTATTCGTATAGATTTAATTTAAATATTATAGTTGATGCAAAACATTCTTAAAGTTCACTTAATTACAAATGCACCCCTTTATAAACAAATGATTTTTTTTTTTTATCAAATTCAAAATTAACATTGATTGTGGGTAAACTGGACATTTTATTACGATCAAGTAAGAGACTAACAGAGAAATAAAATAAGGGCTTCAAATTTGTAGCAATATAACATGTAATGATGTAACCAAATGAGGTTGTTTGGAATCAAGAGGAGTACTTTTCTCTTTTTCAGCCAATTGTTTGTTGTCTGCAATTGCAATACATTATGCTGCAACTGTAAGCATGCCTTTATTTTTTTTGACTAAAATTGCCCTGCAATTTAGTATGTTGTGTACAAAAGGTGGACTTTATGTTTCATGAATTTTAATAATGCAAGCAGTACACGATTTTTAACTTCTTGTGAATGTTTTTTAACTTTCATACTGATTTTCATCTTTTCAGTACAATAAAGTGACCAAAAATTTTATTCTTTTCAGAACAATAACTGTGTAGACATGCACAAATAAAGACAACTCAGAAAAAATATATTCTAACAAATATAAAGTGCATAAAAACTCATAAAATATTATCATAATGACAGCCTTATAAGGCTGCCTCAAGTTCCATTATTTTACACAAACATAAAAAAAAAAAACCATCAGCAAGGTTCTGCACTGAGTGCAGAACCAAAATCAAACATACAAACATTATAAAACCATCCTCAAGGTTCTGCACTCAGTGCAGAACCAAAATCCAAACATACATATATAACAAATTACATAAAACATATATAATCTCCATAAAACCTAATCCACATCACTCAGCCCCCCACCGTTGACATTATCCCCTGCCCCATCAGTTGGTCCCTGATAAGGCACCATAGCAAGAGGATTTACCTCTTCATCAGGGGGGACAACAGCCTCAGAGTTTTCAAAGTCAGCATCAATGGCAATCGGAGAAACGACGAGGGCATCCTCATCATCGGCTAAGTCAATCGGTTGGAGGGCTGAGCCGAGGAGGGAACGGGGTAAGTGGGCGCATTCCTTAATATAAAAAATGTACTTCAGCTTACGGTAATAGCGATGCCCTTGTACCCGAAATATCCTCCAGCTCCTCGGCTCGTCCTAGCAAAATCCAGGAACAAGTATTAGTATAAATTCTTATATTACACGAACTATTTTTAGTATAAATTCTTATTACAGAAACTGGAAACTTACCGCGGTGGATATTGCACGCCAGTATGCATTAGAGATGGTGGTGCGGCTACTGTATGGCTCAAATGTTACCCCCGGGTGGTTCAAAAAGTCTTCAAAGTCCACAAACTCAAAGCGGATTCGCACCAACTTAAGTCGCAACAAAGTGAGGTGGAAAATTCGCCGAAACCTCCGTGTCATCTTCTCACTTATAATTTCAAGAGTCTCCGTGAGATCGTCAACGTTCTTGACCATGTCCTGCCTCGCTGCACGGAAGAGTTTGTGTATGAAATAGCCTTCTTCTTCCGGGTTCCATCCATCATAGCGTGCGTCAAGATCCGCCCTTTGTCTCCTAGTCAAAGGCATGTTTGAAACCTGTAGTCACCAAGTAAATGCAAGAAATTATTTAGTCATATGTTTTCATAAATTAGAAAGAGGAAGAACTTGTAATGAAAGAGGAAGAACTTGTAATTAGTCATTAGAAAGAGGAAGAACTTGTAATGAAACTTACTATTTTTGTTGGAGAAAGTTTTTGGTGGTGTTCGGTTGGCATGGAAGAGAGCATATATATAGGCAGTTCTAAGTCTCAATTAATGTGGGTTAGGTGGAAGTACAAAATTGTTGTCTTGTGGGTTGCTTAAAGGAGTTGCCATATTAAAGATTTGTAAAAGGCAAAAGAGATTTGTGTCATTGATAAGCATTGGAAATGAAAAAAGAAATAAATGATGCATGCAAAAAGTAAACATGGAAAAGACATAACATGACTTAGGGAAATGACAACTCAAAAAAAGGAAATAATGTGGGCTAGGATGAAATCTTTTTTACATATGTAAAGGTCATAACTGCAGAATGGTACAAAGCATGCAAATATTTTGTCTATTTGCCAAATTGAATGCAATCAACTGTCTATTTTGCATTTTTAGTATAATGCATGCACACAAAGATGGTTAAATATTATAACATGTTATTTCAGTACATATGATTCATGTACTGAAATGTTGTAACATACAAATTTCCAACATACATAAGACAAGAGTTTATGGATGGATGTAATAACATAGGAATTGAAGCATATAATATTCTAGCTATGCAGTCAACACAAAACATAAGTTCTATAAAAAAAGGTAATTAATCAGATACAAAAAGAAAGAAAATTCAAGCCTGCCTAATTATATATAATTAATTATTTCAACATTGTAGCTATGTACTGCAATGTGTTATAATACAAATTTCCAACATACATGAGTCATAGAGTTTATGGATGGATGTAATAACATAGGAATTGAAGCATATTGTAATCATAAGCTTTCAACACTCAACCTTCACATCTCTTTAAAAAAGGTAATCTATCAGATACAGAAAGAAAGAAATTTCAAGCCTGCCTAATTACATAGTGTGTGTTCAAAAATAGGCTTGGGTATCATTGACAGTACTACCTCCATAAAAATAAATGGACACACTAAAACAAAAATATGCAAGCATAACCAACAGTAATCATAAAAGCCAGCCATTCAAGCCTGCCTAATTACATAGTGTGTGTTCAAAAATAGGGTACACTATAATTCACAGTACTACATCCAAAAAAATACATGGACATACAACAAAAACATGCAAGCATAACCAAACAGTGCTCTTTATAACCAAGCAGTGATATTAAAAGGCATTTCCTAACCAATCAGTAATCATAAAAGGCAGCACATCAAGCCTATATCCATAAAAATACATGGACATAATCATGCAATCATATGAAAGCATGATATAGCACAACAAATGCACACAAAAGAGCACATGTCTTAATAAAATTAAAATTAGATTCTAAAGATTTATAATGACTCCCTGATTTCCAAAATAGAGGCACTCAAAAGCAAATTTTCTTCTTCTACATGTTTTATTCGTTGCATTTCCACCGGACCAATGACTTCTACCGGTAGTACTGGAAGATTCACCCATTCCAGACAGAATCCCTACATCAAACAATCAAAAAAGAGTAAATCATTTTGCATAAACTACAGAAGAATCAACAACTAAGTTTTACCAAACTTCTTTAATTGCCTGCATACTAGCAATGGACAAATGAAGTCAAGACTAAAAGCTAAAGAACTGTTATTAGTCTGCAAACTAGATAACGCCAAGCAAAATAATTATTAATTTAAAAAACACATACAAATTAATCATACCACTCCATGTTTATGTGCTATAGTATCAGCATTTGAATTGGCACGCTGGACACCGAGCCATCCCTTTGAATTGGCTTCCTCATCAGTTATACTATTTTTAAGAACTTCTATTTGCTCCTTGCATGCTTTGATGAAGACTGTAACCTGCATAAAACAAATTTGATGAAAAATATGCAGGAAAATTGATTTTAAAAAAATCAGCAGACTATGCAAATTTTCGAAAAATGCTGGCTTCTTTCTAGACTGACATAATCTCGAACTCTCCCAAACTAAAATTTTTGATTATATATCAACCCAAGAAATTCAAGTAATGATACATAACATTTTAATAAACCCTAATCAGCCCTAGAATTTCAGTAATGCTAATTTACACTAATTTATGAAATCAGCCCAATTTCAGTAAAGCTAATTATAATAAATCCTAGTTTATGAAATCCTAATTAGAATTTCAGGAATGCAATTAGAATTTCATAAATCCTAATTAGGATTTATGAAATCCTAATTAGAATTTCAGTAATGCTTATTTCAGTAATTAGAATTTCAGTAATTATAATAAATCCTAGTTTATGAAATCAGCCCAATTTCAAGTAATGCTAATTTAGCCTAATTTTAATTCAAGTAAATTCTAATTTGAAATCCTACTTTCGGAAAAATAAAAAAAAAGTGGGAAAATCTTAACTTATACATAAAAATGCATAAAACAGTTTAGAAAGTATAAATTTCATAAGAATTTCAACAAAAACATAAAAATTTCCCCTAATATACGAAACCCTAATAATTTATCTTGAATAAATTCGAGCCATGTTTGGGGAAAATACTATTACCTTTACGTCCGCAGCAGCTGCCAATGGCCCCGTACGAAGAACCCCAGGACGAAATAAAACAACTATCAGGAAAAGATTGGAGAATGGACTTCGAATTTACTGTTTTTCGGGTTCTTTTTAAGATTATGAGTGAAAAAGAAGATAACCATAGCCTAAAATCTTTGAAATTCTTAGAAAGTGTATGATTTTACGGTGATTTCCGATGGAGAAACAAGGATATGAGGGAGGAACGAAGAGAAGAGAGCGGCGGATCGTGTTCAAGAGAGAGAAAGAAAAACTGAGAAATGATGTAACCCTAGTCCAAAGTGTATAATTTGACTTTGATCGGACGGTTGAGAATAAAATAGGAATGGATGGCCAGATTTCACGATTGGGGGGGGGGGGGGTATAATAGTAATTGCAAGAAACCGGCCCAACCGAACACACAATAAATAAACTGGGCCAAAATCCAACTAAGTTATTGGGTCGAGATTCTAATCGGCCAAATACAAGACTAATCAGTTGGGCCCAATTATTTAGTGAACCAAAATTGCAATCTGGGCCGAAATGAATCGGCCAAACCGAACTGGGCCTAACTAGATAACACCGGCCTATTTCCCCCCTTAAAAATGATTGAACTATAACAACGATAAAACTAAAATCAGTTTGATACAAGGAACTTTTCTAGAATTCATCTAATAATACATACTTGTATTTTCACATGTCCAAATAATTAAGAAGTTATTACACAGTCAATCCCAGACTTTTATCATTTGATGAGTTAATAGAGGTCATACTAACTGGATATTTTTAAAACACCAAATGAAAGGAGCTTAAATTTCATCAATCAAACGTTAAGACCAACATAATATCATCCAACAACCACATTAATTAGAAGATCTCTGAGTCATCAAGAAATCCTAAAACAAAAAAAAAACTATATTATGGATAAAATTCAAAAGTTTTATTTTCGTACCTTAATTTGCACGTACATTGAGCAAATATATCTGCAACATGTCAGATTAGTATAACAACTGATTAGTAAGAAACTAAAGCAGGTTACTTAGATCCTACCACAGTGAATTTAATCCATTGGGGTTAGTCCTACACATGGGCACGAGAGGATAAAAAATTATCCTTTCATGCCTATGTGGCATTCATCCAGCACCTCGGTGGATTAAAAATCCATCGGGATAGGCACGAATTTTCCATTAAAGCAATCAAAGTAAGCGCCTTTTGAAGTTTGTGGTTCCTTGGTATGTTCGAACGAGCAAGCCAACTCCAATTCCAAGTCCAAGGCAGACACTGAGGCCTATACCAACCCCTACTCTTACTCCAGCATTGAACCATGATAATTCTCCGTCTTCACTTTCAAAGTATTCTATTCCTGAATACGGACTGCAAAAAAATTCTTCTTCAGCTATGTAATCCGAGTGATCATACCCTGACTGTGAAAATTAAGAATTATAAAGAAAATATATTAGGTGTATGTAATTTGTGAAATATTTCATAGTATTTTCTGAATTTTAAAGAATAATGACTACCAATCTAACAGAAATATGGTTGTTTTGATAAAAATAAAAAGGCAAAAAAAAAAAAAAGAAAAATACAGTTTTAACCCATTAATCCAAAAAGCACTATCGGTCCCAATTATTTTTGTTTCAGGTGTTGTTCCTCCCTATTTTAAGGCTGAAAATCAAACAAAACTACTCGATATTCGACTCGAGTGTTCAAAATTATTTCAAAAGTGCAAAATTTGGAACGAACCATTTTTTTTTTTATCAAAATCTTGGACATAAAGTGTCGAGTGTTGAGTGTGTGGGAGTAAAAATGCAATTTTACCAATAGAAACCAAACAAGTCACTTGAACTTGCTATTTCTAGGTCTAACACTCCTAACTCATATTATTATTCTTCCTAGAAGCATTAATTTCGAATTTGAACTTTTAAAGTTTCAAATTAACCACTCTCTTCAAGATATGGATGTTCCTATAAAAATAAGTACTTCAATATTGTGTCTCAAAACCAAAAAGATCACTTGAAGTTTTCAACCAAACATCTAATGAATCTAAAACCTCATACCAACAACATTACATGTACAAATTTAATGGATTACTATTACTAATCCTAATTTTTTATATATATAGTATTATGTTATCCACACTAGATCCCATAAGAAAAATGAAAACTATATATGTGGGATAAAATAAAAAGTAGTATAATATTGAATATTACTTGCTTAGAAACATGTGCCTGCAGTCTCATGTTGTCCTGAACACTCCAAGATAAGTTTTTCTATAGTGCTACCAATCCATGAAACAATTTGTACTACCAAGAAGATTAATTAATTGCTCCAAATAGAATAGAATAACCAAATAGTAATTAAATCCCTAATTAAGTAAGAAATTTTGATGAGCTTAATTCATACCGTATTTGTAAGGGTCGAAGAATCATGATCAATCCGATTTCGATTAACCTCGCACTCTGGTATTGATTCCAGCATTCCTTTCCTCACTTGTTTCCTCCTATGACTAAGCTCCAATGTTTTAGTCAATATAATCGGACTACCAGAAAAACAACCCGCCACATAAACCTCGACAGTCGAAGGTGAACCCGACTCCAAGCCCGTTTGAAAAAACCCATCGGACTTAAGTATATCCGACTCACAATTCATAATCCAACTCGGACCAATAAATCCATTACTATGACACAAGTCTAATGTCCCAAAAAGAACCATAACATCTTTATGAAACACCTCAAACTTCACACTTCCGGTCATTTTTATACTATCGGTACTCACAAACGTAACTTGTTCGGAAATCCTATCCAACCTATCCCTTTTGAGCAGGGTCGATGCACCATCGGAATATATGCTAGTTCTTACACCATTCGATTCGAGAAGGGTGTCTCGATTTAAGGGAACGTGGTTTAAGGTAAGGTGCTCGGGAGTTGAATTGTCGTGGATGACACATTTGCTAACTCGAACGTAGAAGACTCGTAAATCGAACCATGGCGGTATTGGTAAGGTTAGATTGTTGCTGGGTTGATAGTAGGAGGAGTGTGATCTGATGATTGTGTGACCATTTGCGATTACGGGATTTTCGTTGAGTTCTTCTTCATTGGAATTGTTCATGTTTCTCAATGAAATCAAAACCTCCTCCTCTTCATTGAAATCCATTAAAGGCTAAATTGATAAAATCCCATATAGCTCTATATAAGAATAAGAGAGACTTATGTATATCAGTACCCTGTTAAGACATTTCAAGAAACAGAGATATATAAACAAAGACGGACATTTCAATATGCAAATGTAGTATCTATTTTCTTCTTGAACTTGAAATTAAAAATGAATCCAACAAATAAATGGAAAAGCAGAAGAAAAAGCAAAAATCAAGCAACCACCTTTGGCTGAGGGGAACCCAGGAAATAAGGAGATAAAGTAGAGGTAAAGGAGTGAGGTGTATATTACTGATATTAGACAGAGGCAATTCTGTAATAGAGAAAATTCCAAAACTGATGACAAATTCTCCTATTCTATTGAAGCACAAAAGGAAAAAGGGAAAGTAGAGTGTATTACGGGACCATTAAAAATGGTTTTTTTGGCAGATTGAAACTTTGAAATTATATTTTGGTAGAATGTATTCTCAAAATATATAAATTTTGGTAAGGCGTATTTTTTATTTTTTTTGGCCAAATAAATTATCGAAAAATAGAAAATCCTGATATTAACATGAACATAATTGTCCTTTTAGCATCATCAAAAAAATGTATTCTAATTTGAGTCTTTAAAGATATATGGAGTATGGACTATCAAAATATTTATTCTTTTATGAAACTACTATGAGTCTATTTTGATGAGTTTTGGCTCGGTTTAAAAAACTTGGTTTGGGTGATTTCGATGAAACCTTTGAGACTTCATTTGGATGAGTTTTGGCTCTTGGGTTTTGTGGTTTGAATAAGTTGAAGCCCCACTGGTATTGGTTTTGAATGTTGGGATTTAGGGGAAAAAGTAGGTGATAGATGTCAAATCATTGTCTTTTTTAGTGAAATTTGAGGAAAAAAATAGGTGATAGGTGTCAAATCAATATTTTATAGGTTTGAAGAGTTTGAGTGTGAGTTTCTGAATAGATTTTTGATGGTTTTATGGGTTTGACGAAATCTCATTTGAAAGGGTTTTGGCTCGGTCTCGCGAAACCCGCGAGACTGGGCCAAAACCCATCCGCATACATCCTATATTTTTGAAAATATAGTTGAATGTGTTGTTTAAATTGGACGGTTCAATAGTACTCCCTCTGTCCCAAATTAAGTGTCATTTTACATGTTTTCACACATATTAAGGTACCTACTACAGAGCCTCACTTTTATGGAAACGAGGTTGTAATCAGTCGCAGATTAGAGTTGGGGACTTCATAAAGTAGGCGACAGTATGTTTAAAATAGCATTGTCTCACATCTTAGACACTAGTTGAACGTACATGTTATGAATCGAAAAGTGATTTCTCGTAAATTGAATAAATATTAATGCAGCGGTTCTATATTTTGGGGATAGATAATCTTTTTAACAACGGCAGACATAAATAGACCAAAAAAACCACAATGACAAATATGAAAAACATGCAACGACAATAGCCAATAGGAGGAGTATTTTCGCTGCATCCACACCCATTTTGCAGAAATTCCTCACCACACTTGTAGCAAAATCTCACCCCACATCTGCAATACATATGAAAAAACCATTAACAACAACGTGCCGGCTTAATCCCACTTTGCACTACTATCAACACTAAACTCAATAACACAACATCTAAAACAACCACAAATATTCATAGACTATCACACGAGAAATCTTCCAAAAGTAAACATTAGTTCATAAAATGCACACAATTGATCAACAAACTACTAAATATCGAAATCCTAAACCATCTTCACGAACAAATAGTACATATTTAACTGTTAAATTTGATTAATCAGAGCAAAGGTATCAGACAAAAGCAACAAAATGAAACACCAAGATATTTCCTTTAGCTGATATTAGCTCTCGGAATTGTAAGTCCTCCAAAATAATGCAATTTCAGAAAGTAAATTATAAGTCCTCCAAAATAATCACGTACAAAACATGTGCACTTTTCTAATTGAATTAAAAAAAATTAGTTAATCACGTGCAAAATACGTGCACTTTTCTAATTTAATTAAAAGAAATTAGTTAATCACGTGCAAAGTAAGTACACTTTTCTAGTTTTAAAAAAATTAATGCATGGTGCACATGTTTTGCACGTGATCAACTAATTTCTTTTAATCAAATTAGAAAAGTGCACGTGATTTGCACGTAATTAACTTTTCTAGTAATCATATATTTTTTTATCGAATTGTTTATTTTAAAAATTTATATCTTTTGACTTTTTTGGGCTTAAGCCAATTATATATTTTTAGTTAACTAAACAATACCTTTTTTTATTCATGTAGCATGAATGTGACATAATTTTTTTTTATTCTCTTAATATTTTTGAGGTTCCTTAATAAGTAATAACTCTTTAACAACTTTTCAAAGAAATTTGTGAAGAAATTTAGAATAATTTTTTTTTTTGTTATTATTAATGTTTTAATGAGTTGTAAAATTTTAAAAGATAATTATAAGGTTGATGTAGGATAGACTTCTTGTCTAATTATACTTCTAGGATTTTTTTATTTACCTTTTTGCAATAAAATTAAATATCACAATATAATTTAAATAGGGGTATATTAGTCTTCACAAAAAAGGAAAAAAATTTCCTTAGGCCAACTCGTAATTTTATATGTATATAGAAAATAAATTATATACCTCAAATATTCTTATTCTTTATTTATCCCACTATTACCTATTTACACGTTATTCAAGTTTTGCACTCTCTCTTACTTTTTATTTAAAAGTACATAAAATATGTAATTAATGTGTATTGAAATTCTAAAGTAACAGATAATTTGAAACATTTTTTTTCTCTAAAAGGACAGATAATTTGGGACAGAGGAAGTACTTCGTAAATTTAAATAGTGATAGTATTCTGGAGAATTGGGCCTTGGGAGAAAACCAACACGTGAACAAAGCACCTATTTCATGCCATCATCACGTGGACTTCCAACCTCGTGGATTGCTGATATACCCCATGCGTTTTTTCTTTTTATTTAATTTTTCATTGCTAAGAAACGAAAAGTGATTTTGGTCTTGTGACTTGTTTGGGATGATAATGTTCTTAGGAATCGATTTTGGGTATATTTTTGAAATTATCTATTGAAGTTCAATTTAGTTATGAGCTGGATACACGTAATTCAATAGGAAAAATCCTAATTTCATTGCATTCCACTAGTGGTTTTTCAATTGAGATATTGTTTCGTGTATCTATTGTAAGAATGATGTGATGTAATACATAAAAAAAATTTATACAATTCAATATTTGTATACCAAATCTTTATTATGGAATTCATTGAAAAATAAGAATTCACATTATCACAAATAAATTTATGCGGTTACTCAAGATGAGGATGCACTAAGTCGAAAGGTCGAGTTGGCATCATCCCCTTTTTTTTTTTCTACATTCCGATGTATTATGCAATCAACGAAAAGCGACTATAATGACTAAAACGACGCAAAAAATCAAGGCCCTAGAAAGATACATGATGGAGATTTTGGAATCAATAAATCTTTCAATTATTCTTCTTGTATTGTGCCACGACATCCGTGCGACAAGTGCACAAACTTAAATGTTGAAAGGTTTTCTCTGTGATATATAGCTAATGGACCAGGGCTGTAGTTTTGCAACAGGCATTATGGCCATTATTTTTCAAGATCAAAGTAAATTATATACCATTAGACCCCAAGTTATTTTCTGAAAGCAGGTCTCCTTGCCAAAACAGATGTTATTTACCAGGCATGGGAAGAGTCTGACATTGTCAACAATCACCAGTACAGTTTCCAAAGGGATGACCTCTTCGTTTGAAGTTCTCACAATATTCACACAGTTTGATGAACGGTGGTCAACTTGATAAACTAAAAATTAATTTTTACACGAAATTTAAGATAAGAGTTGAAAAAATAAATTTTTTAGACATTTTATTGATGCAAATTTAATGTATCAAATCCATTACTTTATTTGGGGAGTATTTTTTAGAAAAATAATTTTGTTTTAGGAAATTGAGTGTTGTTTGATATCTCGAATAGAAAATATGAACAAAAATAAAAGGACTAAGGGAGTAATAAAATATGCATAAAATATTTACTTACTCGAACACGACTTTTATTCGACTCCATTAAAGCTTATTTGTTTTAAAACCAAATTAAATTGACACAATTTCAAACTCCATATAATAATAAATCAGATGTATTGTAGATACAACTAAATTTGTTGGAAAGGAAAGCAATTCATGGGATAATTGTTATTGCTTATGGACACGATTCATGACTTGGTTGAAATTAAATAGAGATTCCAATTAAGATGATGTTGAAGAATCATTGAATGAGTATCATACGAGAAGATTGCAATAGCAATTTCATTCATAAAAGGCAAACTACAAGATGCAACAAGAGATGTATATAGTGTGATTAGTTCACACAAATTAAAAAAATCAAAAGCACAAATGATAGATGAGTAAATCACTTGGTATCAATAAACATTAAAAGGGTAAACTAACTAACAACAAGTCATACTTGTTCTGTATCTTTATTTGAGAATCATGTGAAGACTCATACCATGAAGTGGATTTGACAATGGAGAATAGAAGTACAAAAGAAATGTCAGAAGATGGAGAAAGTGATTCACTCAGATTGGAGCCTAGATGGTCTGATTCAAGGCAGTCTGGATCTTTAGTCACCGAGGAATTGCAAAATCTAAGGCATAAATAAGAGAAGAAATAGAGGTAGAAAATCAGTGGAAAGGACAAAATTGTACATACGAAACAGTAATCACAAAAGAAAGTGGGGGAATTTACTAAGATTGTTGAAATTCTGTCACTTCCATTTGCCCAAAAAAACATTTAGATAACCTAGATAAACCTAGTACGGCATTTTGAAGTGTAATGCATCAATCAAGGGCTGGTGTTTGGACACAAGATCCATCCTATAATTGCCACTCTAGAAATTCTTTAAACCTTCAGGAGAAGGGCATGGTCAAACTAGTTGATAATGAAAGTAAAATAGCAAAACTCCTCTAATCATTAAAGATAACAGAAAGGTAAAAGTAAGAACAGAAGTGGCAAGTAATACCAATTCTTAAACCCAATCTATAAATCTACAAATAAAGAATCTACGATCTATTGCATATATTGATAAATGCTTTCAAGTATTTCATCGATAGAACAAAGTACTCTATTACAAACTTAACAAGGAGTCCCAAAAAATAGTAAATACCCAAACAAAAACAAGTACAAAAGTCTTTCCACTTTTTTCTATCTCAGAAAGATGCCAAACACATGATATGTCTATCTTTCTCTATGAGCAGCATACGCCAAGCTACAATGTCATTGCAAATCCTATTTCCGAAGGTAGAACAGAAAACTCATTAGAATGAATGTGGGAACTGAACAAATCTCTTTGCGTGGACACATACTTGAACCAATAATGTGAAATGAAGCATGTATGCCTTCCAACAATTGCATCACGACACACTCAATATGTAAATTAACGACCAACAGTTTTAGTACATAATATCTACATAATAAATTGATATTTTATCCCAAAAGAAGAGAAATTTAAGCCATGTTATATCTTGCAGCATTGAATTCGACCACTAAACAATATCATAATTTCATTTAAGTGAATTATCATTATCGGGATAGCTTATATACCATGATTGAATTAAAGCATTGACCCCTGATTGAACTCACAGAACTACGTCTTTAGGTAGCTAAGATGCATGCCAATAAAAAGGAAATAACTAAAACAATCATGGCTTAGTTTATTTTCTTTGCAATTTACACAGAGATAACTTTAATTACACCACAATAGTTTCATAATTAACATATAAATATCTGACGTTATTCAACAAAGCCACTGGACTGTCGCCTATTATAACATAAATCAACTTTTGACCAGCTGAAAGTTTGGGTGGCTTTTATTACATGACAGGGACAAGTAATCATAAGGTAAAACTAACTCCAGTTGAGAAAACATTAAGGGTAAAAAGGAGACAAAAATGTCACCTTGTGAGAGCCAACTCCAGCAGGTAGTATCAGTGGCGATCTTGGACTTCAATCGAGCAGCAGCAATTGTACTATGGAGCGGCAGCATTGTCTCCAAAACTGAAGCAAACCTGCTTCACCAATCATCCATAAAGTGATAACTCGTCAAACTTCAAATCTTTTAACTAAATTGTCTTTTAATTTATCTTCTATTGTAAAGCTTGCAAATCTATACTTATTATGCAGTTTAATGTTATTGTAAACACTTAATTGTCTAAATTGCTTCGTTTTGGATTTGAATATTAGTGTAGTCAAATTAATTTCAAGGAAGGTTAACTTATATATTTCATAAGCAATGATCTTAAGTAAAAATGTGAAATTTACGGAAGATGATAAAACTGTGTGCGTACCTTGAAGCGGCAAGAAGAGATGGTCTGGCCGGAGAAGAGAATCCGGATACGGGTATGGGTTTTGGAGCTAGGGTTTTGAGTATGGCGTTAGGGCGAGTGCACAGGGACTTTTTACAGATTGTCGCAGCGGATCTGCACGCCGATGCCATTTCAGTTTCTATCCAGAGGTTTTAGTGTCGAAGCAATCACCTTAAACCCTGCATTTCAATCAATCGAGTTTCTCTTTTTAATAGGGCTTTGACGAAATCGCCTAACGGCGTCGTTTGTTTGAAAGGCTGCCACATAGTTAATTAATTATTACTATTACTAAAAAAGAAGTTGTTGGACTGAATGTCAATTTGACCTTCTGAAACATATTACTATTACATAATCAAAAGAAGGGGTAGTATGAAAATATATATTGATACTCACTTTTTCTTCTTCTTATGTATGTTTTCTAATCTTTGCCTAAATAGGAGTATAAGTGTATTCGTGTGATTTAACAAATGATAAATATTTACAAAAATGATTATAACATTTTTTTATTAAAAAAGAAATAAACATAAAAGAACTGATTTTATAGAATTGCAGTTTTTTTTTTTAGCAATTTATAGATTTGCAGTTGGTGAACATAATAATTAATTATTGAACGTTTAAAATTGCGAGTGTAAATATTGAATTTATGTGAGGCTAAAATGAATTAAAATAAATGAAAATGAACACAAAAACACATCTACGCTTCACCGCCTGTGACCGAGCATTTTATTTTTATTTTATTTCTCCAATCACTTCTGGAATTAGAAGAGTGGGAATCTCATAAACACCTGCAAGTGTGCGAATGGCATCCATGTTAGCTCGCAAATCTCTATCCGTTCTTCGCGCTCGTCATCTGGTTAGCCTTCTTTTGATATTTTTCCAGTCTTTTTCAGATTAATTTATAGATTTCTACATTGTAATTTTAAATTGGGCAAAATAGGTTTCTGTAGGAGCCCTAATTTGTTTATTTTCTGCTAAAACAAGTTAGTGCAAGCTACAGATTTTGAAATGTATTTTTGATCGATTTGTTCCTAGGGTTTACCCTGGATAGGATCCTAATTGTTCAAGGATAATAACCATATGATTTCTGTAAAATTGAATACGGTTGAAATATTCTTTTGTAGCACTTTTACTGTATTCCATGAACAATAGTACATAGCATGATACACATATTATCGCACTTTGTTTCTTAAATTCCTGTGGATCAAACCGTGTTTAGAGTCAAAATAATAATAGCATGGAATGAATAATATCACGCTTATTCCTCCGATTTATGTGGACCAAATCAGCAGACATCAGGCACTCAATTGAAACATTGCGTAAGAGAATTTGTCAACTTGCCAAGAAATTTTTATGCGCGTGCTCTTCTGCATGATGTGGATTATGGACTATAAATTTTAGTTTCAATATTTGGCACTGGTATCATGTTGTGTTTTTGCACTACTGTGAGTTATTATGTGAACTTAGAGAGGAGTTACATGCGTTCTTAGGTGGAAATTATACTTAAGATTGGGATCCCTTTTCTCTTTGGGTAGGCTTTGGCTGGACAATCTTTGCAGGGATCCAACCGTACTGGGACCATATATGGTGAACGCTCATTTGCCACTAAGCATGCATTTTCTACTGACAAAGGTTTGCATCACATTTCCCCAGTTTTGGTTCTCTGTGTGCTTGCAGCATAAACATTTTAGCAGCATGGACACTCTTAGTAGGTTGTAGAACTAGAATCAGTTATCAGTGGTAAATGTTTATAATGCTCATGGCACATGGTGAGTTGGATCGTTTTCCACCAGGGACTTTTTTGGTTTTATTAATTAATTGGACTCTGATCTTTCAGACAATGGGAACATCTCCTGTCTGATGAAATACTTACTTCTATTTCCCGAACTTTAGATTCTTTAAGAAAAATAACAAGGTAATGATTTGATGGCTTCTAGCTGGACAATAATTCGCTAGATCACCCCACTACTAGTCTACTTTCATTTGATTGCTTAGAAGTTCCAATTACTTCATCCTCAGTTTTTAGTGCACGCAGGAAAAAAGAAATGTTCCTGCTTGAATTGCATCATCGAATGAACAAGTAGTTGAAAATAAACACAACTTTTATGGATCAGCAAGCTAATTTAACTCCCCCCCCCCCCCCCCCCCCCCCTCCCCGAAAATTAGTAACAGTAATTAAGTAGAATAAAAAGAAAGAAACTGACATTTCTTAATGGAGGGTCTGGGGGATGTCTGGATGGGGAAGCAGAATGCTCACTCTTGAAACATTAAAGGCATTACTTTCTGTGTTATTTGTCATGAAAGGAGTTTATAAAGTTATATACAAAAAAATTCTACATTGGCTGCAAGTCCTAGTCAGGGGCTTGCGGAATGCTGCAGACCATTTAACAGATGATGATGCATGCCTTTTGTCCCAATCAATTCTTTCATAAGATGCGCATGCTATTCTTCTGAATAAGTATTTATATGTTGGAATCTACCTCTTGGAATGTCGACTTGTCATGTGTTTATTTTTTTTTCTGGGGCTTGTTTACTACAGATGATGAGGAAAGAGAAAAGCTTGTAAAAGAGATATCAAAAGATTGGAGTTCTGGTAATTAGGCCTTCTCCATGTTTTTTACATCATCTTTGCAGTTGATTCTTCTGCTTTTAGTCTTAACCCTGTTCCTTTATACACCTACTTGTAGTTTTTGAGCGAAGCGTAAATACTTTATTCCTTACTGAAATGGTTCGGGGTCTGATGCTGACGCTCAAATACTTCTTTGAACCAAAAGTTACAGTAGGTTTTCTTCATCTATTTTTCAATTCATTTTTTGGAGATTGCATGTCCTTTTGTTATTTTATTACTTTGTCATGGTGGATCTGGGGAGGTGAAAGGGGAACCTAAGCCAACCCTTGGTCTTCCTGGCTGTTGGACAGATAGGTCATAAGTGTATGAGAGAATTTTCTTGTGCAGATTAACTATCCTTTCGAGAAAGGTCCTTTGAGTCCTCGCTTTCGTGGAGAACATGCTCTCCGACGTTACCCAACTGGAGAGGAACGATGCATTGCTTGTAAACTGTGTGAAGCTGTAAGGACTAGATTTTAGCACTCTTTGCTAAAGCACAATTATTTGCTTATAGTATAACATGTATATCTTACCCTCAAAAAAGGGTCTTGTGAATTCTTTAGGCCCACTGGTAGCATGTATACTTGTGTTTGATTGTTCATGAACTTTGTGGTTGCAGCATGTGCAGCTGCTTAGGCATTACAACTGGCTCTATAGTTTATTCTTATTTTAATATTTTCCCGGATTCAAACTGGTTACAGATGTTAACTTTTAAATTTGCAATTAATTTAGTGTGCCATTCAACAAAAGTAACTCTCCTTCGTTATTTTATGTCATATTCTTTGCTTGGTTAGCTTTATATAGAAGCTTTAAGTCTTACCAATGAGAAAAAAAATTCAATTGAATTAATTGGTCTTTAACAGATTTGCCCGGCACAAGCAATCACAATTGAAGCTGAGGCACGAGAAGATGGGAGCAGAAGGACAACCAGGTATACCTTTGTCTCTGTGTGAGTGCAAGTGGCGGCCCAAGCTTTAGGCTACTTAAGTGTTTGCCTAGGGTCCTTTTCTAAAAGGGCCAAAATTTTATAAATCTGAAGGTGTTTTAGTATTTTATCTTAAAATGCATGTATTTCATTTTTTGTATTTCACAAGTGACATATATCAGAGTTTATCCATCATATCAGATTCATGGATCCCTTTTATAGTATATATAGTTATAGGAGTACCAAAAGTCTATATACGTTATAACTATCAACTATTGATTGGTCTTGATAAGCCACAAGTACATTCTACCAATGTGCATTTGTTATTATAGAATACCACATGTAACAATTGCTTCCATTCCGCTTTTAAATATCTTACAAAATTATCATAATAAAAACATTTTTGAGATGGACTACGCTCAATAAAGATCAATGTCAAGATTAAATGAATTGACAATTTTAATTATAGGAAAAGATATTAGAATAAATTAAACATGAAAAATTATTTCTTAATTTTGCATTTAAAAATTCGAGAAAAATAAATTTTATATAAGATATGCAACTTTGTAATGGCATGCTCTCTCTCTCTCTCTCTCTCTCTCTCTCTCTCTCTCTTTTTTTAAATTTAGACACTCTGAAAATGATCAGTACCACTGGCCTTGTACGTGTGTGCTGGCTACTTATGTGTTGATATTCTTTTACAGATCTTAATCTTACTCTGCAGGTATGATATTGACATGACAAAGTGCATTTACTGTGGCTTCTGCCAAGAGGCATGCCCCGTAGATGCCATTGTTGAAGGGCCAAACTTCGAATTCGCTACAGAGACCCACGAGGTTTGCACTCATAATATCATTATTGCATTTGGCTTAACTATCAAAAACACGAAACTAAGTACGTGTATCTCCATATTATAGGAACTTCTTTATGACAAGGAGAAATTGTTGGAAAATGGTGACCGGTGGGAGACTGAGATTGCTGAGAATCTCCGATCCGAAAGCCTATATCGTTGAATATTATTTCATTCTGCATCTGCAAAAATTGGACTTGAATCTCTTGAAAAGGGTTAAATAAAGGGATTAAATAAATGGATATAGTTATTATATGTACCTTGTGTATCATGTTTTTTTTGGAGCTCTAATTGAGTGTATTTCTTCTTCACAACACCCAGGATGAGAAGGCATAAAATTGAATGTTCATGAAGTGTTCTCGATTTGTATAATTTTTCACGAAGTTTTTCATGTGGATGAATTTTTGGTCTGAATTTTCTTGCATCTTTGTATAACAAAGCAATTTTTTTGCTTACATCTGGTATTTCTTCTGCACGAACCAATGTGTCATTATACATCTTGGGTTGGGGTAGGTTTGGGTCGGGTTTGAAGTTGAGTTGGAATTTTGATGGAATTGGGAGAGGAGGGTTTGATTTGTGTCTTTTCGCGTGTAAATATTGAGACATTTTTCAGCATGAATGTCAGGTCAAAAAGGTGTTCTTGTAATATCCGAAACTACAGGGGTATGAGTTTTATGATTCACAAATTAAATTTTGATGTCAATGTAGTTGTTTCAAGATTTGGTAATAACGATGGTGATCAAGTATGAATAGTTGAATAGACGTCACGTATATGGGTGTTCGTGATATGGTTAAGTCGGGTGTGGGCTGAAATTTCATTAATATGCTCCAAGCAAAATATCAAGACGATGCTAAATATTAACGTAAGATATTATCATACATTAAGAAATAGATTGAAGTAGAAAGTAATTTACACTTTTGTTTTTATTCCGCGTTGTTGAAAACAGATGAAAATCAACAGAAACAATGTGAGGAGAAATTCAAAATCGTAATATTTTGAAATAAAATTTGCCTGATGACACCAATAAAATTTTGTATCAGTTTCAGTTGTTATGATTGTTATTTTACTATGGTTCTCTATTTTATTAAATTTCATTAGTGAAAGCACGTAGAGCAACTTTTGAGATGCAAAATATATTTATGCCTGTTACCAAGATAGAATCTTTTAATTTTAAATTTACTACAATGTACATAACAGTTAATTGATTAAGTATTATGTGTATTCGGGAAGGAAAACACTATGCAAAGATGTACAATAATCAAGATGAATCTTCATGGGATTTCCTGAATTTATATACTCTCTAAAAAATTCTCTGTTGTTTGGGAAACATACATGTCATCATTTTGATGGTCTGATGGCTGCTCTAAAGCAACACCAGATTCAAATCTTCTTCGTCTTTCGACTGCATCCTTCACTCTCATGTCAAATTCTTCATCACTACTTTTCAACATATAACGCAGCTTGAAATTAACCCGGTTTTCTACCATAACCTTGTGTCGAGGAATTATTCGATCTTCAAGTGAATAGCTGAAAAACCTGTTTTTATTATAAAATGGAAACGGCTTAAAGGTAAGGAGTCGAAGTGCAATTTTCCATTTTATGTGTGCTATTCTAGCTACATGAATATGTGTACAGAGAAGATATGATTTGAAATTCTATGTTGATATTAACATACCTTGGAAACTCGATCACATCCTGTAAAGGTCGAATCATCATTCTTCGCAAATAACGGTACTTGGGACGAAGGACATCTATATTATACCGGAGCAGCATGGGAAAATCGGAAACCATCTCACCCAATTGCGAAAGTGATATGCCAAGTGACAAAAAGTATTTCACATTGTGATCCAGTTTATTTACTATGCTACATCCTAAGAGCTCGGGCCCTAAGGCTATCACTTTACCAATGTTTTGTTGAGAAACCCCAGCTTTCGTCAAAAGGAAAATGACCTGCAAGAATGCCAATCAAGAGAAGAGACTTGAAGATCAAAACTAGACATCTATGTGACACTAAAATTTCGTCCAGACCCATTCAATCACAAAGCAAGTGCATTGTTTGGGTCCATCCGAACCTGGTTTAGACTAGAATAACCCGAAAAAAGTAGTCAATTGATATGCAAGTAAATTTTTTGTTCTTGAGCATTAAAAATATAAACGTGCATGAACAAAGAAAAGAATAGAACATACAACTGGTCGTATCTTCTTGTGGAGACTATATGTCATTAATGAAGGAAATCTTGCAAGCATAGTGCCAATTGCATCTTCTTGAACACCAATATCTCGTAAAAACTGGACCTTGAAGAAACAAAAAGGAGTTCGTAAGCATCTAGAGTATCCAAGTAGCATTGGCAATTAAACGCACATTAGAAGAAAATATAGATAAAACCTGTATGTATTTGAGAATGTTGCTAAGGCATACCTTTGGTGCTATAGTCTTCTCTAGATCAACACAAAAAACCCATGGCTTCATAGTGAGAATTCTTCTCATGCCATCTTTGGAAATCCCAAGGTAATAGAAATACTTAACAAGAGGCATCCATCTTTCTTCAATACTACAAGCCATTAATTGTGGTTTAAATGCTAATAATCTCCCCACGTCTTCATTACTAAGGCCAAACTCCTTCAAATATGCTACCTAGATTAAGAATAAAGCATCTCATTTCACAATAAAATATTTGGACTTAAAAGTTAAAACCAAAAGATAGTAAGCTTAGCATCTTACCTTTTGGTTCATCTCTTCCATAGAGAGGTTACCAAACACCATGGGACAGTCGAAAAGCATTGTTCCAAAGTCGTTTTTGGTCATACCCATACTCAAATAGAATTCAGTACGAGACTTCACTTCTTCCATGCTAAAAGACAATATTTGTGGACACCTAGTAACTACAATACCCATCCAATCCTTACGAACACAGTTGCTTTCTAAATACCAAACAATCTCTTCCAATTCGTCTAAGCTTCTTTCAAATACATTTTCTCCTGTTCGCGTAAGCACGACCCCTATTAATCTCCCTTTCACATGGATCGTCTTTAACCATTCTGCTAATTGTCTAATGGAATCAAGATTTCGTTTTGATGCACATATAAGCCTTCCAATTTGTGGGTATGAAAGTGAATTGTGTTTCAACCACCTATACATAGAGAATTCAATAAGTAAGCAACTTTTTGGCATTAAAATCTTTCTCTTGCATTGCAACACACATTAATTATGCATTCAATATCCTACTAAATTAAGTGACCAGTAACGAATCATAATATCTACATCACACATAAGTTCATAGTATCTTTTTATATAAGCTGCAGAGTAAAAGCAAATTTTCTTGCTCAATATCAATATATTTTAGACCATGTATGTACCTTATGAGAGGAACAACTTCAGATTCTTGAATAAAAACTTTAGCACGAACATTGAAGGAAGATGTCGAAAACTGAGGAAAATTCTTCATAGAAGCAGCCTTAATCATCACATAATCGATAAAATCCGAAATTTCTGAAATCATATTCTCACAATAAGTAATCCCAAACTTTCCCTTTTTCATAGCCTCCTTGAAGATCTCCTTAGTCACTTTCCTTCTTATCTCAAGCGCCTTCACAAGCATTTCATCATCTACATAACCAAGATTACTCTTTTCCCCTTCGAAAACACTCTGTACAAGTGGGAAAGGAGTGTTTGCATAAATTGAGCCCGGAAACTGTGGGGTCCTTTTACCCACTAGTGAAACTTCAAGCAATTTTTCTTTATCTTGTTTTTGTAATAAGGATATGTAATTTTCTTCACTTTTTGCATCTGGGTTTTGCTGATCTTGAGGTGAGAGGTGACGGAGGAGGAGGGCGGTGGATTTGGCGTTGTGTGTTCGGGGATTTTTGTTTTCATTGCTCTGTTCGTCGTCGTTTTGTTGGTCTGAGAGAGTATGTTGGTGGTGGTTAAAGGTGGAGGAGACGGGGAAGAGCTGGAGGCGCTTGGAAGAGGTCGCCGGAGGATGGAGAGTGGTGGCGGGTAGAGGATAGCGGCGGTAGTCTCGGAGGTGGAGGGTGGTGGAGAGGTGGTGATGTTGAGGTTGGGATGCTAGCATATTTCGAGTATGAGAGAGTGGATAGAGAGGGTTTGAAATGGGTTTATGACATAAATATGGATCAAAAATAAATTGCGGGAATATGAGAGTTAAATTATAAATTGAACCAATATCTTGGGGCTATTGTTGAAATTAAAGAATTACATTTCACACCCTTGACACGAACCGCATTGACAAATTATACCTAAAAGATAAAAATGATACTTCTTCAGTTCTATTTATTTTGTTCATTTGGTATAATTAACCAATTAATTTGACTAAATTTATAAAAATTATAATAAATAATTTAACATGATCCATCACTTCGAAAATATGGACAGAGGAAGTATATTACACCTTCAAACTAACATTCAATTGGTATAATACACCTTCTTTTTTAATAATTTGGTAAAATACACCTTACAAAAATAAAATAAACAATTTTGCACATATTATTTTTATCACATGACATGTTCATGAAATGCACGAGCAAAACGTGAATTCAAATTTATAACTTCTACTATTTAGGTATGTTTTTCTCAATATATGAATATAAAAATACAAGATAGTATACTTTTTCCCACATAATTTTTTCAATATAGAAAATCATTTCAATTTCAAAATCGAAATAATGGAATTAATAATTTCTCTTATCGGGCAAGGCCATGAAATTACGAAAGATATAAGATCAAAATCCAAGCGGAAAATATGACAAGTTTTTGTTTCGTGTATTAATTAAAGTGTGATACTTAAATCTTAGACAAAATAACTAATTTCGCATGAATAAATGAAATTCTGGAGGCTTGTATGACATAGAGGTCCCATGGTCTAGTGGTCAGGACATTGGACTCTGAATCCAGTAACCCGAGTTCAAGTCTCGGTGGGACCTTTTTTTGTTTTTTTATTTTTTTAATGTTTTGTTGAGAGTCTCTTTTCAGTTGTTCACTCATTCTGCTTTCTTCTATATTTTGTCCTTTAATTTATTCATCATGACTCTGCCTTTCTCTCCTCTCCTCTCCTCTCCTCTCTGTCTGTCTCCCCCAACCCGAGAAGAGAAAGAAGTTGAACTAAAACTTAGTAAACGCTGCAAGACAATTATTCATTGGATTGAATTAACTAAGTTTGTATTCAGCAAAACATTCAATCATAATCAATAAACTTAACTTACGACTACTGGGAGAGGTTAGCACAAGCCACTCTTCTCCGGGAAGAAGAATTCCGGCAAGTTGCTCTTCTTCTTCGCAAATTTCGATTCTCCAATTCTCAATTTCTCGAGTCCTGGGTAAGGTCTGTACTCAGACAGCAATTCCATGTTTACCAGGTAATTGTGATTTTGTAACTTGGTTGCATATATATATATATATATATATATATATATATATATATATATATATATATATATATATATATATATATATATATATATATATATATATCTTGCAGCAATTACAAGAATCCTTGCACCAGCACTTTGGACATAATTTTGTGAAGTTGTTCAAACTTCAATCAAATGTCATATGCAAGAATAAACTGATTTAAGGTTGTGACAACAATGTAATTTTGTTCTTTTCTCCTTCCAATTCCCAAGAACACATATCCAGTATGATAATTTACAATTCACCAAAAGGATTAGTAGGGGAAAAAAATAAAATAAAAATTGTAGCTTGTTTCAACCTAAAACAAGCCCTTTCAAACAAATAAACACAAATAATCCACCCCTATCTAAACCCCTGCAGTTTCTAAATCAATTGACTGTCATTCTTCTTCGAAACAAAAGGTACAGTCTAAACACACCCCAAGAACGAACAAAACTGCCCCCGAATGGAGACGAATGTACACGGTCATTATTTGCAAAGAATCAAGGAACGCCAATCTTCTCTCTCTAACCCTCGTTTCCTCTCTCTAAATCCTGTCCCTCCATAGGTTCTGGAAAGATCTCCTTCGATCGTCTAGTCGAGGACGAATGACCGTTCCCATCACCATTATGACCACCACTTCCTTGTGAACCCGAAGTCCCCGACTGCTTAAGACTACTTGTACCTTCAGCTTTGCGAGAAGTACCCGCTTGTGGGCCCGCAACATCCGAAGAACTATGCCTCCAGCTTCCAAAAACAGCTGCGTTCCACGAGCCTCTAGATGAAGTGGTTCTAAGCCTTGCAGAGCTAGTGTGTTCTTCTCTTACAACCTTAAGAGGATTTTCTAAAGCTTTAAGAATGTAGCGCATTAAGGGCCGTCGATTGGGCTTGGGATTAAGACATGATCTAGCTACAATTGCCATGGCCCACACTTCTTCTAGAAGATCCTCATCTATGATTAGAGATGGGTCGAGGATGTTTGTGACTAGTTCTTTGTCGTATATACTAATGTAAGGTAATGTTGTTTCTAACCACTCTTTTGTGGTGTCGTTTGTAGATGAACTAATGCCGAGTTTTCCAGTTACGAGTTCGAGTAACACCTTTCCAAAGCAATATACATCGTAGGCACATGTTGCATTGGGCGTACCTGGTCATTAAGATAGAATTTATTAATTATATATACTCCAAGAATCAGGCAATAGTTAATTAGTTTGGTAAATTTTTTATCACAGAAATTGTATATATCAAGAAAAATTGTCACAGAATCTTGCATTTTTCCAAATATGAACCCACATGAAATAGTTTTTACATTGGTAAATTTGCATTTATCGTCTCATAGAACTGGACCTTCAACACTATTTGTCTCACTTTTTTCAAATTGTATATTTGGCTCCAATTTCTTAAAAATAATTTGCACTTTTGGTCCTATCCCACCCTTATCCATCCAGTTTGATACAAAATTGCTTAGTGAGACAGTCACTACCCTATAGCACTAACATGCAGAAGTTAGATGGAAAAAAAAGGCGATATGACCAAAAGTGCAAAAGACATACTAATTTATGGTATCAAAAGTGAAAAAATAGATTATAAAATGGGGTGATAGGACCAAAAGTACATTTTTTTTATATTGAGATCAAGAGTGCAATTTTGTAAAGCTGAGGAAAAAAAGTGATGAGGATCCAACTATGTAGGATTAAGAATATAATTTTGCATTCCTCATCCCAGCTTATTATTAAACACAATTCATTTTACATGTGAAAATATAATACTTAAGTGTGCCAAAAGCTCAATTAGAGAGTGATGATCTTATATACATAAGAATCCAAGTGCACAAGGCAAGATGAAAGAAAAATTAGATTTCTTTAAATGAACCCAAAAAAAAACTTGGGTGAAGCTTTTGGCAGCATGTTTCTATCAGCAGTGAAGGAGAACAATATATAGATACGAAAAAGATAATAAAACAAAGAGAATCACAATTAGTAGAAATTAGAGATACCTGAAGCACCTTGGTCTGATGTCCTGCATACAACGAACAAAAAGTATTAAGTCAAAATTATAATAAGACATTTTAATCACGTGCAACAATAATATAAATTTTGAGGGCGATATACAGCTATTTTCAAAGTGAATAAACACTATTGAGAGTATTAGATAAAATGAAATTAAAAACAAATAGAATTTAAATGATACTGATACGAAATTTGCAAGTAGTGATTGCAAAGACAAGAAGAAATACTCACTGTGGCAACCGAAGCAACCTTGTGAACCTACTTTGATGAATATCTCCTTCTTGAGCACAAACCTCACTCAAGCTTCCTAACCTTACTTCAAATTTATCATCAAGAAGTATGCTACTAGCTTGAACATCCCTTAAAAAAATACAAACAAATAAAATAACATTATTAGGAAGGAGATTAAAGGGCCAAAACAGATGCAGAAAAAAATATACTCCATTCTGTACCTAAGTTGTCAAATTAATTACACAATTGAAAGCATCCATAAAATTTCATTCTTGAATAACTAGACATTTATTTTGTACTTAAGTTGTCAAAACTATATCTAGTAAGATAATGATGCTACTACTACTAACATAAACTAGCTCAACAAAATAAATGTGAGTTGAATAGTACCTGTGAACAAGTGGTGGACTACATTCATGATGTAGATAAGAAAGACCCTCTGCAGCTCCAGTTGCAATTTTGAGTCTAGTTATCCAATCCAACGACTGTAAACTGTCATCATCCACACTAGTTTTCTTGAACAAAGAACTAGACAAGTCCCCATTTGGCATGTATTTATACACAAGATATTTCTCATTCTCATTCTCATTCTCCAAACAGTGTCCTAACAGAGGAACCAATCTATGATGAACAATCTTGCCAAAAAAATCCAGTTCCGACAAGTACGCTTCTTTCTTAACAGACGAATTCAAATCTATCTTTTTTATAACTATAGGGATCCCGCCTTCAAGAGTTCCACGATAAAGGTCGCCTGAATGACCGTTCTTGATTAAATTCACATCATTAAATTCACCTGTTGCTTGAAGAATCTGCTGATATGTAAATGAATCTCCGAGATTCGAAAAGTTTAACGATACTACCCCCCCAGGGGGTGGAGGACTCCCACCGCTAGGAGCGGGCCCCACACCAGTATTGCTACCTCTTTGGTTTGTTGTGCTCCTCTTCTTTTTGCATACAATAAACAGTATGAGAATAATTACCATGAGTCCAATACCTCCGAAAACGGAAGCCAATATGATGATTAATTTATGGTTCCTTCTGTGGGAACTTTGAGGAGGAGCGTGATCCACGTTTGGCTCTCCAAAATTGTCGAACACCAAGTTTCTTTCGTTATAAAACGAGGCACAATCTGAAACTGTCCTCTGATTGGTCAGATTTCGGAGGCAATTCTCACTCAGAGACGTATTGGCACCACGTGCGTAAACCGGAACTGGACCCTCGAAATAATTACCCGACATATCAATAAATCCGAACCTACTAACCACAGGTGTAATGTTTCCGTAAAATAAATTATGGGAAATGTTAAATACTGCAACACTAGGAGCATTAACACTTGCATTAATATTAGGTAGAATGCCGGTAAAATTATTTGCAGATGCATCGAGAAATTGCAATGATGGAATTGACCATAGTACATTCGGAAAATCGCCACTAAAACCATTATGACTCAAAATGACAAACTGCAAAGAATTGGAAAGAAACAAATTACTAGGCAAAGGACCAGAAAGGAAATTATTCCCAATCACCATTCTTTGCAAGTTTATCAATCCATTTAATTCCGGAGGCACTGATCCCGAGAGAGCATTAAATCCGAGATCAAGGTCAATTAAACTAGTAAGATTACCGAGTTGGGCGGGTATCGAAGACGACAAACTATTCCTCGAGAGATTCAAGAACTCCAAACTCGACAAATTTGACAAATTCGGAATCTCTCCAGACAAGAAATTCAAAGACATATCGAGGAAAGTGAGGTTACCAAGATCCGAAAAACTCACCGGAACCGACCCTGTAAGTGAATTTTGTGAAAGATCGAGGACTGAAAGACTAGTTAAGTCACCTAAACTCGAAGGAACAATGCCGGTTAAATCGTTATCAGATAAGTATAGTTCGACTAAGCTTCTCAAGTTACCAAGAGTGAACGGAATAACACCATTGATCAAACAAGACCTAAGATCAAGAACTTCAACTGAGGGCAGCTGCAACCCTAACCATTGAGGGATAGACCCTGGAAGTGCGAAATAAGAAGCGTTGAATGAGGATAAAAGGGTCAAATTCTGAAGGGCATCCACTGAAAATTGAGGGTTTTGATTTCCCCTTCTGGTTCTTCTGAATCCTGATATATTTATACTTGTGACTCTGCCATTGGTGCATTGGATGCCCGCCCATGAAGAACACGGGTCGGATTTTATAGGCCATTCTTTAGCCCTCAACCCTAATGAAGATCTTAACTGAAGCAACGCTAATCTTTCTTGCCTAGATACCAAAAATTGTTGACCCAGTGTACAATTAAACAGCAGGAAAAACAAAATTAAACTAATCGAAAATACCCTGTTCCACCGATCCACCATTTCTGCTTCAGCTTCATTGAACTTGGAGAAAATCCGACCTCGCATTCATGTATATATGTATATATATACAGATATATGCAGAATACACTCAGAAATTAGGGATTTTTTGTGTATACATTTGGTGTATGTTGTTACCTGGAAAATTGAAAAATTAAAAATTAAAAAAAGGTCTGCAGAAACAGAGAAGCTTTCTACTTTATAGGGGAGCTTACCTTTAGAGAATCATGAATGAAAATCTCTTCCTTTCTACTTTCTCTCTCCTAATTCTGCTTCAGTTGACGAAGGAGAGAGAAATTAAAAATAAAAAACAAAAATAAAAAAGTCAAATATTTTGGGTTTTTAGGTGGAGTCCCAGAAATGAAATGGGGGGTTTGCAAATACTGAATGCTGAATACTATTACTACTACTACTGTGTTATTATTATTGGTAAGTGAATGGATTGATAGTTGTAGAGAGAGAAAGTGTGAAGAAGACCAGTCTCCATCTCTTTCTCTCTCTTAAATAAACACTGCTGCGCCAAAAAAGGTGACTCTTGTATATTTATATACTTTCCAAAAAAAAAATGAAAAAACAATCTTTTCTCTTCTTTCGTTTTCCTAAAGTTCAAAACTTACGCCGGCGGCGTTAGCAGAAAACGACGTAGGCCGGACTCGGGTTAATGAGTCCATACTATAGGCGATTTGTTTCGGGTTCGGTTCGGAGTGTTTCTGTAATGGGTTGACCGCCGTTGAGTACAGCTAAGCTGGAAACTACTCACGCTATAGTAGATTGTACTTTCTGTTTGTCTCATTGGACTGTAGGCTGTAATAATCTCTTTAAATTTTGTATTTATTGCATTTGATATTTTTCTAGTTGGGTAGATGGTGATGAGGATGGAATCATGGGACTGTTATGATTTTAATTTTAGTCAAGTCAATATTTATAGTTGTGTTGGACCTATTTATTTTTTCTGATGATTGAATTTCAATAATTAATTAGTTGATTGAGTGATTTGTTCGATTCATATTTTTGTAATCTAAAACATTCTAGCTGTTTATCTTATTTTGCACGAATCAAAATTGTACTACTCCATAAACAAAATATTCCCTCAGTTTTTTTTATTTGTCATTTGGAAGAATTGCACATGGATTAAGAAATACAATAAATAGTCACTTTTTTAACCAAAAATTCAAAAACACCATTTTAATCAAATAATAATATCATTAATTAGCATTTATTATAAACATTACTCCCTCCGTTTTTTTTAATTGTCGCTTTCGCAACTTTTGTTTGTTTACTTTTATTTGTCGCTTTAGGAAATCAATGTAATTTCTTCCAATTTTGCCCTTATTTAATGATTCTTTTTAGTAAAGGATGAGAGAGAATAATAAATGTTCTAATCATATGGTGAAAAGGGTATTTTTGGGTTTTTGCTTTGAAAAGGTGGTTAGTTATTGCATTCCTTAATTTGTGTGCACCAACCCAAAGCGACAATTAAAAAAAAACGGAGGGAGTAACAAGTTGGTTAATATTGATAGAAAATAATTAATTTTACATTGAAATCCTAAAACGAAAAATAAAAGTAAACAATTTTTTTGCCAAAGCGACAAATAAAAAAAAGAAGGGAATAGTAACTAAAATTTAGTCCAAATGTGATTTGACTACAAGATTTATAAAATGACAAATGGCTAAAATTACTAATTTTATATTTTCTTTTGCAAATTTATGGATGTGTTTAAGCTTGATCAATATAATGTAAGTAGGCAATACTTCAATGAGAGTCCTAGTCTGCAATTTTAAAAGTTTTCAAAATGTAGTATAACTAAAGTGATCGAATTTTGAGATGAATTTTTAAATTTGTGTTGCATATCAAGTAATTTTTTGAGTTCAAGACTGTCTCCAATATTTTATTGTTGTGATATTTGAGCATTATATATGTAGTTTGAATTTCATCTCCATTCTGGATTTTTCAAATTATTATTTTACCTATGAATTGCAAACATTTTCTTGTAATTATAATAAAAGAAAATCGAAATACTTTAGTCTTTTAGACTGATTATTTGTGCATATAGATTAAATAGTTAATAGTTGAACCATGCATATATGTTGTATTTTATCTTGTTTTAATTTATTCCTTTTACAATCATAATACTCATTTTACTTTATGGCATATTGTCAATGATTTCATTGAATTTTTTTTGCACATGATAGAATATGAACGCATTTTGATATTTATGGGAAAAAATCCCTTAAAATAAGGAGAATGATTCAAGAGGTATAATATAAAAACAAATCTTATTCAATTTTCGAACTTTCACATTCAAAATCAAGTATTTTATCTGAAAATTTGAGTTGATGTAAAAATCATATTTACTAAAATATATTCTTACAAATTCATCTTTTCAATTATTTTAAAGAAAGAATAAACGCATTTGACGAACTTAATACTATATTGTTTAGTCAAATTCATCTACTTGAACATGCATGTACTAATTAGATTTGTAATAAATCTAGGAAATTAAAACTTTGCTTAGAAATATCTATCGTGTGGATTTTAAAGCAAAAGAAAGGAAAAACAATGATGCTAGTTATAGTTTGCTTTTCCAATTGCCATCAGAAATTAGTGGAAAGGTGGATATAAAGTAGTAATGTATTTGAATTGTTGGTAGGAAATTGTGCCTCTATTCCTATAGGTCAATAATAAGCAGAAAAATGGTTACTTCATTTAATGAATACATGCTAATTATTGTTGTCTCAATAAATATGAACTACTTAACTTTTACTTAAATTTTTTTTTTTTTTTTTTTATGATTAATTGAATATCATGTTATTGAAGTCGGACATATTGTCTCGAATTTTCCTATCATATGATATAAGCTAAAATCATCAACAATTTATACATAAAAAAACAGAGTTTTAAGGTTATTTGCATTCCATCTTATTATTTGGTGTATTTGTTTTATTTATTAAGATCATGATAAATTTTATACACTGATGTGGGGTTTTATGCACTTTGCACCCCCGAAATATGGGAAATAGTCACTTTGCACCCCAAAACTTAGATTTAGCACTTTGCACCCTCAAAATATGAAAAATGCAGCACTTTACACCCTCTTTTATTTTTAGGCAGAAACTCGAGGGCAAAATAGGTATTTCAATTATAAATGTTTGGCACTTTGCACCCCCAAAACTTGAGAAATTGGCACTTTGCACCCCCGAAATAAAATTAGCACTTATCACCCTCGAATTAAGAACAAATCAGCAACTTGCACCCCCGAAACATATAATTAACACTTAACACCCTCAAATTAAAAAAAACTAAAACCCCTCACTTTTTTCGACAAAGTTGACCATCGGGGTGAAAATAATCTAAGGCAAAATAGGTAAAAATTTCCGATCCGATTGAACAACCTACATTTATATACATATATACAAAATTAAATACCATGAATTTGGATTGATTACATCATATGAAAAATTAATAAGCCATGAATTATAGTTTGTACAAATTAAACGTATTATGCATGCACAACAATTGAATGAGTAAAAATTGGTAAGTCCAACTTTGCCTTAAATTTTTTTTCACCCCGACGGTCAACTTTGCCGGAGAAAATGAGGTTTGTGTTTTTTTTTTTTATAATTTGAGGGTGTTAAGTGTTAATTTTGTGTTTCGGGGTGCAAAGTGTCCATTTATTGTGTTTCGGGGGTGCAAGTTGCTGATTTGTTCTTAATTCGAGGGTGATAAGCGCTAATTTTATTTTGGGGGTGCAAAGTGCCAAAGATTTATAGTTGAATTGCCTATTTTGCCCTTGAGTTTTTGTTTGAAAATAAAAGAGGGTGCAAAGTGCTGTATTTTTCATATTTTGAGAGTGCAAAGTGCTAAATCTAAGTTTCGAGGGTGCAAAGTGCCTATTTTCCATGTTTCGGGGGTGCAAAGTGCAAAAAAACCCCACTGATGTGTTATTCAACATTACATTGAATTCATATGCAAAAAGTTGTGAATATGACATGAACTTTATCCACATAAGCTAAGTGAATAAAAGGTCCCCCCATATATATTGAAAGTAATTTATATACGATTATCAAATTAAATGGCTAGTATTTTTTTCTGATCACTTACTTCATCGAGTATATTTTACACAATGACAGTAGTATAATATGCAATAATGAATGGAGGCCATTATTGACATTATACCAAAAGATATACTGTGAATGCCAAATTATTGCCAATGGATACATTTAATGCTAGCATGTGGAAAATTACAATCAAGTATAAATAATATAATGATTAAGAATCAACAAACATCAACTACTGTTTTTTACAAAATCAAACCACTAAAAAGCAACAAGAACAACAACATATATACCTTTAATTAGGTCATGGTTCGTGGTCGCTTTGTTGTCATAATACGTAGACAGTAATTAGCTTGTCCGTGCTGATGATTTAGCAGCTCATAATTAGTTACAAATGTATCATTTTAATCGGACACTCAACAATGTAATTGGTTAATTGAATAATACTCGTTAAATTAATAAAGTTACGTACTTAAATATATAGGAAAGGTGGAAAGAAATATATTTAAAAATATATATTGTACTGTCTCAAACATACTATGGTTGTTTGGTGTAATATCTCACATTCACATACACAAAAGGGAATTGTAATAAACTTCTTATATATTCGACTTCAGCCCCCCCTCTCTTAATTATTTGTTGTGTGCAAACTAGATCTTACTTACAAGTTCATAGTGCATACCGCTAACTATGTACTGTACATATCAAATATTTAGCCAACATACCAACAAGTAATTGATCTAGTGGAAGGGATTAGTCATTACAAAGCAGCGGACTCAGATTCGAATTCCTGTTCGAAGAGGTACCCACATTAATGTGCTCAACCCGCCTCGAAAGAGATTAAACCCCTGTGAAACAAAAGAAAAAGAAAAAATTAGCCAACATAATATATACTAAAGGTGAGTTTGGCCTAGCGATACGAGAAACAATTATAGGAGAATTAATTTTAGTACAATTGATTTTGGTAATAATTGATTATAATAAAAATTAATTATAGAATAATTGCTTTTGTATAATAGCTTTTGCAAAAGTAACACTTTAGTAGCTTCTAAAATATGTTGATTTTTGCTTCTCGATATCCCAAAAGTGATTATCATCTTGGGGGCCAAACACTATGAAAATCACGATTGAGCAGAAGTTATTTTTATAATCGGGGCCAAACACTTCAAAAATCACAATAGAGATCTATAAGTGATTTTAAGTGCTCCAATCGCTAGGCCAAACTCACCCTAAGTAAAATTAATTCTTGAACCTTTTTTTACAATGACCATTATTAGAAAAGGTGTATTGCTTAGTTGTACCACTAGCTTTCACTAGGTCGTGCTACAATATTACATATACATTTGGCTGTAGAGTTGTCATCTACTTTTATATTCAAATTCCATATGCAGATCCTTCTTGCTTGCTACATATATAAAGGAGTATATAGCATGCGTTGGTACTTGATAGATAATCTATCTTAATTTTCATTTAAATATATATATAAAGATTCCTTTCACTTCCAGTGGACTTCAGTGCATGTTCTAATAAAATGCCTTTAAATCAAATTGACATAACCTAATAGGATCTCATGACTAATCACTTCTTCAAAAATGAAATTAAGAATTTTTTTATAAATAGTCCACAAAATTCTGGTTTTTTTTTTAAAAATTCATGAAGTCTGAAATCGTAGCACTTATTCTACACTAAGAAATAAATTGCAAGAAAAACGTTCAAGAACCCTAGAGAGAAACCATATATATATGTCTAACCAAAAAATCAATAATTATTCAAATTAGTCCACAAGCTGACTTTGTAACCAAAAGACGATAATCGGATTTTTAGCTAAAATAGTAAAATCCCTGAAATCATGGCAAGCCGAAATACAGAATAATAATATAAGTATTTTGCCAAAAATGTGACCCAAACGAGTTTAAAAACCCTTCCTAATTAATAATTGGAGTAGAAAATAACAAAAAATAAATAAAAATAGCACTATGAGGGGGGAACAACGGGTCAAAAATTAAAGTCACCCACTCGCTGACCACGACGTGCATATCGGAAGTAAGAGTGTAAACGAGTCGAGTATTATCGAATGATACAATGTTGAAGTTTGGTTTGAATCGTATCGAGCTTGAAATTTTGTGTTTGAACTTGATTTGATTTCTTAATGAACCTAGCTCAAATGAGTACGAGTCAATCGAGTAGCTTGATATTTTTACATGTATTTAGTTAATTTTTAGTTTTTTGTCTTGAGCTCGAGCCGAGTTTCAAAAGTTATCAAACAAAAAATAATGCCAAGCTTGTTTGATTGGTTTACAAACCGAGCTCACACGAGTTTTTATCGAACTAGTTTGAATCGAGTATTGAATAATTTTGTTTGATTTTCAGCCATAACCGAAAGAAACTTTTCGACTTGAGGGCATGAGTGCAATTCTAACAACCATAGGTCAAGTAATATGGTAAAAATACAAAAATGAACTTAAAAATGCCCCTTATTAGGAAAATAACCCAATCACTTCATGTTTTTGCATTAGTATGCCAACTCATGGTATTTTAATACCAATAATATGCTCAACCTCATATGTGTCTCGAATCCTCATGCATCAATTTATGAATGAGATAATTGCATTTTTGGTACACAGCTATAGGTCAATTCCCATTTTTGGTACACAGTTTTATGTGTCCAACACATTTGGTACACCTCTTTAGCAAAGTTCGACACATTTGGTACAACCGTTAAATAAATTGCAAAATCACCGTTAATTCCGTTAGTTCGACACATTTGGTACACCTCCTTTACAAAATTGGCATGCGCGTGGCACATGGCTGCCCAGAAAAAAAAAAAATTGAAACTTGATAAACTATTTTATTATATTTTATTCTTCTGCCAATATTAAACTATAAATGACATTATAGTTTATTATATTTTACATGTCATATAAATAATAAATACATATTTTTTAATAATTTTTATAAATATGATAAATTAAAGTAACTTGTTTATTATATTTTATTCTTCTTGCAATATTAAACTATAAATGACATTATATAGTTTATTATATTATACATGTCATATAAATAATAAATACATATTTTTTTAATAATTTTTATAAATAATAAACTAAAAAAATAATAAACTATTTTTATAAATAATTTTTAAAAATTGAAACTTGATAAACATTTTTATTATATTTTATTCTTCTTCCAATATTAAACTATAAATGACATTATATAGTTTATTATATTTTACATGTCATATAAATAATAAAGACATATTTTTTAATAATTTTTATAAATAATAAACTATTTTTATAAATAATTTTTAAAAATTGAAACTTGATAAACTTGTTTATTATATTTTATTCTTCTTCCAGAATTAAACTATAAATGACATTATATAGTTTATTATATTTTACATGTCATATAAATAATAAATACATATTTTTTTATCATTATATAAATATGATATGATAAATATAATAAATACATATGATAATTTTTATAAAAGTTTATCAAGTTAAATTTTTTTTTTTGGGCAGTCATGTGCCGCGCACATGTCAATTTTGTAAAAGAGGTGTACCAAATGTGTCGAACTAACGGAATTAACGGTGATTTTGCAATTTATTTAACGGTTGTACCAAATGTGTCGAACTTTGTTAAAGAGGTGTATCAAATGTGTTGGACACATAAAGCTGTGTACCAAAAGTGAGAATTGGCCTATAGCTGTGTACCAAAAATGCAATTCTCTCATTTATGAATTCATAAAAAATATAAAATAAATCGCTTATTTATATACACTGAGAAATGCTAAAGAAAATGGTTTACATTAGTATTTTCTGTTATCGTATCCTAATTTTTTTTGTCAAGGTAACACTAGCCTCCGTTAGGATATCTGATTTATCCAATTCCTTTAAATTACTATGATATTTAATTAATTTATCTAAATTATAATGGCTTAGTTTAAGTCTATCCAATAACTAATGTGTGCCCTAACATATTTGATCAATTATAGACTTACAGTTCTCACTGAGTCAAATCTGAGCCCGAAAAATTGCTCAATAATGTTAATTAAGCTAAAAATAAAATTAATTGTTATAAAATATTAGAATTGACCATATAGATTGAGTTAAGTCCACTTACATGGTTTGGGCCTAACTCAACTTAAAAAACTAATTTGTAAGGTGAGGATTGAACAAGACCTTATCAGACGGACTTAACTATTGTTTTCAACCATTATCAGACGGACTTAACTATTGTTTTCAACCAATGTGAAACATTAAGTCTCTATATCAAATAACTTTAAAAAAGAAAGACCTATATTATATATATATATATATATATATATATATATATATATATATATATATATATATATATATGTTACTTGTAGAAATATAAGTATTAATTTAATGAACGGGATTCAAGTCTGGGATCATGAACCCCACTCTGTCACGTCTATGATTATTATCCTTTCATTTTCTTGATTTTAGTTAGTCAGTTAAATAATCAACTTTCATGCAATTTGAATAGTCTATGCACTTTAGATAATTTTTTGATGATTAAAGGGATAATTAAGTAATGTGTTAGGGTAGGTAAGTACACGTGAAAAGATGATTATTTAAATCCTGGATTTTTCTGATTCTTTCTCCTTTTCTGTGATAGACTCTTCATTTTTCTCTTTTTCGAAAAGGTACACCATTTTTTTTAGTCGTTTTATACTTTAATAATTATTGGGAAAGGAAGACAAACTAGTATATCTTATATTGTTTGACGTGTATGAATTTCTGTTTGGGAGTTTTTTTAAATTATTTTATCTGTTGTTTTGAATTATTAATTATAGGTAAACAAAATTCGATCAATGTGTTATTTTGGTCAACAAATAGCGTCTTTATTATTCAATCATATGTAAAATATAGTCCATAGTGACATTCAAGCGAATTAATTATCCTGAAATGTTCATATGAATTGATAATATAAAATAATATGCAATCAGTAAGATAGTCGTACAAGTACAAGTTGACAAATTCCTATATATGCAGAAATTTGAAGAACTTATAATTAATATTTCAAGAAGCCTGACTTACTCTTCAACTGAAATTAATTTGATTTTAGACCTTTTACAGTATTAGACCAGCATGAACTGAAAAGGAACAAAAAATATAGTAGGACTACACTCAGTCAGGTCAATAAATGAAAATGGAATGACACTATTATAGCGACAGACCATCTGACTTTCACATATTATACAAATGCAAAATTGCAAGAATTTAATATTTTTTGGAATATTATTCCATCGTTAATTATAAGACAAAATTGCACATGTGTTAGTTAAATTGCCACATGGATATTTACGAGTCATTATGTAATAAATTTTAGTATGAACAATTATACAATATTACATAATTCATTCCAAATTAATTACAAGATTTAATCTTCATTTTCATTAAATTAAAAATTAAATATTGGAACTATGTTCATGCAAAATGATAAATTACAGGACGAAAATCGATGTGTTAATATAATTTAGGACGAAAAACCAAAATTAGTAATTAGTTTGGGACAATACTCCAAAAAATATTAAATTATGGAATGAAATTCTGTAAATTAATATAGTTCAGAATGAAAATCCAAAATAACTAATTAATTTGAGGTGTTTTCTACAATTTTGATATAATAAATACATTGATATTTTTATGTTATGCAGTAAGAATTAATAAGTATGTCGAAATCTTAAAATTATCCAAAGATGAGAGATGGGCTGCCGGCCCAAGCCAGACAAACATTTAGTCATGCAGGTATATAATTTAAGTTTGTCAATGGGGCTAATATTAATTTGATTTATTTGAATATGGTCCGATTGATTATGATTTTTGTCCGATCAGATATTTGATAGATATGATCAATATAATTATAGAAATCAAGAATTCGAAGTTCCAATTACATAAAACAAATATAATCTAGGTCGATCTGATCCAATAAAGATTCATATCTAACGTTAAATAAGTAATATATATATATATATATATATATATATATATATATATATATATATATATATATATATATATATATATATATATATATATATATATATATATATTAAAATTAAGATAATTAATATTTAACTATCAATTTCGAAAGATATTAATTAATAATATTATTTTAATGTATTTTTTTTAAATATGAAAATTACTTTAGAAATTTTGAGCAAGTAAGGTAGCTAAATTAAATAAAATTATACCCTTTCTTTTTAGAAAATTGATATTTTACCGTTAATAAAACGTATTTTGAAAAAAGTATAAAATTGGATGGATAAAAAAAAAATTTGATCCAAGCAAAATCACGAGTATATGAAGTTGAATCTAAACTGGGTCATATCCGACTCATTAACATCCCTACTTACAACCAAACTTTCCAGGTATACGATAATATAAATTTGTGCCAAAATATAAGATCAATAATTCTAGGTGTGCATGCTTTTTTAATGCATGAAGAGAACAAACTAGACATCATTGGGCTTCTTTTCTGCCATATTAAAGTAACTAAACTTGCTTTTCTTCTGCTTTTGGTTTTTTTTTTTTTTTTTTTTTTTGGGGGGGGGGGGGGGGGGGGGGGGGGGTTGAGAAATTGTTTATCTTTTGTTGGTGGATTTTATTCAAATTCAGGTACTGGGTTATTAACTCAAATTTCCTGAGACAGGACTGTGTTAGGATCAACTTCTATCTTAATTTACTAATTAACTCAAATTTCTTGAGGAATCAATTAGAATTTGGTATTTCTTTTGGTACTGGATAGCCCAATGGGGTCCAGTGACAAATATGTATTTTGGCCCAAAATGATAAATTTACCCTGAATTGATTGTTCGTTAACTGGGCCTTGACCAGTGGGCTCCTTTTCTTCTTTTTCTTAATGCTGTGAGTGGGGCTGGGGCGGATGTCAATCCGGATTCGAATTATTTCGGTTCGATTTATTAGGAAATTTGTCCGATTAAATATTCGATGGACCTGATCCGATTATAATGATCGATAATCCGAAACACATTGAGCTAATATGAATTTAGGTCGATCTCATCCGTTAAAGATCTGTATTCGACAAAAAAATAAAAATAAAATGATATAATGTTTCATAAAAGTAAGTATCATTAATAGAATTTCACTGTCAATTTAAGAAGATAATAATTTATAACTCGTTCATAAATTTATTTAAAATCAATACTTTCACTAAAAAATATGAATATTAGTATAAGATGTTTGAAATGCGAGTGATAAGCATTAAGGTGGATGATTGTAATGGAGTGATTCCAATTAGTACATTAAGGTGGATGGAAGTGTGGGATGGATCGATGTAGATCAAAATGATTGATTCCTCTGATCATCCTGAGCTCAACAAAACAAATTAAAGTAGCTGAAGCTATACTGATAATTAACTAAGAGAGGCATGCACTAGCCTTGAGGATGAATTATTAATTGGGAGAATTGTTTTTTTGGTACCATAGGATAGGCTAACTTGCACTTTTGATAACATTGGATACGAAAATACAAATTTGGTATCATAGGATATGTTTTCATTGCAATTTTGGTATCAAACCAAATTTTTCTACAAAGTTAATAGCAATTTACCTCCCATGAAATGCATAATGTTCAAATTATCCCTCTATAATTTGAAAAAAATCAATTTACCCCCTTCAGCCGGAGATTGTAACTCACTTGCCAAAATTGAGAGTATGCATGCAAACTATTTTATTTAACATAGGGGGATAAATTGCCACATTTATCATAACACAACGGGTAAAAAATCACATTATCATAATAAAGTGGATTAATTGCCGCCGATAAAAATATCATGGAGGCGAAGTGAAATTTTTACAAAATTTCAAGGGGTAAAATGCTCTTTTTTAAACCACGAGGGGTTAAATTGAACATTATGCATTTAGTAGGGGGTAAATTGCCATTAACTTTTTAGAAAATTTGGGTTTGGTACCAAAATTGCAATGAAAACCTATCCTATGGTACCAAATTTGCATTTTCATATCCAATGGTACCAAAAGTGCAAGTCAACATATCCTATGGTACCAAAAAAACAATTTTCACAATTAATAATTAAGTGGAGAGAAGAATTAATTAATGCAAAAATATTGTTTTCTTTGCAGTTATAAATGAAATTAATTCTAGCCCATAGGAGTATACTATTTCATTTATATTAAATTTGTTGAGGATGTGCGGAGGAGAATGTCAACACACACATACATATAAAGGAGTTCGTGCCAATCACTAGGACTGTCAATCGGGCCTTGTGAGTCGAGCTTTAAATAGCTCAAACTCAAATACCATCGGGCTTCATAGTTATAGGCTCAAGCTCGGCTCATAATTTTTTTAATTGTTTCGGCTCAAACTCAGCTCATGTAACATTTCGGGCTTCGGGTTTATATCGGGCTTATGTCGGGTTTGTTAATACTAGCAAATGTTACTCCATAAATAAATAAAAAATTACGCACTAATATGAATAAACCACTCTTACTTTATACACATGAGACAAGAATATGTAAATTCCACACTTGTTCTTCATAATATTAAACATTAAATAACATTTAAAATTAAAGAACAAGTCACAGATGTTATAATATACTCATCAAAATCTATTTTTTCGACAAGTACCCATATTACATAAAAAGTAATATCTTTTAATGAAAAGTTTTCTGATGAGTGATTAAATTGTATTACTGCATTAGATAAAAACTTTTCATCTTCATAGAAATAGAATTATTGATATGTGTTTTTTTTACTCCAAGTAAGTAGAATTTTAGTGTTCCAAGACTTCGAAATTCCCAATCTTGATCACTTTCTTTTATCTTTTTCCTTTTTTTTTCCTTGATGTTTTCCATTTGACTTGTACAATTGTATGTAATTGATTTTGATATTTGGTACATAATAATTTTGATATAAATAATTAGCAGTTGTATTCGGTCGGGCTTTATTCGGGCCGAGCCTTATTAGACTCAAACTCGGCTCATAAATTGATCGAGTTTAATATAATGGCTCAAAATCGGCCCGGCTCACAATTATTCGGGTTCGGGTCATATTTAATCGGGCTGAGCCATCGGACTTCGGATAGGCCCGGCTCAATTGACAGTCCTACCAATCACATATATACTATACTATATTTGAATGACTAAAATTAAATGGTTTTCTAGAAAGAAAAAAACATGTACACATAACATAAATGATGATTACATAATCCTACTAAACACAATATTTATACTGTTCTATACTTGATTATGCATAATTCATTGCACTACAATTCTTCACTAAGGCTGTGTTCACTTGGGCAGATAAGGCCACAATTGTCCCTCAATTGGGTCATTAAGTTTTTTAATTGAGGGGCTATTATGCTGTTTAGTTGGGCTGATTAATTCGCGGGCTGTCCGGAGTTTTAGGTTCGATTTGTGGGCCAGACCCACTAATTGGGTCAATTACAATTCATCCCTTGACCCTCCGATTGAGAATTAATGGCCCAATTGAGATTTTGTCGATCCAAATTGCCCTTCTTTTTCCATGAATTTACAAAAATACCAGAGACAAAAAGTCCAAATTGTCATTCCTCTTCCATTAAATTACAAAATCACCAAATCCAATAAAACACATATTACTTCATCTTTCATATTTCTCCCAGCTGGTCAACCACGACAAGAAGAAAATCTGGAGACTGCCGCATACTATTTCCAGGTGAGTTCTTGATTTCTTTATGAAATTTTGTGGTAAATTGCAATAATAACCCCATGTTTGTTTGTATTCTTTTTTTTTTTTTTTTTGCAACTTTACCATAAACTTAGCATGAATCAAAGACTTGTATTTTCATATTTTCCATAAAAATGTTTGATAGAATTCATAAATAAAAAACCCCATATTTAGATACGGTCCCATATGAATTTTCCATTAAAACCCCCATATTCATAAATGTGCAGTTTCATACAATTGGAAAATGAGTAGCTAGCAATAAAAATTATTAATAAAAATAATTTAGATACCCCCATATTCATAAAAACCCCCATATTTAAATAAAAACCCCCATATGGATTTTTAATAGACAAATTTTGGTCCAAAATTATTTTCCAATTTATGAACGCATCCAGCAATTCTATCAATTTTGGTCCAATTCATAAATTCTATCATTTTCATATGACGAGTATTATTCATAAAAATTCTATCAATTCAACGGTCGAGATTAAACTAAATGAACGGGTAGATCTCATCTCGACCCAGGGGTAAAATTGTCCATGACTATTAATTGGGCCAACTGAACAGATGCACAAATGGGCTGTCACGATTATTAATTGGGCCACTATAATCAGCCAAACGGGCAATTAAACACTTGGCCTGACTAAATAATTGGGCCGATTCAACAATCTAGGCCATTCATAATCTGCCCAAGTGAACGCAGCCTAAATAAAGTAGAGGCAAATTGATCCAGACACATGTTTTGAAGATTATTTAAGCATGTTAATTAGTCGAACTTATTGGAACTGGGTTTAATTCGACTTGTAAATTCCTCGGATCATTAAAAAAAACACTCATGAAACTCAACTCAAACATTGATTTGACACCAAACATTTAGGGTCTATTTGGATGGGTTTTGGCTCGGTTTCGCGGGTCTCGATTTAAAAAAATTGGTTTGGGTGGTTTCTATGAAACCTTTGAGACTTCATTTGGATGGGTTTTGGCTTTTGGGTTTTGTGATTTGAATAAGTTGAACCCCACTTGGATTGGGTTTGGATGTTGGGGTTTAGGGGAAAAAGTAGGTGATATGTGTCAAATCAATGTCTTTTTTAGTGAAATTTGGGGAAAAAAGTAGGTGGTGTGTCAAATCAATGTTTTATAGGTTTGAAGAGTTTGAGTGTTAGTTTTTAAATAGGTTTTTGATGGTTTTATGAGTTTGGCGAAAACTCATTTGGATGGGTTTTGGCTCGGTCTCGCGAGACCTGCGAGACTGAGCCAAAACCCATCCACACACACCCTTACATTTTTCTCCAAACTCTCTTCTTCAAACCAGTGTTTTGAAAATCGGACCGAACCGGCCGGTTGATGACCCGGTTTAAACCTAATCGGTCCCCAATCCGGACCGTTTCACCCCTAAAAACCAGTCTCTTAATTAACCAGTTCGAACCGGTAAAACCAGCTCCAAAACCAGTAAAATCAGTGAACCAGTGGTTCACTTAATTTTTTTTTTTTTTTTTTTAAATTTAGAGATTTTTTGTTATTGTTATTTATTTAAACTCTTGTTTAACATTTAATAGAATTATATTTATAAACTTTAATTGGAATAACATTCATTATTTTAGTGTTTTAACAATCAATGCAATAATACAATTTCTTTTACATAAAGAAGTACATAACTATTTTCTCATCATTGTGAATAATATTATTTCGTGTACGAAATTATGCTAATCAATTACCATATAAACATCAACTTACAACAATAGAACCCAAATGAACAACCCAAAACTTTGAAAATGAGGGAACTTTTAATTTTGTTGTCTTGTTTTGAATATGTATATTTGAGGGATACTTAAGATTTATATTTTTGACATTAATCTTAATTTTTAAGACATTTTGATTATTTCCATGAAACAATAAATATTTATATTGACAAAGAATGAGAATTTCTTGAATTATAATTGTATTTTAGATAATATATATATATATATATATATATATATATATATATTACATAATAGTAAAGTCACACCGGTTATACCGATCGAATCAGTGGTTGACCCGATCTAACCGATTGAACCAGTAACTAGTAGAACTTCCGATTTAATGACCGATCCGATTTTAAAACCACTGCTTCAAACCTCATCATCGAAATGAAATTTATTTTTTTCAAAACCACAAAATTCAATACATACTAAAATTTTTGAGAAATTGATTTTACTGTTAATGAGTGAGTTTCTAAGGGAGAATAAACATGAAAATATGATTGGATTGAACAAACAAAATTGGGGACTTTTGACTTTGAAACTTTTGGAGTTGCAACATAAGCATTGAAATGAATCCAAACAGCACATTGATGCCGAGATATTTTGATTGAGATATTTTTAGAAAGTATTCAATTATTGAGGTCAGAGATATTTTGATTGGAAAATTATTTAATTAATTGATACTATTAGAATCCTCAACAACCATCGGCACTACCGAGAGAATGCTCTCTTTTTACTGGGGAGCGTCACGTGACCATGGGTCCACAATTCAGAAAGAAAATATCTAAGTAACCCTGGTTTAACCGGAGTAATGAAAATATCTGCCTGTAATACCCAGAGATTTATACTACTCTACTTGGACTGGGCTGCATTTGTTTATGTCAAAACAGATTTATTCACATTTTAACGTTTAAGCTATAACCAAAAAAGAATGAGTTCAAGCTAAAATATTATATTATTCTTAGTAATAACATGTAAGTCTAGATATTGTTAATGTGGGGTAATAAACTATTATTTTTGTCTATATACATTTTAATGTGAATAAATTATTCTAGGCTTGTTATATTTAGGTTAGTCTTTTTTTTTTCCATAAAAATATGCTTAGTCAAAATCAAATGAAAATATAATGAATATTTGAAATCTTTTTAAAAGTTTGGGAAAATGCCGAAATATAATAGATTAAAAAACCAATAAATTAACGTCAATTTTTATATGATTTTTAACAAATTCTCCTTTTTTTCTTTAATTTGTATTTGGCTAACTCTTTTCCCCCTTTCTAATCTTTCTTTCAAACATGCTAATTTAAACAAAGAAAATCTACACTCGCAGCCAAACAACTCCTTACCAAAAAAATAAAAATCTTCTACACCTAACCACGGTTCCGTAATCAACGCCAGAAAGCACACTGCGCACACGGTTTAACCTAGCCGCACCTTTTTCCTCCACCTATAAAATCCCCCCATTCGGCTTCACTTTTTTCCACACCTAAGTTTCTCAGTCTCTTCTATCTTCTCTGTTCAGTTTCACCTTCGATTAAAAATGGCGTCAGCTGATGTTGAATACAGGTGTTTCGTCGGTGGTTTGGCATGGGCCACCACTGACCAGTCCCTCGAGCAAGCCTTCTCTCAATACGGCAGCGTCATTGACTCGAAGGTCCGTTTGTCGCCGAGATCGGATCCGTACCCGATTCTTCGAGCTCTGATCTGTTACTAAAAACTCGTTACTGTTACTACTGTTGCTATTGTTACTCTTGAGTTACTACTGTGTTACTGTTTCTGTTACTATTTTACCCCTGGAACGGTACGTTCTTTCTTCCTCTTTTTCACCAAAGGGATCGAAGAACGAATAATCGCTTTTCAGCTTATACTTGTGATTTATTTGTGGAACATCTCTTGATTTCGCTGGATCTGATTTAGTGTTTTATTTGTTTCCACAGATAGTGAACGACCGCGAGACTGGAAGATCTAGGGGTTTCGGGTTCGTGACTTTTAAGGATGAGCAAGCGATGAGGGATGCTATTGAGGGGATGAACGGTCAGGATCTTGACGGCCGGAACATCACCGTTAACGAAGCTCAGTCCCGTGGAAGCGGCGGTGGAGGCGGCGGCGGCGGTGGTTTCCGTGGACCTCGTCGTGATGGCGGCGGTGGAGGCGGCGGTTACGGACGTCGTGAGGGAGGTGGAGGATACGGTGGAAGTGGCGGTGCCGGTGGATATGGGCGTCGCGAGGGAGGCGGAGGTTATGGTGGTGACCGTGGCTACTCCTCCAGGGGCGGAGACGGAGGAAACTGGAGAGATTAGATCTAGGTTTTCGAACTAGTACTTTTACGATTGAAATGTTATGCTTCCGTTTGTCACTGGTTTCCGTTGGTTTTGACCCTTAATGGAATTTTTCCTATTTCTCTATTATCTGTTTAATCAAATTTTATGAAGCCCTTCGTGAATTAATCAAGCATATATATAATCGTAAGTGTTGGGTTAATTTCTGATTAAACCGAATCATTGATTAAACCTTGTATATAATCGTTTCAAATTTATTAAATCAAAATGTTGTGCAATGGAAATGAAGACATCATATTCGAATGGTCTTCCTCTGCAGTCGGTTAGTGGGTTTATCGAAATTAAACTCTGGGATATTTTTTCCTATAGATTAGGTCTAGGCAATTTTAGTAAATTTTTTTATTTTTTTTTAAAATTAAATTTACATACCAAATTAAAATTACTATTAGTATTGTAAGTGTATTTTAAGCCAAGGTCAAGGAATATTTTTATAGACATATGGCCTAGTTAAGAATTTTCCTAATAAGCTCTATGGAAAAATAGGTAAAAGATCTTGTTAAAATATGGTTTTCATTTCTTGTTGATGGCTTCTTGAAATTTCAAAACTTACTAGATTCAAATTTGAATCCTTAATTAAATCCAATGTTTTCAAAATCGGATCGGACAGTGAACCGGTGAGCCGATTGGTTAGTGGTTTTACTGGTCGAATCGGTCGGACCACTGATCGAACCGGATGACGTAATAATAATGTAATAAATATATTTAATTTTAAAGTATATGTAATATGCATAAAATTTAAACATTATCATACAATTGATTAAAAATATTAAAAAAAAATTATAATATTCTACAATTAAATCATATAATATTTATCTAACTTATATCATAACGGTAATATGGTATTAATTTGTATGCTCATATAAATATAATATGATTATATTTCTTTTTAAAAGTGTAAGTTAAAAATACAACAAACTAAGATATTCATAAATTTTAAAATATGGTTATGTATAAAAGTCTAATATTCAAAGTCAAACTTGCATATTATATCGATTTGACTATTTATCCTAAAAATAATATTGAAAAGAATATTTTATAGAATAAATTTTAATAAAAAACTATTATTTGAGTATTAATTTTCATTCATAATGTGTGAAATATTTATTTAAGTTAATTATCTAATTTATAAATAAATTTGGTTACAAGTTTCTATAATTTATAAATTTTAATTTGTACTAAAATTTCAAAAAAAATGGTGTAGCTTAAATGGTAAGGAAGTCATGTTTCATCCTAGAGGTTAGGTGTTCAAATCCCACCTTGTACAAGAATTTTTAATTTATTTTTAATATTAAAAAAATTAAAAAAAAAAAAAAAGGAAAATCAGAACCGGGTTGAACCGGTCCATACCGGTTCGCCGGTTCATCGGTTTTGGACCGGTTCAACCCGGTCCAAACTGGTTTTTGAAGTTGCTGGTTTTAAGGGGTAAACGGGATCGGGCCGACCTCGGGTTCGCGGTCGAACCGGTCGGACCGGCCGGTCCGGTCCGGTTTTAATAACATTGATTAAAACAATGCTCCAAACCAAGCAGTTTTTTCTCGTTATAACTGTGGATCACACCTGGAATAGGAGAATGCATTGATATATGTTCTATCCAGTATGATGGTTTTATTCGAAGTGGATCTAATACTTAATTCAATTGGTATTTTAATTTGTGTGATATGATAGTTACAATCTATGATGTGCATATATTTCAAAATGTTAAAAAATGTTAGGGGTGTTCAATAAAATCATCAAATCGATTGCCCCCAATCCAAATCGATTGCAATTCGCGGGTTGAATGATGAATGGGTTGATCTTGAGCTTCGTGGAAAAAAATTGTAAATTATGATCGGATTTGAGTTTATATTTTAAAAAATCGCATAAATCGCACCCAACTGCATGTATATAAAATAACAAATTGTGTTTTAAGTACATAGTTTTTTTAATTTACCGTCTCAACGTCAAATCATAATTTGTCTCCTAAATTACTCGATACAATTTATTAACAATCCAAGTTAAATTCTATCGGTTGATAACCATCAATATCGACTTTAATAATCAAAGTATTTTCAATTTTTATTTATTGTTTGGAAAAGTCTTGTTCGGTTTGTATTTGAGTAACAATTATTGATTTTTATATAGCGAATATAGACTTTAAATAGGTTAACAAATTAAAGGTAAAAATTATGAAAAAGTAGTATTGTTCATATAATTATGAAACATTTAAGAATTTTATTCTTAGATAAAAGTACAATAACGAAATAGTAAGTGATAATAAATTAAAGTAAAGTCTAAAAAAAAAAAAAATTTCATTAAATTAGGAAAAGCTAAGACCGCAAAAATCGTCCCAAACCGTCCCAACCGCAAAGTGCAATCTCTAGATTTATTGGGTTGAGTTTGGTCTAAAGTATTAAAAACTCGTAAGTAATGGGTCGGGCTTGGACGAGTATAAAACCGCAATAGACCGCAGCGCGAACCCCTCTATAAAATGTCGTGTCAGACGCTTTTCGAATATGATATTCCTCGAATACTTGTGGGATACGTATTCGACACTTCACATGGCGTGTTGGTAAATATTTTTTAAAAGTTGGACGCACTTATCGGATATTTATTTAGACGTATTTAACACATTTTATATTCTGAATTTTGCTAAGTCACCACAATTGGATATGAAAGATACAATCTATGATGTGCCAATACTTCAAAAAATTATAAAATGTCGTATCAGACGTTTTTCGGATACGATACTCCTCAGATACTCGTGAGATACGTATTTTCCAGTAACCAAGCAATTCATCTACCATCTTATTTCTAAGACTATTTTTTCGACAATTTAAAATCATATAATTGTTGTGTATTAACCCATTATACTATAAAATTGATAATTAACAAAATATATCGTAATTAACATTTATTGTTGATTCTTTAAGAGCATGCATAACATAGGCGTTCCAAATAGATACATAATTAATTTATAATCGGACAAACATAAGTCCAGAATAATTATTGTTTTGGATTTTATTTTCTCTATTTCGTTGTTTTGCAAGATTAGATTAATTTTCTTAATATAACCCTTTAATGGTGAAAATATTATTTATTTCCTTACAAATTATTGATTTCTTGCAGGACCCTCTCTTTTTTGATAATTTATTTCTTGCGGGACTTACTATTGGGCTGAAGTACCCATTTCAATGGGCGCTACCCAAGCCCAACCCACTTTGAAAATTCGGTAATATTATAGGAAAGTTTATAAGTGGACTAATATTAGTAATTTTTTTTAGGCGTTATTTTATAATGAATAGTTTTAATATTTACTAGATCAATCACATATTGATGAATTATTATTATTATTATACTAGTAAATAAATATTATTTTATACTAGTAAAGCAATTATACATATATAATACGTCTTTTTTTGTTAAATAAGTTAAGAATCTTCTAAATAAATATTCACAAGTAGGGCTGAAAATCAAATCAAGTTATTCGATACTTGGTTCGGGTTAGTTCGATAAAAGCTTGTTTGAGCTCGGTTGATAACTTTTGAAGTTCGGCTCGAGCTCAACTCATTAAGTTAAAAAGTAAAAAATATATGTAAAATACTAAGCTATTCAATACTTGGCTCGAACTCGTCTGCTAAAAACTCGTTTGAGCTCGGATCGTCAAAAAATTAAAGCTCAAACACAATATTTCAAACTCAATAAAATTAAAATTAAACTTGAATAATGTATTGTTCAATATTATTCGACTGATTTACACACTATCCATAAGCTTATGAACGGAAAAACACAGATACGTGCATATATCCTTACCTGTAGAGGTTCATGAAATGATAAATTTTTGAGCTAAGTGATAAATTTTATCTTATTTCTTTTATTTCTTGAGCGAAAAACATGTAATTCACTTATCTCGATTATAAAAATAGGGGAGTAATGGGATGGAAGAAATTGTTAGATGAAAAAAAAAGTAAAAAATAAAAAAAGGATGTTAGATGAAGAAGAAGAAAAAGCTAATGTCCATAATTATGTCATAATAAATTTGGTATGTGATAACTTCTCCTTTCTGATAAGTTTTTTTTTCTTGAAAAAAATAAAAAATTCAATGAAAAACTTTTGTGTAATTTTCAGATTTTTGGATAAATTATCCTTCCCATTTTAATTTGAGATTTTTTTCAAGATATAATGCCTGTAATAAGATATTTCCACCTAAAAAAGTAAAATGCAATCCCTAAATATCATTCATAAATTAAGAAACCTTTTTTTTTTTTTTTGTTAAGTTCCGTTTTGTGTTATATAGAAATAAAAAGGAGAAAAAGTGAAAATAGACACATACTAATATTTGCTATACAAATAGAAGCAGTTTTGTAGGACCTAATAGGGGTATTAGGTTATATGTTTTAATATGAGTTAATACAATGTGTGGTGAAGTTGTTCTAATATCAAGTAAATGGATTAAATTCTTACGATCCGGTATTGAGATTATATTATAATCCATCTAAACATGGATGAATTAGATAATCCGGATGAATATAAATTCGGTGAAATGTCACGTAAACCTCAAATTTACATATTACCTATTTCAACATATCATAAATAATTCTTAAATCTCTGAAACTGGAAACACATTCTAAATAAATAAATAATAAATTGAAATCTGTATCAATTTATAATTAATGTGGAGGCATTCGAACTAAAACATTAAATAAACCTTGATCGGCTCACACTCTTATACGTATTATACAAATGGTTTCGGTGAATTGATATATTTTAATTAACATAATATGTTTAATTAAGTAGTGAAAGTATATTAATATATGTCTAAATTTATAACTCTATCAAATATATTGCAATTGATTCCTTCAATATAATATGACTTACTTAAATCTATCAAACATATTTTTAATATAACATTCAATCCAAGTATCCAACCTTGATCGAATTTACCTTAATCAGATGGACCATTACCCCCTACCAAACGACCCGAAAGAGAATAATCAATGTTCTAAAAAAAATCAAGAAAAGAAGGATAAGCCAGGGGAGATATTTTTGTTTAGATATTTATATCCTCAATTTGAATGTATTAAAGTTCCACTTGCTAAGGAGAAAATATCTGCCACTAAAACCGGTATTTCCTTTTATTTATTTAGTTTTTGGTAGAACTAAAACCAGTATTTGAAGTGACCATGGACCACATGAAAATATCTTATCAACCCTAGTTTAAACGCAGTTTGGATAACTAGACACCATCTCACCAATAACACCAATAAGATTTTTTAAAATTTAATAAAAAAAATAAGAGTTCTAAAATCAGTTTTGAACCCCTGTCATTGTGTAGGATTTTAAAGCAACAAAACAAAAAATCATCCTCTTCTTTTATTGTTACAAAAATATCCTATTTTTGAAGTATCATCTTTATCTTATATAAAGACTAGTACGCAAAATAACAAGATGAATTTAATAGAATGAATATATTTTACTACCAGAAGTGTTAGTAGAAGAAAACTCATGAAATTTTCAAATCTCGCTTATTAAGCAAATAAAAATCCTCGAATTTTCTGATTTGGTGCTAAATCTAATATGTTATCATTTGGATAATATTTTGATACACATTACAAGACCAATTCCTTATTCCCTCCATTCTATTTTAATTGTCATTTTAGGTTTTTGTAAAGTTAGCCTAAATTTTAGAATGAAGTTAGAGTTATACCTAAAATACTCATCTTATCTTCATACCCTTATTCTTTCTCCTTCAAATAATAATTTTTTATTCTATCTCCTTCAATAGATTAAAGTAAAATAGAAAGAGAAAGAAAAACAATGAGTAAATAAGGGTAAAAATGGAAGATATTTAATTAATATTGTATTGAAACCCAAAAACGACAATTAATTTATAATAGTAAAAGAATCTTTGTAGCGATATTTAAAATTGAATGAAGGGAGTAGCATTTTTTTCTCGATAAGATATACCATAATAGCCTTTTAAAATCTAGGTCAAATTTAAAAAGTTTGTGCAATGCCAAAAAACGACATTGGTCCTTTAGTTTTTGTTGGTAAGCAACACATGACACTTATAATTCCGATAAATAAGTTACATCCTTTATGTTTTAAGTTTCGCAATTTAAGTCTTATTATTGATAATTTTAGTCCTAAACTGGTCGAAATTAAGATTAGTGCCTAGAAATTGCCACGCAAACAAACAAATCGAGATTTTATCCTGTTGGGTTTTCAAGCGATTGAACCCACCATGTCATTTTGTGAAATCATATTAAATTTAAGGAAAAATAAAACCATTATCCCTTCTAATTTTTTCCCCACATATTGATTATTAGAACAAAAAATAGAGTTTCCCGCATTTCCTTTTTCCCTCATAAATTGTGGCAAGTTATGAGCATTGATTTTCATTTCGGCCAATTTAGGACAAAAATTGCGAGTAAGTGTACTAGAATTGCAATAACTTAAAATATAAAAGACGAAAATCGCTTATCAAAATTACAAATGTACCATTTACGCGTTCCTACAAAAGTTAAAGGACTAAAATGCTTTTTTTTTTCCCACAATTAACCAAGGTTCCGTAACTAACGCTAGTAAGCGCAATGGGCAACCCTTCTCCACCTATAAATTCCCACCATTATCCAGTCCTTTCTCTTCACATTCAGTTTTTTATTATTATCTTCCTAAATTTAAATTTCTAAATCATCATAAACAATGGCCGCGGCAGATGTTGAATATAGATGCTTCGTCGGTGGTTTGGCTTGGGCCACCACTGATAAGACTCTCGAGCAAGCGTTCTCTCAATATGGCGACGTTTTAGAATCGAAGGTCCGTTTGTCGCAGAGATCGGATCCGTACCCGATTCTTCGACCTATGATCTGTTACTAAAAAAAGTTCCTGTTACTACTGTTACTATTGTTACTCTGAATTACCATTGTTACTGTTACTATTTTACACCTGAATCGGTACGTTCTATATTCCTTTTTTGACCGAAGGGATTGAAGAACGAATAATCAATTATCAATTTACTCTTCATCACTTATCTCTAGATCTGGTCTTGATCTGTTTAGATCTGATTGATTTATGTGTCTTTTGATTTTGTTTCTGCAGATTGTTAACGATCGCGAGACTGGAAGATCTAGAGGCTTCGGATTCGTCACTTTTAAGGATGAACAAGCGATGAGAGATGCTATCGAGGGGTTGAACGGTCAGGACCTCGATGGACGTAACATCACCGTAAATGAAGCTCAGTCGCGCGGAAGTGGAGGCGGAGGTGGCGGTGGATTCCGTGGACCTCGTCGAGATGGAGGTGGAGGTGGATACGGACGTCGTGAGGGCGGTGGAGGTTATGGTGGTGGGGGTTACGGTGGAGGCGGCGGTGGATATGGCCGTCGTGAAGGTGGTTATGGTGGTGGTGGTGGTGGTTACGGTGGTGACCGTGGATACTCCTCCAGGAGCAGTGGTGATGGAAACTGGAGGGATTGATTAGGATTATGGTTTCGATTATAGTAATTCACATTGAATTGTTGTGGTTCTGTTTCTCTTTTTGGTTCCTGTTACTTTGTCTTTGACCTTCGGTTGGAACTTGTTACTGTTTCTCTATCCATGTATTGTTATTAATCATAGTTTTTCAGAGTCCTTTGCAATGAAGTAAATTACGTTTTCTTACGGATGACGGGATTAATTAAACTGCTTCTTTAATAATAATTCATTAAAACATCTCCACAAAGAAAAATTATACTCCATCCGTCCTATTAATTTTATTTTTTCAGTGAGAAATGGAGCCATGAGACGTTCCAAAATAGAAATAAGAGCAATAAAAGTGGGACTGAGAGAGTAGTAATTAGTCTAAACATGTGCTATGCACAAAATCATATCAATTATATTATTACAAATAGTTTAACGACAAATTAATAAAATAAGCTATTATAATCAAGTATTACTTTGCAAACTAAAAAAAAGTTGAAAAATGTATATAGTCGATCACGTCATAAACTACTTAATTAAAAAATGTCATTGACAATGGGTATTTATGCATAAAATGTTGAAGTCAAAATAATATATTGATGTTCAATGGTTCAAATTGAAAATTTCTCAGTGAAGGATACTATACTATGTGATTGATTATATCCCCCAACATAACATTGAGGAAGTCTGTGATAATAAAAAGTCATCATCTTGATTGACATCCAATAAGGATAACATTAGATGACACATATTCAAATAAGACATGATATGAAAATTAAAAGAACAATTTCAAACGTACACTAACATGATGAGCATACTGGACGCACAATAACATGATGAGGATATTGGACAGAATGTTCAAACTTATGCATTGTAAATAAAGGACCGCTCTTTACAAAACAATCGCGGCCAAAAGCATTGTAAGCACGAAACACAAATATTTAAGCCCATTGATGCTATAAAATTGAGAATCTTAAGGTTTCTATTAAAATGAACATCATATGCTTGATCATTTGAGGATGGCTGCAAGATAAATAGGTTCATGGAGTTTTATTTTTTTATGGATCTAAGAATTCGTTCTAAATATTTCTTCATTTCGAGCATCTTATGCTACAATCACTATTTCTAAGAACCATTGAACTCAAGTCAACAAATATTTATCTCATACTTGACCATGGTCAGAGTCTAAAATCAATTCCAATCCCTTTCAAATAGGATGTCCATTTTTTGTTTTCCGACCACGTTCTTCGACATAATTGCTTCTATTACATCCCGAAGACATTGATTACCCTTGGATGGGTCAACTTTTACCATCTATAAGAACAATAAATGAGTTAGAGAACCGAATCATAAGACTACAACAAATTTTAGAAAAATGGTAAGAAAATACTCAATCGAAATTAGTGCAATTATTTTATCTTGCATTTAATCAAACATATGGCATTCACTTTGAACTGGAAACTTTATGCAAAGCAAATGAACTCAACTTTAAAGGTGAACACACGTGATTAATAATAACAATAAACTGGTTAGCACTACGAACTAAAAGTACGACATTAAGCAAAAAAGTAATTGAGATCAAATTGAAGTATATGATAAGTAAATATGAAACTTATAACAACAAATCAGTTTATGGATTCTGCAAATTGCGGTTGTTGGTCGGGTCTTGTAGCAAGTAGCCACCTACCACCCTTCAGATGTTCTCCTGATTTCGGCTACTGTCAGCACCCTCAAGCCTATGTATAATTTGTGCAGATGATTTTTTAGAGGATATATGAATATGGAATAACAGAAAATATGGAATCTGGAAAGATAACATGGAATTTTTTGGTTGTCGTCCGATTAAAGTTAGTGGATTTGTGATTTGTAAGAGGCAGAGGGAAGTTATGAATGTAGTTTTAGGCAAAAAAATAATGGGAAGGTTTTTTTTTTAAAACTAATCACGTTTTAATTCTTGAATTAAAAAAAAAATTCAAAAATAGGAGAAAAAAGAATTTGGGTCAAAATTGTTTATTTTGACCAAAACACTCCCTTAAAATAATAGTAAGTTAGATTAGATTAGATTCATTAAAAGACCAAATTTGTTTTTATGTTGCCTAAATTCATTTATTTATATCAAATTGTTCCATTATTCATTCTGCAATTCTTTCAAATTAAATACTCTATTCGTTTCATATTAATTAATATATTTGTTAAAAATTTTGTTTCAAATTAATTAACATGTTTAAAATTTTAAAATATTTTTTCGAATTTTGTTCTTTATTCTCATTGAAGTTGGGAAAATCAATAATCGTCACTTACTAATAAAAAATGAAGAAGTAGCTATTATTATATTTAAGATATTTTATCATCAAAAAATTTATAATAATGATTTTTTTAGTTTAGGTGAAAATAAGAAATATACCAATTAATATGAAAGGGAGAATTATATATAATTTAACTTTTTGATATAGCCGTAGACTTGTAGTCCCTATATCTCGGACGCCAGGGTTTCAGCCCAATGGACGCAACAAAAGCCTCTTTAATGTATTGTGCTGTTGGGTCAGTATTCGTTTGGCCCAATTCTTAAGTCAACACCTTCAGCTATTAAGCCACAGTTATTGTGTCGTTTTTTATACTCATTCTGTTTCATATTAATCGATAAATTTAACAAAAAAGAATTTCAAATTAATTGACAGTTGACACGTTGGAATTTTTAAAGTATTTTTTTTTTAAAATTTTGTCAATTTCTCTAATTGGAGTTGAAAAATTTAATGGTCATCACTTACTAATAAATAATTAAAAAGTAGTCATCATTATAAATGATATTTTAAAGCATATTTTGGATATTTTACCATAAAACAATATATAATAATGAAGTTCCTTAATCTTTGTAAAAAATATAAATGTGTCAATTAATATGAAACGAAGGGAATAGTTATATGATATTTTTTGACCAAATTGAATTTCACAGAACATTCATATAGGAAATTCAATTTATATATAGATTTTGTAAATGTTGAGATATAATTAAATTGATGTTAAAATATTACTAATCTTATTTATACTACATGATAGAACAGTATGTCGATATATTACAAATTTTCATTGCCAGAGGATCAGATGTTTGTATATTCATATTTGCTTCAAATATTTTGAATTATGGATCACTGTAATTGAATTAGATCAATCACATCTCCATCTTTAATCGAATAAAAGTCTTAATAATATATTCTACCGTGGTATTCGAACACACTCAGATTGAAATCCTACTCATTGACGACCCATATAGTAATAATTAAACGATGAGAATTGTCTATTTTTACCGAATTTTTGTACTTACTAATTGCTCTATACGTTGACTAGGCTTGAGGTTCTTCACATGAAAGGCTTTGATGAATCAGAGAGAATTCTAATAGTCAAATTAATAATTACTCTCTCCATTCCACGTTACATGTCGTTAAGGTTTTTTTACAAGGATTAAGAAATCAATTAATACCTTAAATTTTAGGAGAATAAAAGTTTAGTTGGACAAAATTACCCTTGAGAAGCAATTAAATTTTTTGTAATTCCCTATAATCCATCTTTTTCTTTCCCAATTCCCATACATCTTTCTTCTCTCTCTTTTTAATGAAGAAGGGCAAAAACATCAAAATAACATTTAAGTTTATCTTGAATCCTAAAGTGACATGTAGTGGAACAAAATTTCTCACTAAAAAGACATGTATTGTGCAATGGAAGGAGTATTAAACACTATTTATTATTTTATCGATTTTGAAATTTGGTTCAAGCTTAATTTGGCACAACCAAGAAATAACACGAAATTGGTACAAATCCCAAGCTATTCACGCTTATTTGAATGTCGTTTGATTGAAAGTTGAAGGTATGTTTGTTTGTTGTTTAAGAAAGTAGTTTGGGAGAGTAGTGAAGGTTTGTGAAATAATTTCGATTGACATAAGGTTGTTTGTTTGAGTTTTAAGATAATGGTTTGAGAAATAAAATATGTATAAGTGTTTTTGGAATAGTTAGATTGTAGGTATAAGATGCATAAGACTTTATGTCAAATCATGCTTGTTATATAATATAAATTGTGTACGAGAGATATTACTTTATGTCAAATCAGTGTAGAGTTGTATAAATTTTGTCTAGAGATAAGATAATTGTTGTCTGTTTGGGTTTTGAAAAAATAGTTTTAGAAATTAAAAGGTGAAAAATTTATTTCAAAAATTAGAAAACATGTTTGTTTGACATTCTCAAATACAAAATAATTTTGAGAAACACCAAACAAGAGGCCCTGGACGGTAACTTTATTTAAAGAAACTATTCAAGTTTATAGTATCTTCTTAATTCAAGACACACTTTATTTTAAATAAAGAATGCATTGTTCTATTCAACTAAACTATTTACAGTTCTAATCATACCCCTCTCCTCCGGTTATTTCTAGAAAACAAGAGAATTGGTTTCTTCTTCTTCTTCGTCTTCCTAGCTACAACTCTAAAAAGTACAACAATTTTAATTTTTTTTAAATACAATCACAAAGGATGCATCTACATTGATGCACTTAGCTCATTGAACAACTATTTTTACCTTTTCAATTGCGAACTATGTTCAATTCCAAACCAGGAATATATTCTACTTGGATTCATTTGCTAAGTAAAACCTTAATTGATCAAGAATGGACCTCAAATATGTTTGTTCACTCATATATAACTCTATATTAATGATTTTATCTGAAGACAAAGTAATTAATGAAACTTAAGCTATGTTTGATCATTTAATTTTAGTGAGTACAACAGTATGTACGTTAGACTAAAATTCAATAATCAAACTTAGCTTATAGAACACATGACAAAAAAAAAAAGCTTTACTGGAATTAATTCTTGCTGACATATCTCAAAGAATCTAAATTATTTCAAATTTGAATATCTTCCAGCCTATGAACATTACCATAATTGCACATTTGATATATTCAACAACTTGGTCCAAGAATTTTTATTGGGATCGAATATAAAATATCATAGTTAAAACTGGTCATTCAATTCTTATCCTCAACACATTTTTACTCCACCTTTTTTCTTTTTGTGGTATGTTTTTGGAATCAATCTCATCATCAATCTTATACAAGCCACAAATGGGTAGATCAATAAATGAAAAAGAAATACTCAATTTTGTTGTTCATCGCGCTCCTATCAGAATCACTCATATGTATCGAAAATAAACTTCCACGACATTGCTCAATGATATGGTAAAAGTGCCATTTAATTAATATTCCTTCTTTTTTCGCAAATTGTAAATCTTGTGCTTTATTTACTTGTGCATGCCAAGATTCCATTTTGCTACTCTTGAATATACATAAATTTGACCTTATAAGTTGCAAATTTAGAGATGCACTATCTTAGATTTATATTCAAATTTAAAAAGAATAACGTCTTTCTCCAAAGATTAAATATATACAGAATATTTATGATAAAACATAAGTTAATATTTCTAGTTAATATTCCACATTCTATTCCTACTTAAACTCTGAAAATCTCATACTAGCATTTCGTATTACCCGAATCTCGTAATTAATTGGTTGATGTTCGTAGATCAGACATATTTTTGGATCGAATACTTGATGTAAAAACTAATACACTATAGAAATACTTTGGGTTATACATATATACTCCGTATTTGAATTCTTCTAGCCTAGACGACAATCTTTAACATTTTGTTCTTTTAATACACAACTTTGGGCTGTTGGAGTTGATTTTTTTATGAAAAAATGTAAATATATAACAGATACACCAAGTGAGCATAGAGATGGCCTAAAACTCAATTTTCACTTCCATAATCCACAAAATTAAAAAAAAATGCTTCCCAAATTTAGGTTCTTCCAACTTGTGATAAAAGGACCATTCAGTGTGATGCAAAGATCCACATATTTTCTGCATGGAAGAACAACAAAGATGCAATCGAAATATATATATTTTATAGAAGTTGGATTTTCAATTATTACAGATTCCTCAAACCAGTTGCATATGTAACTTTCAACTAATCATTGGAATTTCATGGCATACTACTACAACTTTTCCATTTCTATAGTGACCATTCCTTTTTGGCTTCCCCATGGTATTCGGGTCTTAAGTCTTGATCACAAGAGAATAAATTGACTATTAACAATAACACAAAGAGGTAATTATTTATTAATCACCCTGGAAAGTTCATCAAGATTTATTATTGTATTAATATAGGGACTGCATCCACAATTCCCTAAATTTGAAGGCTCCTTATTGAGCCACTAATAAAAGCTACATACAATCAAGGGCTATGCACTAGGGGTGTTCAACGTAACGAAATTGTCAAATCGCCCCAACCCAAATCGACTGCAATTCGTGGGTCGAACGATAAATGGGTTGGTCTTGAACTTCGTGAAAGAAAAAAAACTGCAAATTATGATCGAGTTTTGGTTTATATTTTAACAATTTGTGTTTTATTATTTAATATAATTTAAGCACATACATACTTTTTATTTACCGTCTCAAGTCTCAACCCCAAAGCCTAAATATCCCCTAAAATTACTCGACAAAATTTATTACAATCCATGTTAAATACTATCGATTGACAACCACCAATATCAACTTTAATAATTAAAATTTTTATATTTTTGTTTATTGTTTGAAAAAGTCTTGTTCGATTTTGTATTTGAGTAACAATTATTGATCTTTATATAGCGAATGTAGACTTTAAATAGGTTAACAAATTTAGGGGTGGGCACGGGGCGGGTTTGGGACGGGTTTGGGGTTAGAGATATGGGTATACTAAATTTCGGGATTGACACTTTTCATCCCAAACCCGCCCCGTAATAATTCGGGTACCCGGAAGCGGGTACCCGAATTATTGCGGGTCGGGACGGGACGGGATTACGGATCCCATATTATTTTTATTCATTAATTCTTCATCCATCTATCAAAATAATACAATATTACGTAATTATATTTCGTCATTTTCCTTTTGCTAAATCGTATCACTTTTTAATTCATTAATACATAAAACATATCATCAAATCATCATAACGATTATTTCAAATATATCTAAATACGAACAAAAAATAAAATCATATAATGAGCTAATGATAAAATGTACAAGGGATTATGAGAGATTGAGAGTTTTTAACTTTTTAGGATTGACTTAATATTAATTATTAAACTAATGTAAGATTTAAAAGGAATATTAGGGTAAAATAAAAAAAGTTCATTTATTAGATAATGTTATACAAGTAAACTAGTAAAGTGTACAAATTATATAATTAATTATATAATTAATAATATTATATAGGCGGGTTCGGGTATTCGGGGTTGGAGAGACCAATCCCAAACCCGCCCCGTATTTTCGTAATAAAATACGGGTATTTAAGTTCGGGTACCCAAACCCAAAAAATACTCGTCCCGTTCGGGTATTTTAAAAACGGGACGGGTCGGGATTGGGTTACCCGAACCCAATGCCCACCCCTAAACAAATTAAAGCTAAAAATTATGAAAAAATAGTATTGCTCATGTGACTATGGACAATTCAAGAATTTTATTCTTATATAAACGTACAATAACAAAATAGTAAGTTGTAATAAATTAAAGTAAAGTCTAAAAAAAAAAAGAAACCTTCATTAAAATAGGAAAAACTAAGACCGTAAAAACCGCTCCAACCCGAAGGGACCGCAAAGTGCAATCTCTAGACTTATTGGGTTGGATTTGATTTAGAGTATTAAAAACCCGCTAATACTGAAATTGGGTTTAAGTGAGTATAAATTCGCAATATACCACACCGCGAACACCCCTACCATGCACAATACTCTTTAGTTTTCCATTACTATCAACCTTGCAAATAATTCTTCAACTTCGATCAACAGTATTCGGTTTTACTCTCGGCTAGTAAAAGAGGCTAGTACCCCCACAAAATGTCGGCGGAGTTCCCCATATATTAAGTCAATCTAAATAGCCTAGGCTCTATTTGGATGGGTTTTGGCCCGGTCTCGCGGGTCTCGCGAGACCGAGCCAAAACCCTTCCAAATGAGTTTTTACCAAACCTATAAAACCATCACTCAAACTCTTCAAACCTATAAAACATTGATTTGACACCTACCACCTATTTTTTCCCCAAAATTCACTAAAAAAGACATTGATTTGACACCTACCACCTACTTTTTTCCCTAAACCCCAACATCCAAAACCCATCCAAATGAGGTCTCAAAGGTTTCATCGAAACCACCCAAACCAATTTTTTTAAACCGAGACTCGCGAAACCGAGCCAAAACCCATCCAAATAGACCCCTAATTCTTCAACTTCTTTTGACAAATAAATATGGACTCTTTACCATAATTACCGAAGAACAAAAAACAGCTAAGTCCTAGAAGAATGAAACACCTTATCTTCCATAATCTCTTTTCAAGATTTTATACCAAGAATCAAATGGTGTGAAGGGTAAAATTTTGACCCAACTAGAAATTTGCACCGACGTATAAGCCAAAGTATCCCATAAAAAAGGGATTCTATCACAAAAATTGCATGATATGATTATGTCACCAAGAATATATATATATATATATATATGGTACATTTTCATCATAGAATAGACTCTGAGAAAAATAATTAAGATATTCATCATTATTTTCTAGGCCTTAATTTCGTACCACCATATCAAAAACATTTATTTTACATCATTCAATCTTAATTCAACACTTGAGAATGATTTAGTATTCATTGAATAGACAAAAACGAGAAGAGATAATTTTAATGGGCACTATTTGCAAAATTTACAAAGATCAAGGGAGGTGGATACAAATTGTTCAAAATCCGGGAGAAATAGATGCTATTATTCCAAATTAAATAAAATCCCTTTGATTAAGCATAGATTCCGTACGTTCTAAGATGCACGAATCATTGTACGGATTTGGGCTCGACAGAAGTTATTGGAATATTGTTTATAAGGACGAAAGATTCAAAGGCACACTTTGCTTTTGTTATTTTTGTGTACTCAACCAGGTGAATTACATTTACCTCCCTCAAACTTTAAATAATTTGAAGCCCACTACTCTAGCCTTAAGAAATTTACAAAAGTTAGGTTAATGAAAATAGTTCAAAACAAACTTCTCTACCACTTAAAAGATGTGGTTATATGTTTATTTAGAGAAGATGATTCCTATTTTTTTTTTTACTTCTTCTTATTAGTAATATGACTGAATAGCAGTGTCATGAATCGTAATATCCTGTATATCAAAATATTTTAATTAAGATTTGAGGCAAATAGTCCAGTTTAGTCAAGTATATGAAATCAATTTTTTTATAAAGTTTGGGAAGAAAAAGTAGGTGGTAGATGTCAAATCAAAGTTTTATAGGTTTAAAAATTTGAATGTTGATTTATGAATATATTTGTTTGTGATGAGTTTCACGGGTCTAATGAAAACTCATTTGAAAGAATATTGACTCAGAAAATATATTTTTGGACTCTATTCGATTCATTTCAATTTATATATGTACGTACACTTTAGATCAAGGGATTAATTTAAACCTACGAATTAGATTATCATGGTATTTTAAGTGCAACGAGAGCTTAAATTAATATGTTTTTTTGTTTTTTGGCCCAAAATGGTACATATCCTCTTTACCTCACGGACCAAAATGGAGATATTGGTACTGCAACTTTCACAACTGAACTTTGTGCGCAGGCCCATAAGATAAACCTTTCAGGAAAGTACATTTAGGATTTTGGACCCCCTTTTAAAATTCAAGTCCTTTTGTTTCGTCCTCTAATGATTTTAAGGTAAGATAATTATTTTCCTTTTTTTTTTTTCATGTTTCTTTATTTGTCTAATATATTGTGTGAACAAGAATGTTATAGGCTTATAGCATTGGTAACTTATGCATTTATGCAAAACAGTAAGGTATGAATTTTTTTTTTGAGTAACCATGAAATTTCATTAATGATGTAAATCGGAGTTTACAATATCAAGAATTGAAAGTGGTAAAAAATTCGACACAAAAGACTCTTCGGCACCAACACAAAATGATGGTTAAAATATTAATTAGTATATTATTGTTGCAGAATATTAATATAATTTTTAAACGTGTTCGCTAGTATGAATTATGACACATATTAGTGACAAATTAACAAAATGAGACAAAATTCACCACCTAAATATGTTGTTGTATAAAGATCATGGTAGAATTATAAATTATATGTTTTAGTGTCTATAGTGGTCGGACTCATATGCTTATAGGTCGACCTGCCTTGTTTATCAAAGGTAAAATATAAATAAAGGATGATGAAATACCAAATCTCAAATAATCTCCGTTATGAAACCTAAATATCTTAGGGTGTATTTGGATGGGTTTTGATCCGGCCTCGCGGGTTTCGCGAGATCCAGCCAAAACCTTTTAAAATGAGTTTTCGTCAAACCCATAGAACTATCAAAAAGTCTATTAAAAAACTCTCACTCAAACCTATAAAATATTGATTTGACACCTACCACCTACTTTTCCCCCCAAATCTCACTAAAAAAGACATTGATTTAACACATATCACCTACTTTTTCCCCTAAACCTCAACATCCAAACCCAATCCAAGCGAGGTTTCAAACCACAAAACCCAAGAGTCAAAACTCATCCAAATGAAGTCTCAAAGATTTCATCGAAACCACCCAAATCAATTTTTTTTTAAACCAAGACCCGCGGAACCAAGCTAAAACTCATCCAAATAGACCCTTAATATCCAATCACATACATAGTGAATTTTCACTTGGGTTCATAAGGATCGGGTCTAGAGTAGGATTTTCATCAAATAATAAGTAAAACTAGATATTTTGTCTAGTGGCATACATACATGCTTGTTTTTGAAGAAACTAAACCAAGAAAACATGAATTAGGCTATCCCAAGAAACCAACCATATGTGATCAATAATTGAAGTGATTATAGTTAATATACTAAACAAGGAAGTCCAATCCTAAAGAAAGGACATAGTTTTGGTAGATTCCTAGATGAATACAATAAATTAATATGATTAAAAAGAAAAAAAGAACATCTTTCCTCAATTGTGATCTAAACAAATAAAGAAAGTATGTACCAAACTGTAATATAAGGAAGTGAAAATTAACACTCTTTTCTTCATTGGAATAACATTTCACGAGGATAAAGATTCTTCCATTTTGAATGCTGTGGTTCTTAACCATACATATCACCAAAAATTCTTCACATTTTGCAAGTTCATAGTCCAACTGGCACTACCCCACCCCCAACCCCCACCCCTGGAGCCTATAAAAAAGCAGCAATTTCCCACTTCTTTTGCACCATTCTCAGCTCATTATACAAGTGATTTAAAACATTGAACTAAATAAGTTTCTTGAATAGTATAATGGCATCCAGTTCAATGAAGGCCCATGGCTCAGCAGGCGCATGGTCGGCTAAGGAAAACAAGGCCTTTGAAAGGGCACTGGCTGTTTACGACAAGGACACCCCTGACCGTTGGTCGAATGTGGCCCGAGCCATCGGGCAACGAACCCCGGAAGAAGTGAAAATGCATTATGATATCTTAGTTGAAGATATCAAATATATAGAGAGTGGCAAAGTACCTTTCCCAAACTACAGGACTACTAGTGCAGGAGGTGGTAACATGAGAGATGAAGAGCAAAGGTACATTTCAAATTTTCAACTAACATACTTTGATTTTTTTGATAATGTCAAATCATGTCAATTTTCTTGTTTTTGCATTGTAAAAGTCCAAGGGCTTTTTTTTTTTTTTTCCTTTCTCTAAACCAGCAGAAGCCAGAAACAACGCTTAATTAACTGTTCCTAGCTTTTGGGTACTTTTAGCTTTATTTTTCTTTCCAACCTAACAAAAAACACAAACTACAAACATTAATATATTTCCAGAAGCTAAAAGCTAAGAATCAATTTCCATAAACTTCTACAAACACATCTTTTTTTAAATAATGTGCAATTGTGCATTAATTTGGGTAGGTGACACTTAATTAACCTAGGAAATTTATGATTATATAGGCAAGGGAATTGGTGTGTGTCTTGTCGATTGTTCAAATATTGTGTTGTGCTCGTGGGCACCCGGGCACGTAGGTTGCTATGCATGGATGAGAGCAAATGCGCGCCTAAGTACCTAATATATGCTTCAAAACAATAAAGATAGAATGAACTATTACACCTATTTTCGCAATATAGACAAAGTGGACTCATTTATCACCACAAATGGCCTTTCACTAGAGGCAGCTTAATTCTATGGTACTAAATGCTTAAGTTTAGATCTTTTAATTGTACTCTTGTGGATTTAAAGCTTCGTGTACTTAGAAATCCTTTTTATTATACTAAATATTGTTGTAGGAGTAGTATTTTCCTTTCCTAGGGGCCGGGGATTTGTTTTCATTGCGCTATGGTGACACGTGACAGTCGAACTTAGACCCAAACTGAACTGAAACAATCCAAAATGAATTTTTACAAATCCAATTCCGAACAAAAGTATCTATATATGCATACTTTTTCTTACTTTTTTTAATTTTGATTAATTAGGATTCTTACTCTCGTACGTATGCAACTATAACTACATTGATTATGTTTCCGTACGTGCAGGATGAGAAACCTGAAGCTGCGTAATTAGAGTCCTAATCGATCGGGCGACTATGAAATAATTAAAGATGCATGGAACATGCACAAGACGTATTCATGCACTAATGCAGTAATAATTTGAGAATAATATAGTGATTTTTCAACATAAATTGTCAAGTTGTAATTTCCAATTAACTTTGCTGGATTCTATGAATTCATAGTTTGTAGGAGGAAGCATTTGAATTCTTTCTGCTATCTGTAATTTTTAACATGCTATAAATGAAATGAGAAGTTCATTGATTATGTATTATGCTATAACGAACAGAAAATTTTGTGTAGACCAGGTCTTTTATGAATAAAATCAATACATCTACTAAACATATTTATAAAATTTTGTGTATGGTCTATAAAAGACTGAGCCTATTCAAGAATTTTCCATAACGAACCACATGTATTGCAAAATTCTAACAAGAATATTTTTGTAAGAGTAATGTATTTGACATTAAATCAGATTACAAGTTAGAGTAGTAAAAAATCTAAAGGTAAGAAGACATCCAGAAAGCTAATATTAATTTTAACTCCAACTCGCTTTGTCTTTCCTAGTTTATACACTATACAATTGTGCATGATCCAATCAATTTTAACTAGCTTTGACATGGCGAAAACCTACTAAAACCTAACCCCACATGCTAAATGATTGAATTAGTGGGAAAAGTGGGGATTCTCTTTTATGTTCCAATCAATCTTGTACATAGACTAATATGCCATGATGCAAATAGAACAAACCATTAATCATTTCAAAATCTACCTGTCCAGTTTCCTAAACTCCAAGAGCAAAACATAAAGGCTAAAGCCCGACTCCTCAATTGACACAACTGAAAGTATCGCACAAATAATGTGGATTTATATATAGTAATCTTAATCTTATTTTATGTCAAGACTTTTTATTTATACCGTGTTTGGTACAAAATGCTTGAGCTGAGAATTTCAGTTTTTGCGCGGTTGCACCTATCATTCATTGGGACATTCGTACTAGCCGATGTGATGGCGCTTAGACTCCCATTGCTACCATTTTAAATTACACGGAGAAGAAAACCAATAATTGCAATTTAATGCTCTTTTACGATGATTGAGACATAAGGGGCAAGCTCTTAACTCTGTGTTATATTTAGTGTCACTCCGCACGTCCAACAATCGAGTTCAACTGCAAGGTAGATGAGCTAGCGTAAGGCCATCTCCGACGGAGCCGACAACCGGGCATGAGAAGGGATTGCCGGCTCGGTTCGGTTGGAGATGGATGATGGCAATTGGGCGGGCAAGGGACTGGCCAGGCAGGGGGTTCGGGGCATGCAACCATTGCCTGCCTGCTTGCCGACAAGCAAACGCCCCTGCTGGCTCCTGCCGGGGCTCGGGTGCTATTTTTTTTAATTTCATGAATTAAATAAATGAAATTGTTCATTTATTTGTTGAATTAATGAATGTTGATTGCCCTTCGGTTGGAGATGAGTTTTTTGGGTGAGTCGAAAAGGCATGAGGGCAATTGGACGAGCAATTGGGCAAGGCCTTCAGTTGGATGGCCTAAAATGTCCACTTGATTAATTCCCAATCATATTACATGACTTAATTGATTTAAGCCTCCAAATTTGGATGAGACAACAAAATGATAGGGAGAAGTGGAATTGTGGATCAAGTTGAGAGGTGTTAGGTGTTGTTTGTTCAACAACCAATTCCAGACTAAAACATGCACATGCATCGAATCAACTTCATGCTAGAAGCGGATGAAAGTAAACTGTATCTTATGCAATATAGATAGGTTAGGAATAGTTCAGGTAGTAGCGTATATTCAAAGTACATGGGGGCAAAATGATAATGAGTAGACACCGGTGCCAAGACTGTCACTTTGTGAAGGTGGCAGCACAACTTCTATTTCTAATTAGTTTAGACTTTAGATGACAAGTTGACTGTATCAGATCACGTGCAACTTCAACACGAATAATTCTTCAGACAAATGGATATTTTGAACACACCAAATAATTTAACTGTTAAATAGTATCACGATCATCAGCTACTACATCATAGTAGTGGATTTGCCATCAATGTTCTCCGTCAATTCAAATTCCAATTTCTCCAGACGATTATGTTTTAGGAGTTTGAACTAGTCAGAAAATAATCTAACTTATATAAATTTCACATCATTCAAACAGAAGTTGACAATTCACATTGAGACCATGAATCAGAACGTCAAACCAATTTCATGCGAAATTCAATATATTTGCCTACCATGTTTTCCCAAGGGACCACGGTCCAGAAGATGCTGGTGGCTCTCATCATGTCATAGAATTTTGTTTACAGTGCCTTAACGCATAAAATGAGTGATAATATATGGTGCAACCATGCAAACCGGGCCTGCATATATTATTCTCTAGATACTTTATTCAAATAGATATTCAAATAGGAGTATGCAAGATTTTAACAGGTTTTACATTCGCATATCTAAAATTAGTACCCTCTTTAAGATTTCAGAAACATTACTCGGCCAATGTTGTTCGAAGAGGCAGAGAACTTTCCACTTCCTTAGTTTCCAAATTCCTTTCTGCAACAGCTTTTGACATGCCAAACATCTAAGAATGTGTAAATTTATCCATAATCAGTATTGTGTCTAAAAAAACATAACAGAGCAAAAGGTGTACATCTTTTCTTTATTTTTTTGCTTGTCAAGGTTGAAAGGCTTAAAGCAAACCTTCTTGATAGTTTTCTGAAAACAAGTTTTGTGTTCATCCATAGATGCATGAACAAATTCGTCAATGTGATCCTTTAAATCTTCAAGAAAAGACGCCTCCTCACTTTTTTTCTTCCGACATGAGGTCATGGTTGGGGTTGCAGCTCCAGATGGTGGTACCTTCTCGCTTGGGCTTTTCTCAGTTGCCATTACTGAGTACTACCTAGATAAGCATCAAGTAAAACTAAACATGAGACGAACGTCACAACTAGGTGAAAGACAAAAGGATGGAAGTTATCAGCTAAGTAGACGAAATTTGCACGGAGTAAATTAGGACATGAAGCATCAATTAAACAAGCTACTTAGATCCTAAAAAGGCATTAAACACACACACACACACACACAAAAAAAAAAAAAGCTTCACCAATAATTCAATTCCAAAGTTTCTCATTTCAAACAATCAAGTTAGTTAAAGATGTAACTGAAAAACCTCTAACTCGTTGCAGGAATCAAACCGGCTCTGGTTGTTTTGCTTACATACTTCTATATATTAGTTTAGCATGAAAGGAATGTAAAAATAGCATTCATGCTTGCTCCTAGTTATAAATCACAAAAAGCTACATTCAACATCACAAACGTGAACTCCAGTTCTCTTACTCGAAAAATTCCAGTCCAAACAAAGCTTGAACAAATCGAACAAAAGGCAATTCGATTTCTCTCTCTTGTGGTGATTCAATCACATAGCCATAGCCAGTGAATTCTACTTGCTTACCAGTATAATAAATAACAATAATCCATCTCAAAAAATGAGATTTTCATATACGTAAGAGAAAATTTTACAAAACTCCTAACATCAATAGAAGATAGACCGTACTCAACACCACAAATGCAAAGACCGCTAACCAAGGCCGGCCTGACATATTACGGGGCCCTAGGCGATATATAATATCGGGGCCCTCTTTTACAAATTAGCTGATACTTTTTAGATTCAATCGTAATATATTTTTATGACATTTCATTCTTAAACTTTCTCTTAACAAAAGCAATATATATATGTTGAAAATTCAAGTATCGTGAATTTAGTTATATAACAAATGCACACACATATAAATTGTTATGTATTATATGAATTAATGCAGCATAAGAAAATTCAACCAATTACATTAAACTATAGACATCTTATATTATATACACAACACAAGCTTTTTTTTTCTCGAGGTCTGAATCCTTACACTTGAAAATTTCAAAATAACTTGGCTGAGCTAGCAAATTCATTCATCATTGAATAGTTTTCTTTAGTTCAAATCCAAGCATTCTTGACAACTTAAGTTTATCAATATGCTTATTTTTAAATGAATGGCTACAATATATGGAACATGGTTAAGAAGTTAGTATTCGGTAAGATAAAAGAAAGATAACATTTATTGAATTCAAATACTTTTAACTTTTTTTCTTTTTGGTAAATAGATTGAATATGGAAGTACAATATTTCTGCTCACACTACTATCTTAGGTAGGGCTGTGCAAATGGTAGAACTGAACCGTACCAAATTTCGTTATACCGGCTGGCTCGCTATTTTGAAATCGCATACCGTTTGCCAAACAGAAAATTCCGGTTTGGTTCAGTAAATTACCGATTCAGTACGGTTCAATTTGATTCGGTACAAAAAAACCGAAAAATTATTGAATCAAAAATAATTTGTCTTGAATACATATGTAAATAATAATATGCTTCCTACACTCAACCACTGACCATCCAATGAAGTTGAATAGAAATTATAAAGAATACATCAGAGAACCCCTAGTCTCAGTCCCCTCTCCAAAAATTACTTAAGCATCATTCAAGTTTTGGGTTTTAAATGCAATTAGAACCCAATCTATAAAGAGAAAATCAGAAAAATAATAAATTTGGGCATTTAGAATTTGGACTGTACCTCTGTAAATTACAAACCTGGGCCAAGAGAGAGATCGTGGAGGCGCGATGGGGGTAGGTGATGCGGCGGCGCGGTGGGATTTAGAATGAAGAAGAAAAAGAATTGGGTTTTGCTCTAGGGCAGTCTGTAGAAGTGCGAAAGTGAAGTGATGCTTGGATTGGAAATCTGGAACGCTGTCTTTACTTTTTAGGAATTGGGATTAAAAAAAAATAGTTATACCGATTCGGTTGGGTTCGGTGAGGTAAATCTACTGTCAATATCGAAAATCAAATTTTTTATATGGTTTGGTAATGAAGCTCGTGCCGTAGACTAAATCGAGATTTCTGTTCGGTATAAGGTTAAGTTTACCGGATCGTGCACACCACTAATATTAGGGGTTTGTTGTCGCGCATTCAATATAACTGAACCATACCAATTTTTTATATCTAGTCTGACGCGGTAGTTTCAAAATTTGTACAGTACATAAAATTGAACTATTCAATTCGATTATCAAACTGTTCAGTCCGCTACAAAAAAAAAAAACCGAGACGTGTATGTAGTTAGAGTATTCTTTATAATAAATTAATAATAATTGTAGTTTGATTCAAACTCGTTGAATCTAAGTTACATCAAATTCTAATTTATTAATGCAAAATAACAATATTATAATATTTTCTTTTCAAAATAATAAGACACAATAAACAAAATCACTTGTACTATTAATTAGCATATTCTCCCTCTATTTTTTTATTCGCTTTGGAGGATTGAAGACGGATTTTAAGAATTATAATAAATAGCCACTTTTTTTAAATAAAAGTCCCAAAACACCCTTAATCATAGCATTAATAAGAAGGGTAAAATTGGTATAAAAAATTAATTCTACATTTAAATTCTAAAACGATAAATAAAAAACCGAATGGAGTAATATTCATCATTTGACACCAATAATATGAAAACATAACTTAGATCAACAAAGCTTAGATAACAAACACAAGGAGAATTTCAATAGAATGTGTACTGTTAATCGAAAAGTTAATTTGATAGGTTAAATCTATTTTAATGTCGTGATACGATCATTGTCCAACGCATCTTAACCAATACATGACGCATTAATGTTATTATAATATGATGCATGTAAAGGGGGCATACATAGCAGAAATATATAGTAGTCCACAAAGATGTCCAGGACATTTTTTTTGTATATATATGGTTCTAGATTATGAAGTAAAACGTTCTAGACAAGTATATATGAAAAGCCTTTAGAGCATCACTTTTAGCCACTAGATAAAGTTGATTTTCACCGTCTGTTTAAGAATGTGGTTATATAAATAGGGTAAGACCTTATTTTAAAATTTTCATTCTTACATCTTATTCGACCAAAACAAAAAAAATTCATCAAATAGAAAAAAATTGAGATATTAACTAAAAAAAATAAAAAAATCTAAGGCCTTTTATAGTTGGGACCCTAGGCGAGGGCCTAAATTGCCTAGCTATAGAGCCGACTTTGCCGCTAACCCCTATGGTGACTGTTTTAGCATCAAGTTTAGCTATTGGTGCTAATATTAAACGGATAAAAATCAACATATTAAAGAAGGATTGGAATGGTAGCTCAAGTTCAATCCACTGGACCTTTAGCTCCGATTAATACATGGCATGCATATGCTCGATAATATGCCCAAACGAAGAAATTAAGTTTTTTCCCAAAAACGAGTTTATGATATGGGAAGAAACCCTACTATTCTTCCCATACTCTATAATGATCTAGACTATTTTTTTTTCTTTTCTGATCTCTTTTGTACCAAAAAAAAAATTTACGTTTAAAATAACATCTCAATCTCAAAATATATATGACATTAAAAGGGTGAATTATGGTACCTTTTTTAGTAGAAAATCGAGAGATGTATTTTACAACGCGATTAGAGTGATCTGAGAATTTGATAAAGATGAAAATACACTTTAGAGATAATTATGAGGTTATTTGAGAAGCGCCTGAGTTCTACCTTCTATCTTGGTGAAGAAGTTGAAGGATTGACGGGCTTTTGCGTAGTCAAGCAGTATTCTAATTGGGCCTTTTTGGTTCTAGTAGACGGACTTGGACCCAAGTCGTTTGCATAAGGTCTAAATCCAATTCCATGGCCTCCTATGCCAAATCTTGATGTGAATCTTACTAAATATTAAGGTAATATTTGGTTAGGTTTTGTCCGGTCCCACTGCTTCCGATTTCAAAAGTAAAACTTTTGAAATTTTATTTGGATAGAGTTTGAATATTGAGTTGTGTGGTTTTAAGTTAGAATCCCATTTTGAATTAAATTTGGATATTCAGGTTTGAGGAAAAAAGTAGATAGTAAATGTCAAATCAATATTTTTTTTTTTATATAATTATGAAAAAAAAAAAAAGTAATTGGTAGGTGTCAAATCAATGATACATAATGTTTTAAGAGTTTTTGAATATGAGTTTGTGAATATATTTGAGTTGAGTACTTGAGTTTTATTAGTTTTGTCAAACTCTATTTATGAGAGTTTTGACTTGATTTTACGAGCTATTCCAAATAAAATCTTAAGATCTTTATCTTGGATCCAACAAATTATGAATTATGCAAAACAATTCTTTTAATATGTTTAACTCTTATACGTGGATGATTTATTTTAACATTTAAAAAAAATCTGTGTCTTGAAAATAGAGTCATGATTTTATCTAATTATTTATTTTTGATTCTGCGCAATATTGAAACAATATATATATATATATATATATATATATATATATATATATATATATATATATATATATATATATATATATATATATATATATATACTTGAATAGATAATTGAATATTCTCTTTAACATCAACCAAGGATCTACATTTTTTTTCAATACAAGACAATAGGTGCTAATAGATTTTTGGAGCATCGGACAAATTAAGTGAAAATCTCTCTTAACAGGGATTCGAACTTGAATTCGCTATATTATAGTGACTAATCTCTTTTAATAGACTAATCATTTGTTGATAAGTTCTAAATTCTAATAGATATAATACGGAGGTAATATTGTAAATAAGTGCTAATAGATATAATACGTGCGTGCAATTGACAAGTACAATGAATTAAGGAGAACAACAATGTATTTTGCAAACAACCCTAATCTCTGACTCTCAATTTGGTTTGGTTACTAATTGCTAGAATTAGCAAAATGGGTCACATGTGAACGGTGTGGTCACTCCAGATTCATTATGAATATCCGAGTTAGCTCGAATTCCTTCTGAGTTAACTCAACTTATCTTCTTACTATTATTTCAAGGGTGTGTTTTAGTCAACATAATCAATTTTGACTCAAATACTTTTTTCTCATGTTTTTTTTTTTATTAAGTAAATATTCACATTTCAAAATGAAAACTAACTCCATGTGATACTCTATCCCACATTTTCCTAATTTCAAATTCAAAACCCTCAATTTTATCTATTTTCCAAATAACCGTACCTATTTCCTCGCTCAACTCATAATCTATTCTATCCCACCTTTTCTCTTTTCTACCGACACATCCCACGGTTTTCTTTTATTAACAATCTTAAATGCATTTTTTTCATTTGCATTACAACTCTTCTCTGATAATTGATCTCTACTACATATTGTGAAATAATAGATAAGGGATAACATGGATCAGAAGAATGGTGGTTATGACGAAGAGTATTATCAACAAAGGTAACTATTCATTGTCTCCACTGTTTTTGTAATTTCACATTTTTTTACTTCCTTATAGAACACTCTTCCATTTCCTCAACCTTGATTATGTCAATGAACTCATTAGGATTTGTTAGATCTATTACTGATTTGAGACTTTTGGGATTTTTTAGTAATTAGAACTTCAGTCATTTTGCAATTATTAGACCTCGAAACTAGATCAACATCTGATTTTGATGTTCTTTTCTAAGTTATTGTATTTTAGTTGATTTTGCCTAAAGTATAAGTTTTGGGGAAAAAAAAAGTATATTCAATCACAAACAAAATGACATGATTATGCACAAAGTTGGTTCAATATTATTGTTGCTAGCAGTTTGAAGAAATATTACTGTTGTCGGGCAAACAAAAAAGAAGCAGTATATATGTATTTTGGCTTCAAGATGCATGTCATTTTAAGAAGTTAACCGAGCTCCAAGTTAGTACAATTACATATACACATCATTGTGTGTGTGTGTGTGTTTTTTTTTTAATACAGGTTTAGTTTTTATTGCAGTTTAGTAATGTTTTCAAGTAGGATGTTTCAATTGAGGGAAATTACCTATGTGAGTACCCCGTGCGGGAGAAATTTTTTAGTGTGGAGTATGTAATTTTTATTCCGGGAGAAATTATTTAGTGCAGAGTCTATAATTTCTATTAGAAATTACACGTCATTTCTAAACCATTTATTTTGTAAATACTTATGCTCTTTCTTCTGATTAATTAAATTTAAATAGTGAAAGTCTTTTGACTATTTTCTAATATTACACATGATAGGGTTTCTTCTCATTTGTTTTTGTGTACATAAATATTATGTGATTGTCATATTTCATTTTATATGTCCAAAAGATAGTAATTTATAATATTAATTTGTCACTTACACATTTGTATAAAAAAATTAATTGACTTCGTGCATAGCACGAGTTTAGGCTAATTTTCTTTTAAATGACTTGCTTTTTAAAATCAGCTTCAAATAGGATATCCACATTAATCTCACAACCAAAACTTGTGGGATCATCACATTTGTTGAGTGGTCATCATGTACCCCCTATCAGTATCAATTTTTTAATACATTTAATTTATAAAATAAAGCTGGTATTTGTGTTCTAAAAATAATACTAGTTCATATGTATTGTCCGTTACAATAATTGAGAGGAAGTCTCATAAACATGAAAAAAAAAAAAAAAAAAAAAAAACTGGGCAGAGGAGGGTTTTTAAATGAAGTACACTGTTTATATTACAATGATGGCCTTTTTTTTTTTTTTTTTTAAATAAATGATGGCTTCTTTAAACAATAAGTTACTGTCACTTAATTACTCAAAGAGTGACATGAACATGGATCCGAACCAAAAAAAATCAAAATCGACTTTTGACCCCTTACAGTTTCTAACTCAGCAACAATTACTTATAACCTTAGACCTTTTTTGTTTGGATTTTTATTTTAGGAGGATGTTCTACAATTATCAAACAGTATTACTTTTTTTTAATTTTTTTAATATTTTCATCTCAAAATTCATTCCATTCTTGAAAACACCTGTAACATTAATAAACATTAGACGAGTTTAGACTTTCCCACAAAAAATATGAACAAATTAAAGCCATGTAAAGCCAAAATCAAAAATTTCCAAGCATTCGTAGGCTCATATATACATAGGTAATGACAATTTATCCGTGTGATTTGAGAAATATTTAATTTATATTTCTACTATTTGAAAAATAATGTTTTATTCCCTGTAATCCCATAAAAGTTTTAAATAGTATTTTTGACATTTTTAAACATACAAAAATATAAACCGGCAATTGTTCTAAAAAAATTATATAAACCGGCAAAACTATGCTTCTTATATATGACATTTTACCCTCTTACGATAAATGAAACACTTTACCCATATGCTATGATAAATTTAGCAATTTACTCTGATAAATATTGCACTGTACCCCTTATGTTACATAAAATACTTTTGACGTCCACCGTCGATTTCAAAAGGAGATAAATTAACTTTTTTATTATTATTATTTTCACATAATGATAAATTGAACATTATTCACTGAAGCTAAATTGAACATTATAGAGTAAATTGACAAACTCCTCATATATAAATACAAGACAGTATCTGGCACAAAAACCACCATAACAGCTAAAAGCACAAATTAATTTACCCCAACTTTTGCACAAAGCCAGTCCAAATGTTACGAAAATATCACGCTACCATAAGATATGAACTTTCATCGATTATATTATACATATATACGTGGACTCAACCAACAGGTGATTGGTCAAGTGGAAGAGATTAGTCATTACAAAATATCGGATTCGGGTTCGAATCCCTGTTGGGAGAGGTTTTCACTTTATGTGCCCGACGCGCCTCAAAAAGGATTAAACCCTTGGGAAACAAAAAAAAAAAATATATGTGGACTCTGTCTTTTCTTTTTAAATTATTATTATTACTACTATTATTTAATTGATGTTTACATATGTTCTTGAATTCAAGTTTATACATTTAGTGTGTATGGGCTGTTGTTACAGTTGCAACTACCATCGCCAAACCTCCACCCAACCCTATTCCATTCCATTCCAGATCAACCTGTACTTTTACTAAAGGTATACGTAACTTAATCTTTTTCATCAATCATCAATCATAATTAATTAAATCTACAAATTTATATATCTCAACAGTACCTAACACCATATATCACACTCACACACAAGCTTGTTTACACTTGATAAACTCATAAAAAAGATGGTAAGCAAAGAACCCAATTCCACCACCAGCATTGTCATCCGAGACCACCTACAAAGGAGTATGAAACTAGGTTACCATTATCTGATGACCCACTTCTTATTTCTATGTTTAGTCACTCTCACTGCGATCACATTAACTCAAGCTTCACAACTGAAGTACGAAGATTTCGAAAATCTCTACCTCAAGTTACAGTGTAATCTTGCAACCGTCGTGGCTTTTTCTTGTTTGGTCGTCGTTGGGTTCACTGTCTACTACATGTCCCGACCCAGACCTGTTTACCTCGTGGACTATGCATGTTACCGCCCACCAGACCGCCTCCAGGTGAACAACCAAAAGTTCATGGATCACTCTCGCCTCATTCCTGATTTTAATGAGTCGTCACTCGAGTTTCAACGCAAGATACTCGAGCGCTCGGGGCTCGGGGAGCAAACATACCTGCCTGAAGCAATGCATCAAATCCCACCCATACCTTCGATCACGGCTGCTCGTGAGGAAGCTGAGCAGGTAATTATGAGGACTTGAATTACTGAATCCATTCCCAAAATCTGAATTTTTTCAATATAGGTAACATTAACTTCTGATATCCACTAAGTGAAGTTGGGTTAGAAAATTACAGTCCCCCAGTTAAAGGCTTAAAGCACCCAAGATCTTCTATTATATATTCATATCACATGCACCAATAAAAGAATTCTATATGTAAGCCCATATAAATTATAAGTCGTAACATTAACTTGCCAATGAATGCATAAGTATGACACAACTATGTGATAAAAAATCCAACTTGTCATGGTTAAATTTACGCTATGAAACTAAAAGGAACACAAGATCCAACAGGCAACAACAGGAATGTTCATTTGAAAATCAAATGTATTTTTTTATCTACTAGAATGTGTACATACAGCTCGGACCGAAGAGTGCAAAGGGTATAGGTCCTCCCAGTGTGGTGTCTCTAGTAGGATCCGAACTTGAGTCTCGCCACTGGGAGTCGCAAGTCACTACCACTTGGCCCAACCATCTTGGGTATTTGAAAAATCAATTTATATACAAGAGCATTTAGTACAAACTTAAATGCAAGTGGTATTGTTTCTAATGTTTGTGGGCTGTAAGTGTTCATCCATAAATATTAAATGCGTCTTATCTCTAACAACTCAAGCTTTTATAGATTCAATAGTAGAGACTCTAGTAACGATTTAGTATGTGTATGCTCGTAGGTTGAAGGGCGCTAGTAACACTTTTTACACTTAGTAGTCTTGCATTGCGGAAAAATTATTATCCAAACCTGGTTTGGCCAGATCCAACCAACCATAATGCAAGTGTATTGCATTTCCTACATAGCAAAGTGTATTACACTTGTTATACAACTGATCACTCTTCTAGCACTATTATACAATCACAAGGTAAATGTATTGCACCTGGCATGTAAATATTTTGGGTTTGACGAAACTCGGTTCAGATTACATTTAATTTCCCATTGCATCACTCATTGGTGAGGATTGTTGATTACATTTAATTGCCACAATTCAAATTGAACGGTCAGATCTAGTATTTATTATTCAATAACACAAACTTTGAAATGGTTGCGAAAGTATTATACATAAAATTGATAATTACATGATCAAATACTTTTAGACCGTTAGATTATCCGATCAGCGATCCACCAGCTGAAATTCAAAATTGAACCAATGTATCATTTCAAATGAATTTGTGAAGATTCATGTTTTGTTTTAAGCATAAATAAATAACAATACTAAATAGGTTGTGCTCAAAGGTCACATGCATCAAAGCAAAATATATTTCTCTATCTTTCTCCTATAAATAATAGTTACACAAATAATCTTCTGCAGTCATAGAATTGAAGTGCTCCGCAAGTACCTGAATCTCTTAATGTAACAGGTCATGTTTGGCGCGTTAGACAATCTCTTCAGCGCCACAGGAATCAAGCCAAAGGAGATCGGAATTCTCGTAGTGAATTGCAGTCTTTTCAACCCCACACCATCCCTCTCTGCCATGATCGTAAACAAATACAAGCTCCGAGGAAACATAAAAACCTTCAATCTAGGCGGTATGGGCTGCAGTGCAGGAGTAATCGCCATGGATCTAGCCAAAGACATGCTTCAACTCCACAGAAACACATACGCAGTTGTAGTGAGCACCGAAAATATAACCCAGAACTGGTACTTAGGTAACAAAAAATCAATGCTAATCCCCAATTGCCTCTTCCGAGTCGGCGGATCAGCGGTTCTATTATCCAATTGGAGATCCGACAAGTACAGATCCAAATACAGAATTATCCACGTAGTCAGAACTCATATGGGATCAAGCGACGTCGCATTCAAATGTGTGTACCAAGAGCAAGACGAAAGGGGAAAACCCGGCGTTTCACTATCAAAAGACCTCATGAAAATCGCAGGAAACGCATTGAAAACAAACATTACTACCCTCGGACCGTTAGTTCTTCCGATTAGGGAACAACTCCAGTTTTTTATAACCTTGATTTTGAGAAAAACCATAAACCCTAATATTAAGCCGTACATACCCGATTTCAAGCTGGCGTTCGATCATTTCTGCATACACGCAGGGGGGAGAGCTGTAATCGATGAACTGGAGAAGAATTTGAGCCTTGAGCCGATACATGTTGAAGCTTCGCGAATGACTTTGCACAGATTTGGAAATACTTCTTCCAGTTCGATTTGGTATGAGTTGGCTTACAGTGAGGCGAAGGGAAGGGTTCGGAAAGGGGATAAGGTGTGGCACATTGCATTTGGGAGTGGATTTAAGTGTAACAGTGCGGTTTGGCAAGCCCTCCGGAATGTGAAGCCGTCTTGTAATAGTCCGTGGCTTGACTGCATTGACAGTTATCCGGTGGAGATGGTGTTCTGAAGTTTGGGAATTTTTATTTTTTTGGTACAAAGAAGTTTGGGAATTTAGGAATGGATTGGGTGTGTAATTTTAAGGGAAAATCGCACTTCACCCCCAACCTTTTTAAGTTTTTGCAGTCTCCCCCCTAACCTTTAAAGTTTCGCACTTTCCCACCTCACCTATTTAGAAAGTCTCAGGCAAACACCTCATTGAGCAAGAAAATGGAATCTGGCGGAATATTCCGTTTGCTTGAAGTGACATGGCTTTAGTCAAGGGTAGAATAGTCCTTTAAGGCACAAAAGTGCGAAACTGTAAAGGTTAGGGGGGAGACTGCGAAAACTTGAAAATGTTGGGGGGTAAAGTGCGATTTTCCCTATTTATAATAATTTCTAGATCAAAATTTCATTTCGAGTATATATGTTTCGGTCAACAAAATATTGAAAATTTTTGAAGAAATTCTTCGGAAATATTAAGAAAAATTGTGAAATATTCATTTAGTAAGTTATTTCTTCAAAAAATTTAAAGGTTAGGGGGGAGACTGCAAAAACTTAAAAAGGTTGGGGGGTGCCTTGCTCAATGAGGTGGTTGCCTGAGACTTTTTAAATAGGTGAGGTGGAAAAGTGCGAAACTTTAAAGGTTAGTGGGGAGACTGCAAAAACATAAAAAAGTTGGGGGTGAAGTGCGATTTTCCCTAATTTTAAATGCAACTTGAGTGTACTAATTGTTTTCATTTTCTCCGTAAATCTACTTATCTACTTATCTACTCTACTTATATATATATTTGAGATCAGTCTTTAACTGTCACAATTATATTTTGACTGAAATTCTATTTTCTCAGATTTTTGAATTATTTTATTTATTAAATGATGAAAGAAATTTTTCAAATAACCAACTCAAGTTATCCACTTTCTCAATCTTTCCTTCAAAATCGGTTCGTTTCTCTCTCTCTCTCAACAACTTCCCAATTTCTATCATCTTCCTTTCTCCCTCACTAATTACGTAAACCAAAAACTGTATATACAAAAACTTTATAATTTCTCTTATGAAAACCATTCATTGATTACAAAATAAAAATGAGTTCACTTTCAATCTACTTATCTACTTATATATATACTAGCCTAAACCCGTGCTATGCACGGAATATATTAAATAATTTTGTATAACTAATTATATGAGAAATTAGTAACTTGACATATGAAAATGAAAAAAAAGATTATCTACAACCCTTATTAACGAATGAGATCATAAAAGTTAATTTCAAACATTATCTCTTTGTTTTATACATAAACATGAATTAAAAACGAAGATAATGTACTTACTACTTCGCGGTTCTTTGGGGGGTTCCATTTTTTCTTTTAAGGTAAAAGATTAATTATGTTTGTACAATATTTTGAGTTATCATTCTCTCAATTTTTGACCTTCTACTCACGGTCTATGTTTTGTAATTATTAAAAAGTATATTTTCTAAATATCTATTAATTCTATTTTATGGAGTAACAAACAATGTCATCCGTCTATACACTCAAACGATATTTACAAATGACTCTTCTACATTGATGAATCAAGCAAATGTACTGCAGCTGAGCCAAGCTTCTTGTTCCATGCTACCTGATAAAATTTGAGAGCTCCACGTATTGATCTTGTCTCAAATATGACAACAAAACACCACCAATGAATTGTGTTGTTGTGCAATAAAACATTGTAATAGATAACAAATAAGTTCATATTTGTTAAGTGCACCAAAATATATTGTCTTTACATTCTCTCAGTACTCATGGATATGACATGTAAAAAATATTAAAAAGAACATCACAATTTTTAAAAATAATTTAAAGTCAAAATAACCGTTCCATATATACAGAAAAAAGCTTTGCCTATTTGAAAAGCAATCAACAACTAAATTTTTTAAAGTAGTTTTGATGATCATCAACTCCTCCTCTCGGTGGCGGTGGTTCAAATCTTGCAGCAGATGACCTTAACAATAATTGTTGTTATTACCTTAACAACCAACAACCACCTTTAATTGATGATGATCCTCATGATCTGCAGCAATTTGGGCACAATCAGCAGCAGCAGCAAGGTGCAATTTGATGATCCCCAGTATCAATTTGGAGTTGGAGGAGGAGGAGGAGGAGGAGATGCTTCGTCTCACCAATTTGGGAACTCATCTGGGTCTAATACCATTCACAAGTCTACCACATAATTACTATTTTTTATGTTTGTGCTTGCTTCTTAATTAATTTTCTCTCACTATTTCGTGTGAGATATGATTTCTGGAAAGAGATAAAAAGGGAATACAGTTATAAATTTTTTGAAAATTAAAAGAACGTGTGAAAGGATATGATGGAGTTGTTTCACATCAACTGAATTTTTTTATAAATAAAGAAATTCAAAAAAAGGAGAAAAAAGAATTTCAGTCAAAATTGAACTCTTTGACCAAAACACCCCTTGAAATAATAGTAAGTAAGATAAGATAAGATTCCAGTCCAATTCTCTTACTCGAAAAATTCCAGTCCAAACAAAGCTTGAACAAATCGAACAAAAGGCAATTCAATTTCTCTCTCTTGTGGTGATATTCAATCACATAGCCATAGCCAGTGAATCCTACTTGCTTACCAATATAATAAATAACAATAATCCATCTCAAAAAATAAGAATTTTTCATATACGTAAGTCGTAAGAGAAAATTTTACAAAACTCCTAACATCAATAGAAGATAGACCGTATTCAACACCACAAATGCAAAGACCGCTAACCAGGGCCAGCCTAACATATTACGGGGCCCTCTTTTACAAATTAGCTGATACTTTCTAGATTCATTCGTAATATATTTTTATGACATTTCATTCTTAAACTTTCTCTTAACAAAAGCAATATATATATATATATATATATATGTATGTATGTTGAAAATTCAAGTATCGTGAATTTGTGAATTTAGTTATATAACAAATGCACACACATATTAATTGTTAAGTATTATATGAATTAATGCAGCATAAGAAAATTCAACCAATTACATTAAACTATAGACATCTTATATTATATATACAACACAAGCTTTTTTTTTTCTCGAGGTTTGAATCCGTACACTTGAAAATTTCAAAACAACTTGGCTGAGCTTGCAATTCATTCATCATTGAATAGTCTTCTTTAGTTCAAATCCAAGCATTCTTGACAACTTAAGTTTATCAATATGCTTATTTTTAGATAAATGGCTACAATATATAGAACATGGTTAAGAAGTTAGTATTTGGTAAGATAAAAGAAAGATAACATTTATTGAATTCAAATACTTTTAACTTTTTTTCTTTTTGGTAAATAGATTGAATATGAAAGTATAATATTTCTGCTCACACTACTATCTTAGGTAGGGCTGTGCAAATGGTAGAACCGAACTGTACCAAATTTCGTTATACCGGCTGGTTCGGTATTTCGAAATCTCATACCGTTTGCCAAACAGAAAATTCCAGTTTGGTTCAGTAAATTACCGATTCAGTACGGTTCAATTTGATTCAGTACAAAAAAACCGAAAAATTATTGAATCAAAAATAATTAGTCTTAATACATATGTAAATAATAATATGCTTCCTACCACTCTAACCACTAACCATCCAATGAAGTTGAATAGAAATTATAAAGAATACATCAGAGACCTCCTAGTCCCAGTCCCCTCTCCAAAAATTACTTTAGCATCATTCATGTTTTGGGTTTTAAATGCAATTAGAACCCAATCTAGTAAGAGAAAATCAGAAAAAGAATAAAATTGGGCATTTAGAATTTGGACTGTACCTCTGTAAATTACAAACCTGGGCCGAGAGAGAGATGGTGGAGGCGCGATGGGGGTAGGTGATGCGGCGGCGCGGTGTGATTTAGTATTGAAGACGAAGAAGATTTGGGTTTTGCTCTAGGGCAGTCCGTAGAAGAAGTGCTAAAGTGAAGTGAAGCTTGGATTGGAAATCTGGAACGCTGTCTTTACCTTTTAAGAATTGGGATTAAAAAAAATGTTATACCGGTTCGGTAAGGTAAATCTACACGCAATATCGAAAATCAAATTTTTTTAATGGTTCGGTAATGACTAATGAAGCTCGTGTCGTATACTGAATCGAAATTTAGAATCGAAATTTTAGTTCGGTATACGGTTAGGTTTATAGGATCGTGCACAACACTAATATTAGGGGTTTATTGTTGTGCATTCAATATAACTGAATCATACCAATTTTTGGTATCTGGTCTGAGGTGGTAGTTTCAAAATTTGTACAATACATAAAATTGAACTATTCGGTTCGATTATCAAACGGTTCAGTCCGCTACAAAAAAACCGAGACGTGTATGTAGTTTAAGTATTCTTTATAATATATTAATAAAAATTGTAGTTTAATTCGAACTCGTTGAATCTAAGTTACATCAAATTCTAATTTATTAATGCAAAACAACAATATTATAATATTTTTTTTTTCAAAATAATAAGACACAATAAAACAAAATTACTTGTACTATTAATTAGCATATTCTCCCTCCATTTTTTTATTCACTTTGGAGGATTGAAACTGATTTTAAGAATTATAATAAATAGCCACTTTTTTTTAAATAAAAGTCCCAAAACACCCTTTTAATCAAATAACCATAGCATTAATAAGAAGGGTAAAATTGGTATAAAAAATTAATTCTACCGGATGGAGTAATCTTCATCATTTGACACCAATAATATGAAATAATCATTTCAACATAAATTAGATCAACAGAGTTTAGATAACAAACACAAGGAGAATTTCAATAGAATGTGTAATGTTAATCGAAAAGTTAATTTGATAGGTTAAATCTATTTTAATGTCGCGCTACGATCATTGTCCAACGCATATTAACCAATACATGACGCATTAATGTTATTATAATATGATGCATGTAAAGGGGGCAGACATAGCAGAAATATATAGTAGTCCACAAAGATGTCTAGGATATTTTTTTTGTATACACATGGTTCTAGATTATGAAGTAAAACGTTCTAGACAAGTATATATGAAAAGCCTCTAGAGCATCACTTTTAGCAACTAGATCAAGTTGATTTTCACCGTCTGTTTAAGAATGTGGTTATATAAATAGGGTAAGACCTTATTTTAAAATTTTCATTCTCACATCTTATTCAACCAAAACAAAAAAAATTCATCAAATAGAAAAAAATTGAGATACATTTACATTAACAAATTTTTTTTTTTTTTGAGGCCCTTCTATAGTCGGGGCCCTAGGCGAAATTGCCTAGCTATAGAGCCGGCCCTGCCGCTAACCCCTACGGCAACTATTTTAGCATCAAGTTTAGCTATTGGTGCTAATATTAAACAGATAAAAATCAACATATTAACGAATGATTGGAATGATAGCTCAAGTTCAATCCACAGGACCTTTAGCTCCGATTAATACATGCTATGCAAATGTTCGATAATATGCCCAAAAGAAGAAATTAAGTTTTTTTTTTTCAAAAACGAGTTTATGATATGGGAAGAACCCCCTACTGATATTCTTCCCATGCTCTATAATGATCTAGACTAGTTGTTCTTTTTTTTTTTTCTTTTTTTTTCTTTTTTTTCTGTTCTCTTTTGTACCAAAAAAAAAATTACGTTTAAAATAACATATCAATCACAGAATATATATGACATTAAAAGGGTGAATTATGGTACATTTTTTAGTAAGTAGAAAATCGAGAGATGTATTTTATAGCGCGATTAGAGTGATCTGAGAATTTGATAAAGATGAAAATACACTTTAGAGATAATTATGCGGTTATTTGAATAGCGCTTGAGTTCTACCTTCTGTCTTGGTGAACAAGCTGAAGGATTGATGGGCTTTTGCGCAGTCAAGTAGTATTCTAATTGGGCCTTTTTGGTTCTAGTAGACGGACTTGGACCAAAGTCGTTTGCATAAGGCCTAAATCCAATTCCATGGCCTCCTTTACCAAATCTTGATGTGAATCTTACTAAATCTTAAGGTAATATTTGGTTAGGTTTTGTCCAGTCCCGCTGCTTTCGATTTCAAAAGTAAACTTTTTGAAATTTTATTTGGATAGAGTTTGAATATTGAGTTGTGTGGTTTTAAGTTGAAATCTCATTTTGAATTAAATTTGGATATTGAGATCTGAGGAAAAAAGTAGATAGTAAATGTCAAATCAATATTTTTTTTTTTTTTTATATAGAATTATGAAAAAAAATTAGTTGGTAGGTGTCAAATCAATGATATATAGAGTTTTTGAATATGAGTTTGTGAATATGTTTGAGTTGAGTTTTATGAGTTTTGTCAAACTCTATAAGTGTTTTGACTCAGTTTTACGAGACCCGTGAAATTGGGCCAAAACTATTCCAATAAAATCTTAAGATCTTATTTTGGATCCAACAAATTATGAATTATGCAAAAAAATTCTTTTAATATGTTTAACTCTTCTACGTGGATGATTTATTTTAACATTTAAAAAAAATCTGTGTCTTGAAAATAGAATCATGATTTTATCTAATTATTTATTTTTGATTCTGCACAATATATATATATATATATATATATATATATATATATATATATATATATATATATATATATATATATATACTTGGATAGATAATTGAATATTCTCTTTAACATCAACCAAGGATAGAAATATTAGCTACATTTTTTTTCAATACAAGACAATAGGTGCTAATAGATTTTTGGAGCATCGGACACGTTAAGTGAAAATCTCTCCTAACAGATTCAGAGATTCGAACTTGAATTAGCTATATTATAGTGATTAATCTCTTTTAGTATACCAATCATTTGTTGATAAGTTCTAATAGATATAATACGGAGGTAATATAGTAAATACGTGCTAATAGATATAATTTGTGCGTTCATTTGACAAGTACAATGAATTGAGGAGAACAACAATGTATTTTGCAAACAACCCTAATCTCTGACTCTCAATTTGGTTTGGTTACTAATTGCTAGAATTAGCAAAATGGGTCATATGTGAACGGTGTGGTCACTCCGGATTCATTATGAATTACCGAGTTAGCTCGAATTTCTTCTGAGTTAACTCAACTTATTTTCTTTTAAATGACTTGCTTTTTAAAATCAGCATTAAATAGGATATCCACATTAATCTCACAAGTACAACCAAAACTTGTGGGATCATCACATTTGTTTTTTTTTTTTTTTTTTGATAACCCAGGTGTACAAGCTTACACTCGACTAATCCTGGACCCTCAGAACCCTTGCCCTAGAATCCTGAAGGATGTAAATCGCAGGATGTGCCTCCACCAAGCCCCGGGTTCCCACCATACTGCTGTACACTCTGCGCACAAAGGAGTCTTCACCACAAATGACCCTTAGATAGACCCATAGAAATGCTTCCATCCAAGTTCCAGATGGGATTCGAACCCCCTATACACATTTGTTGAGTGGTCATCAATCATCATGTACCCCCTATCGGTATCAATTTTTTAATACTTTAATTTACCAAATAGGAAAATTTTAGGGTGTCACTACGTCAGGTGCCGCATTACCACACAATGTGTATCACATTCTATGGTACATGATCACATTATATAGTATTAACCCATTTATTTAGTATGACTTCCACATCATGTAATATTTATTCCAAATTAGGTGGTATTACCACGCAATGTGTGTCACATTCTATGGTATAAATTATACTATTTATACTATACAATGTGATATATATTGTGTGATAATACCACCTAATGTGGTATTAGCGGCACCTAACGTAGCGGCACCCTGGAATATAAAATAAAGCTGGTATTTGTGTTCTAAAAATAATACTAGTTCATATGTATTTGTGTTCTAAAAATAAAAGAAAAACTGGGCAGAGGAGGGTTTTTAAATGAAGTACACTGTTTATATTACAATGATGGCCTTTTTTTTTATATATAAATGATGGCTTCTTTAAATAATAAGTTACTGTCACTTAATTACTCAAAGAGTGATATGAACATGGATCCGAACCAATAAAAATTAAAATCGACTTTTGATCCCTTCAGTTTCTAACTCAGCAACAATTACTCATAACCTTAGGCCTTTTTTGTTTGAATTTTTATTTTAGGAGGATGTTCTACAACTATCAAAAGGTATTATTTTATTTTTTTATTTTTTTAATATTTCAAAATTCATTCCATTCTTGAAAACACCTGTGACATTAATAAACATTAGACGAGTTTAGACTTTCCCACAAAAAACATGAACAAATTAAACCCATGTAAAGCCAAAATAAAAAATTTCCAAGCATTCGTAGGCTAATATACATTATGGTAATGATAATTTATCCACTGTGATTTGAAAAATATTTAATTTATATTTCTACTATTTGAAAAATAATGTCTTATTCCCTGTTTATTCATAAAAATTTTAAATAGTATTTTTGACATTTTTAAACATATCAAAATATAAACCGGCAAAACTATCCTTCTTATATATGATACTTTATCCTCTTACAATAAATGAGACACTGTACCCATATGTTATGATAAATGTAATAATTTACTCTAATAAATATTGCACTGTACCCCTTATGTTACATAAAATACTTTTCACGTCCACAGTCGATTTCGACGACTTTATCTAAAGGAGATAAATTAACTTTTTTATTATTATTATTTTCACATAATGCTAAATTGAACATTATTCACTGATGCTAAATTGAACATTATAGAGTAAATTGACAAACTCTTCATATATAAATACAAGACAGTCTCTGGCACAAAAACCACCATAACAGCTAAAAGCACAAATTAATTTACCCCAACTTTTGCACAAAGCCAGTCCAAATGTCACGAAAATATCACGCTACTATATGTATAAGATATGAACTTTCATCTATTATACATATATACGTGGTTCAGTCTTTTCTTTTTAAATTATTATTATTACTACTATGATTTAATTGATGTTTACATATGTTCTTGAATTCAAGTTTATACATTTAGTGTGTAATGGGCTGTTGTTACAGATGCAACTACCATCTCCAAACCTCCACCCAACCCTATTCCATTCATTTCCAGATCAAACTGTACTAGGTATACGTCTTATCTTTTTAATTAATCATCAATCATAATTAATTACATATACAAATATATATATCTCAACAATACCTGACACCATATATCACACTCACACACAAGCTTGTTTACACTTGATAAACTCATAAAAAAGATGGTAAGCAAAGAACCCAATTCCACCACCGCGTCCTGCGGCAGCACCACCACCAGCATTGTTATCCGAGACCACCTTCAAAGGAGTATGAAACTAGGTTACCATTATCTGATGACCCACTTCTTATTTCTATGTTTAGTCACTCTCACTGCGATCACATTAACTCAAGCTTCACAACTGAAGTACGAAGATTTCGAAAATCTCTACCTCAAGTTACAGCGTAATCTTGCAACCGTCGTGGCTTTTTCTTGTTTGGTCGTTGTTGGGTTCACTGTCTACTACATGTCCCAACCCAGACCTGTTTACCTCGTGGACTATGCATGTTACCGCCCACCAGACCAGCTCCAGGTGAAGAACCAAAAGTTCATGGATCACTCTCGCCTCATTCCTGATTTTAATGAGTCGTCACTCGAGTTTCAACTCAAGATACTCGAGCGCTCGGGGCTCGGGGAGCAAACATACCTGCCTGAAGCAATGCATCAAATCCCACCCATACCTTCGATCACGGCTGCTCGTGAGGAAGCTGAGCAGGTAATTATGAGGACTTGAATTACTGAATCCATTCCCAAAATCTGAATTTTTTCAATATAGGTAACATTAACTTCTGATATCCACTAAGTGAAGTTGGGTTAGAAAATTACAGTCCCCCAGTTAAAGGCTTAAAGCACCCAAGATCTTCTATTATATATTCATATCACATGCACCAATAAAAAAAATTCTATATGTAAGCCCATATAAAGGTAAAATTGCAAAAATCGTCCCAAATTAATCACTAATTTTGGATTTTCGTCCCAAACTATTTAATTTGGCGAATTTCGTCCCGTAATTTAATATTTTTTTGGAATATCGCCCCACCATAATTATAAGACGGAATTGCGCATTTGCCGAGGAATTATCACATGGCTGCTTAAGTGTCATGACATGGTAAATTTTAACATGAATAATTATATAATATTGCAGAGTTCATCCCAAATTAATTACAAGATTGAACGTTATTTTCATTAAATTAGAAATTTAATATTGGGACTAAATTCATACAAAATGGTAAATTATGGAACGAAATTTGGCGAGTTGATATAGTTTGGGACGAAAAATCAAAATTAGTAATTAGTTTGGGACGATATTCCAAAAAAATATTAAATTACGGGACGAAATTCGTCAAGTTAAATAGTTCGGGACGAAAATCCAAAATCAGTAATTAGTTTGGGACGTTTTCTGCAATTTTACCCCATATAAATTATAAGTCGTAACATTAACTTGACAATGAATGCATATGTATGACACAACTATGTGATAAAAAATCCAACTTGTCATGGTTAAATTTACGCTATGAAACTAAAAGGAACACAAGATCCAACAGGCAACAACAGGAATGTTCATTTGAAAATCAAATATATTTTTTTATCTACTAGACTGTTTATAAACAGCTCGGACCGAAGAGTGCAAAGAGTATAGGTCCTCCCCAGTGTGGTGTCTCTAGTAGGATCCGAACTTGAGTCTCACCTATAGGGGTCGCAAGTCACTACCCCTTGACCCAACCACCTTGGGTATTTGAAAAATCAATTTATATACAAGAGCATTTAGTACTAATTAATGGTTATCAAAAAAGAAGTGCAAGTGGTATTGTTTCTAATGCTTGTGGGCTGTAAGTGTTCATCCATAAATATTAAATGCGTCTTATCTCTAACAACTTAAGCTTTTATAGATTCAATAGTAGAGACTCTAGTAACGATTTAGTATGTGTCTGATGCTCGTAGGTTGAAGGGCGCTAGTAACACTTTTTACACTTAGTAGTCTTGCATTGCGGAAAAATTATTCCAAACCTGGTTTGGCCAGATCCAAACCATAATGCAAGTGTATTGCATTTCTTACATAGCAAAGTGAATTACACTTGTTATACAACTGATCACTCTTCTAGCACTATTATACAATCACAAGGTAAATGTATTGCACCTGGCATGTAAATATTTTGGGTTTGACGAAACTCGGTTCAGGATATAATTTCCCATTGCATCACTCATTGGTGAGGATTGTTGATTACATTTAATTGCCACAATTCAAATTGAATGGTCAGATCTAGTATTTATTATTCAATAACACAAACTTCGAAATGGTTGCGAAAGTATTATACATAAAATTGATAATTACATGATCAAATACTTTTAGACCGTTAGATTATCCGATCAGCGATCCACCAGCTGAAATTCAAAATTAAACCAATGTATCATTTCAAATGAATTTGTGATTATTCATGTTTTGTTTTAAGCATAAATAAATAACAATACTAAATAGGTTGTCCTCAAAGGTCACATGCATCAAAGCAAAATATATTTCTCTATCTTTCTCCTATAAATAATAGTTACACAAATAATCTTCTGCAGTCATAGAATTGAAGTGCTCCGCAAGTACCTGAATCTCTTAATGTAACAGGTCATGTTTGGCGCGTTAGACAATCTCTTCAGCGCCACAGGAATCAAGCCAAAGGAGATCGGAATTCTCGTAGTGAATTGCAGTCTTTTCAACCCCACACCATCCCTCTCTGCCATGATCGTAAACAAATACAAGCTCCGAGGAAACATAAAAACCTTCAATCTAGGCGGTATGGGCTGCAGTGCAGGAGTAATCGCCATGGATCTAGCCAAAGACATGCTTCAACTCCACAGAAACACATACGCAGTTGTAGTGAGCACCGAAAATATAACCCAGAACTGGTACTTAGGTAACAAAAAATCAATGCTAATCCCCAATTGCCTCTTCCGAGTCGGCGGATCTGCGGTTCTATTATCCAATTGGAGATCCGACAAGTACAGATCCAAATACAGAATTATCCACGTAGTCAGAACTCATATGGGATCAAGCGACGTCGCATTCAAATGTGTGTACCAAGAGCAAGACGAAAGGGGAAAACCCGGCGTTTCACTATCAAAAGACCTCATGAAAATCGCAGGAAACGCATTGAAAACAAACATTACTACCCTCGGACCGTTAGTTCTTCCGATTAGGGAACAACTCCTGTTTTTTATTACCTTGATTTTGAGAAAAATCATAAACCCTAATATTAAGCCGTACATACCCGATTTCAAGATGGCGTTCGATCATTTCTGCATACACGCAGGGGGGAGAGCTGTAATCGATGAACTGGAGAAGAATTTGAGCCTTGAGCCGATTCATGTTGAAGCTTCGCGAATGACTTTGCACAGATTTGGAAATACTTCTTCCAGTTCGATTTGGTATGAGTTGGCTTACAGTGAGGCGAAGGGAAGGGTTCGGAAAGGGGATAAGGTGTGGCAGATTGCATTTGGGAGTGGATTTAAGTGTAACAGTGCGGTTTGGCAAGCCCTCCGGAATGTGAAGCCGTCGTGTAATAGTCCGTGGCTTGACTGCATTGACAGTTACTGAAGATGGTGTACTGAAGTTTGGGAATTTAGGAATGGATTGGGTGTGTAATTTTAAATGCAACTTGAGTGTACTAATTGTTTTCATTTTCTCTGTAAATTATGGTATATTAATGTTACTTTTTTTTCTGATCTCTTTTGAACCAAAAAAAAAATTACGATTAAAATAACATCTCAATCTCAGAATATATATGACATTAAACCTTTTTTAGTAGAAAATCGAGATATGTATTTTACAGCGCGATTAGAGTGATCTGAGAATTTGATAAAGATGAAAATACACTTTAGAGATAAATATGAGGTTATTTGAGAAGCTCTTGAGTTCTACCCTGTGTTTTAAAAACTAGACCGGACTGGCCGGTTCGATCGGTTTAACCGGTAATCAGTTATCAATTCGGTCCGGTTAACCCTTCAAAATCAGCTTTGTTCCTGACCAATTTGAACCGGCAAAAACCGGTTGAAAACCGATAAAACCAATGAACCAGTGAACCGATAAAACCACTGGTTCACTTATAAAAATAAAAAGTTTACCCTATGGATTTTTATTTCTCTTTCGCGACCTTTAAACTTCAACAATACTCTCACATCTTTTCTTCTATTTTTCACTTTGAAATAAACAAAATCAACAAGAAACAAAAAAATCTTATATATAATAAGTTATATAAATATATTTGAGTATCAAATTCATTAGAAAAGTCATTTTTTTCACAAACTTCATGTAATTTTATTTTTTTTTATATAATTCAATGACAAAATTCATCAACAATTTCTCTTTTTCATAGGTGATTAGTAATAAAATTATTGTTTTTGATATGGTGTTTATTATAATTTGAATTATTGCGTTGATATCATGTTATCATACTTGTAATTTTGTTGCTATCATTCATTCTTAACTCAAATTTTGTAGGAAAAATAATTGATAATGAGATAAACATTTAGTTTATGGAAATAAACTTGAAAAAATGAATAATATATTTTTTTAAATAGTTGATTACATATATTAAAATTAAAATATTATATTGTAATGACGTCACACCGGTTGAATCAGTTGTTAAAACGGTTAAATCGATATAACCAGTAACCAGGGAGGCTACCGATTCGATGTCTGATCCGGTTTTTAAAACATTGTCTACCTTTGAAGAAGCTCTTGAGTTCTAATTGGGCCTTTTTGGTTCTAGTAGACGGACTTGGACCAAAGTCGTTTGCATAAGGTCTAAATCCAATTCCATGGTCTCCTATGCCAAATCTTGATGTGAATCTTACTAAATCTTAAGGTAATATTTGGTTAGGTTTTGTCTGCTTCCGATTTCAAAAGTAAAAACTTTTGAAATTTTATATTGAGTTGTGTGGTTTTAAGTTGAAATCTCATTTTGAATTAAATTTGGATATTGAGGTCTGAGCAAAAAAGTAGATTGTAAATGTCAAATCAATATTTTTTTTTATAGAATTATGAAAAAAAATTAATTGGTAGGTGTCAAATCAATGATACATAATGTTTTAAGAGTTTTTTAATATGAGTTTGTGAATATATTTGAGTTGAGTTTTATGAGTTTTGTCAAACTCTATTTATAAGAGTTTTGACTCGATTTTACGAGACCCGTGAAACTGGGCCAAAACTATTCCAAATAAAATCTTAAGATCTTTCTCTTGGATCCAACAAATTATGAATTATGCAAAACAATTCTTTTAATATGTTTAACTGTTATACGTGGATGATTTATTTTAACATTTAAAAAAAATCTGTGTCTTGAAAATAGAGTCATGATTTTATCTAATTATTTATTTTTTATTCTGCGCAATATTGAAACAATATATATATATATATATATATATATATATATATATATATATATATATATATATATATATGAATATTATATACTTGGATAGATAATTGAACATTCTCTTTAACATCAACCAAGGATCTACATTTTTTTTCAATACAAGACAATAGGTGCTAATATTTTTGGAGCATCGGACAAGTTAAGTTGAAATCTCTCTTAACAGGGATTCGAACTTGAATTCATTATATTATAGTGACTAATCTCTTTTAGTATATCAATCATTTGTTGATAAGTTCTAATAGATATAATACGGAGGTAATATAGTAAATAAGTGCTAATAGATATAATACGTGCGTGCATTTGACAAGTACAATGAATTAAGGAGAACAACAATGTATTTTGCAAACAACCCTAATCTCTGACTCTCAATTTGGTTTGGTTACTAATTGCTAGAATTAGCAAAATGGGTCACATGTGAACGGTGTGGTCACTCCAGATTCATTATGAATTACCGAGTTAGCTAGAATTCCTTCTGAGTTAACTCAACTTATTTTCTTTTAAATGACTTGCTTTTTAAAATCAGCATTAGATAGGATATCCACATTAATCTCACAACCAAAACTTGAGGGATTATCACATTTGTGGAGTGGTCATCATGTACCCCCTATTCAGTATCAATTTTTTAATACATTTAATTTATAAAATAAAGCTCGTATTTGTGTTCAAAAAATAATACTAGTTCATATGTATTGTCCGTGTGGTACCTCTCCCAACAGGAGAAGTACACTGCTTATATTACAATGATGGCCTTTTTTTTTTTTTTAAATGATGGCTTCTTTAAACAATAAGTTATTGTCACTTAATTACTCAAAGAGTTACATGAACATGGACCGGAACCAAAAAAAATTAAAATCGACTTTTGATCCCTTCAGTTTCTAACTCAACAACAATTACTCATAACCTTAGGCCTTGTTTGTTTGAACTTTTATTTTAGGAGGATGTTCTACAACTATCAAACGGCATTATTTTTTTTTTTTAATTTTTTTAATATTTTCATCTCAAAATTCATTCCATTCTTGAAAACACCTGTAACATTAATAAACATTAGACGAGTTTAGACTTTCCCACAAAAAACATGAACAAATTAAAGCCATGTAAAGCCAAAATAAAAAATTTCCAAGCATTCGTAGGCTCATATATACATAGGTAATGACAATTTATCCGTGTGATTTGAGAAATATTTAATTTATATTTCTACTATTTGAAAAATAATGTTTTATTTCCTGTAATCCCATAAAAGTTTTAAATAGTATTTTTGACATTTCTAAACATACAAAAATATAAACTGGCAATTGTTCTCAAAAAAAAAAAAAAAAAAAGGGCAAAACTATGCTTCTTATATATGACACTTTACCCACTTACGATAAATGAAACACTTTATCCATATGTTATGATAAATGTAGTAATTTACTCTGATAAATATTGCATTGTACCCCTTATGTTACATAAAATACTTTTCACCCACACCGTCGATTTCGACGAATTTATCTAAAGGAGATAAATTAACTTTTTTATTATTATTATTTTCACATAATGATAAATTGAACATTATTCACTGATGCTAAATTGAACATTATAGAGTAAATTGACAAACTCTTCATATATAAATACAAGACAGTCTCTGGCACAAAAACCACCATAACAGCTAAAAGCACAAATTAATTTACCCCAACTTTTGCACAAAGCCAGTCCAAATGTCACGAAAATATCACGCTACTATATGTATAAGATATGAACTTTCATCTATTATACATATATACTTGGTTCAGTCTTTTCTTTTTAAATTATTATTATTACTACTATGATTTAATTGATGTTTACATATGTTCTTGAATTCAAGTTTATACATTTAGTGTGTAATGGGCTGTTGTTACAGATGCAACTACCATCTCCAAACCTCCACCCAACCCTATTCCATTCATTTCCAGATAAAACTGTACTAGGTATACGTCTTATCTTTTTAATTAATCATCAATCATAATTAATTACATATACAAATATATATATATCTCAACAATACCTCCTGACACCATATATCACACTCACACACAAGCTTGTTTACACTTGATAAACTCATAAAAAAGATGGTAAGCAAAGAACCCAATTCCACCACCGCGTCCTGCGGCAGCACCACCACCAGCATTGTTATCCGAGACCACCTACAAAGGAGTATGAAACTAGGTTACCATTATCTGATGACCCACTTCTTATTTCTATGTTTAGTCACTCTCACTGCGATCACATTAACTCAAGCTTCACAACTGAAGTACGAAGATTTCGAAAATCTCTACCTCAAGTTACAGTGTAATCTTGCAACCGTCGTGGCTTTTTCTTGTTTGGTCGTTGTTGGGTTCACTGTCTACTACATGTCCCAACCCAGACCTGTTTACCTCGTGGACTATGCATGTTACCGCCCACCAGACCACCTCCAGGTGAAGAACCAAAAGTTCATGGATCACTCTCGCCTCATTCCTGATTTTAATGAGTCGTCACTCGAGTTTCAACTCAAGATACTCGAGCGCTCGGGGCTCGGGGAGCAAACATACCTGCCTGAAGCAATGCATCAAATCCCACCCATACCTTCGATCACGGCTGCTCGTGAGGAAGCTGAGCAGGTAATTATGAGGACTTGAATTACTGAATCCATTCCCAAAATCTGAATTTTTTCAATATAGGTAACATTAACTTCTGATATCCACTAAGTGAAGTTGGGTTAGAAAATTACAGTCCCTCAGTTAAAGGCTTAAAGCACCCAAGATCTTCTAGTATATATTCATATCACATGCACCAATAAAAAAAATTCTATATGTAAGCCCATATAAAGGTAAAATTGCAAAAATCGTCCCAAATTAATCACTAATTTTGGATTTTCGTCCCAAACTATTTAATTTGGCGAATTTCGTCCTGTAATTTAATATTTTTTTGGAATATCGCCCCACCATAATTATAAGACGGAATTGCGCATTTGCCGAGGAATTATCACATGGCTGCTTATGTGTCATGACATGGTAAATTTTAACATGAATAATTATATAATATTGCAGAGTTCGTCCCAAATTAATTACAAGATTGAACGTTATTCATTAAATTAAAAATTTAATATTGGGACTAAATTCATACAAAATGGTAAATTATGGGACGAAATTGGACGAGTTGATATAGTTTGGGACGAAAAATCAAAATTAGTAATTAGTTTGAGACGATATTCCAAAAAAATATTAAATTACGGGATGAAATTCGCCAAGTTAAATAGTTCGGGACGAAAATCCAAAATCAGTAATTAGTTTGGGACGTTTTCTGCAATTTTACCCCATATAAATTATAAGTCGTAACATTAACTTGACAATGAATGCATATGTATGACACAACTATGTGATAAAAAATCCAACTTGTCATGGTTAAATTTACGCTATGAAACTAAAAGGAACACAAGATCCAACAGGCAACAACAGGAATGTTCATTTGAAAATCAAATATATTTTTTTATCTACTAGACTGTGTATATACAGCTCGGACCGAAGAGTGCAAATGGTATAGGTCCTCCCCAGTGTGGTGTCTCTAGTAGGATCCGAACTTGAGTCTCACCTATGGGGGTCGCAAGTCACTACCCCTTGGCCCAACCACCTTGGGTATTTGAAAAATCAATTTATATACAAGAGCATTTAGTACTAATTAATGGTTCTCAAAAAAGAAGTGCAAGTGGTATTGTTTCTAATGCTTGTGGGCTGTAAGTGTTCATCCATAAGTATTAAATGCGTCTTATCTCTAACAACTTAAGCTTTTATAGATTCAATAGTAGAGACTCTAGTAACGATTTAGTATGTGTCTGATGCTCGTAGGTTGAAGGGCGCTAGTAACACTTTTTACACTCAGTAGTCTTGCATTGCGGAAAAATTATTATCCAAACCTGGTTTGGCCAGATCCAAACCATAATGCAAGTGTATTGCATTTCTTACATAGCAAAGTGAATTACACTTGTTATACAACTGATCACTCTTCTAGCACTATTATACAATCACAAGGTAAATGTATTGCACCTGGCATGTAAATATTTTGGGTTTGACGAAACTCGGTTCAGGATATAATTTCCCATTGCATCACTCATTAGTGAGGATTGTCGATTACATTTAATTGCCACAATTCAAATTGAATGGTCAGATCTAGTATTTATTATTCAATAACACAAACTTCGAAATGGTTGCGAAAGTATTATACATAAAATTGATAATTACATGATCAAATACTTTTAGACCGTTAGATTATCCGATCAGCGATCCACCAGCTGAAATTCAAAATTGAACCTTTCAAATGAATTTGTGAAGATTCATGTTTTGTTTTAAGCATAAATAAATAACAATACTAAATAGGTTGTGCTCAAAGGTCACATGCATCAAAGCAAAATATATTTCTCTATCTTTCTCCTATAAATAATAGTTACACAAATAATCTTCTGTAGTCATAGAATTAAAGTGCTTCGCAAGTACCTGAATCTCTTTATGTAACAGGTCATGTTTGGCGCGTTAGACAATCTCTTCAGCGCCACAGGAATCAAGCCAAAAGAGATCGGAATTCTCATAGTGAATTGCAGTCTTTTCAACCCCACACCATCCCTCTCTGCCATGATCGTAAACAAATACAAGCTCCGAGGAAACATAAAAACCTTCAATCTAGGCGGTATGGGCTGCAGTGCAGGAGTAATCGCCATGGATCTAGCCAAAGACATGCTTCAATTCCACAGAAACACATGCGCAGTTGTAGTGACTACCGAAAATATAACCCAGAACTGGTACTTAGGTAACAAAAAATCAATGCTAGTCCCCAATTGCCTCTTCCGAGTCGGCGGATCCGCGGTTCTATTATCCAATTGGAGATCCGACAAGTACAGATCCAAATACAGAATTATCCACGTAGTCAGAACTCATATGGGATCAAGCGACGTCGCATTCAAATGTGCCTACCAAGAGCAAGACGAAAGGGGAAAACCCGGCGTTTCACTATCAAAAGACCTCATGAAAATCGCAGGAAACGCATTGAAAACAAACATTAATACCCTCGGACCGTTAGTTCTTCCGATTAGGGAACAACTCCTGTTTTATATAACCTTGATTTTGAGTAAAATCATAAACCCTAATATTAAGCCGTACGTACCCGATTTCAAGCTGGCGTTCGATCATTTCTGCATACACGCAGGGGGGAGAGCTGTAATCGATGAACTGGAGAAGAATTTGAGCCTTGAGCCGATTCATGTTGAAGCTTCGCGAATGACTTTGCACAGATTTGGAAATACTTCTTCCAGTTCGATTTGGTATGAATTGGCTTACAGTGAGGCGAAGGGAAGGGTTCGGAAAGGGGATAAGGTGTGCCAGATTGCATTTGGGAGTGGATTTAAGTGTAACAGTGCCGTTTGGCAAGCCCTCCGGAATGTGAAGCCGTCGTGTAATAGTCCGTGGCTTGACTGCATTGACAGTTATCCGGTGGAGATGGTGTACTGAAGTTTGGGAATTTTTTTTTTTTTTGGTACAAGAAGTTTGGGAATTTAGGAATGGATTGGTTGTGTAATTTTAAATGCAACTTGAGTGTACTTATTATTGTTTTCATTTTCTCTTTAAATTATTGTATACTAGCCTACAACTGTGCTATGCACGGATCAAAATTAATTTATAATTTGTATCCTAAAAATAAAATAAAAATTAAGTTTATTTACATTATTACTATATCCACATTTGTTAATAATTGCAACATGGATACTTTAAATGTTTGAAAATTATTGTTATATGAGAAATCTACAATTTATATTTTTTTTGTTAGGTGTATAGATTATAAATTATCTCTAATTGTTTAAGTTGAATTTGTTCATAGGTTGTTATATATCATGTCAAATCTCAATCTCTATTATATTAACTTCAACTAATTAGTTTGTATAAGAATGTATGCATCCGATACTCAATAATAAATTCCGCCTAAAAACAAAAAATAAAATTGATCTTTGAAAAAACAATTATTGTAATTTACAATGGATATAATTAAGTTAAACTAATTCATATATAGGTCAAACATGTAAATCAGATATCTCAACCTTGTGAATATCCTCTTGCCAAAAAAAATTACCTAACGACATTGTAACTATAAAAGAATGACAACATAATCAAGTATATATATATATATATATATATATATATATATATATATATATATATATATATATATATATATATATATATATAAAATTAAAAGTAAAATTACAATTAGTCATATTTTTAGAAAATTAAGATTACAAATATACTCATTGAAATCGGAATATAGCAGGGGATTAAAATTGCATCCACATATAACAAAAAGCACAATTTAAAGATAAATTTGTCACAATTCAAAATAAAACAATTTAAAAATAAAAGCTAACCAGTCTAGATGAAATCAAAAAGAGAGTATAAGAAATGCATAATATAAAAAAAATGAAAATTCAATATGAATTAATCAAATAAAAGAAATCAATTTATATCAAATCGCATTAAATCAAATACGAAACAAAAAGAGACAAATTATGAAAATATAGTATTAACCAAAACAATGACAATGCAAAGTATTTTTAACAAATTTGTCATGATTCAAGATGAAATGCATGAAAAAGTAATAATATTAAATAGATGGAATACCTTAGAATATATAAAATCTTCTAAATATAATTGAAAGTCTAACTTTTCTTGCTAAGTAAATTTCAAACACCTTGAATTTAAGAAGTTTCTTTGTTAAAAAAACAACAATTAAGAAATTACTATACAATAGTACCAAAATCTAAGCAGATGCGCATTATTATCACCCATTCCCTGCATCAATCCAAATTTTGAATTGTCCAAAGTATCGCCCTATAAAAAAATCCAAATAAAAAAAAATTCGTTATGGATTTAAGGATTAACAAATTCATAACTAAATAACACTTACATAAAAATGCGCAACAATAACTATGCACATTTTGTTTAACCGGGAAAAAAAATTAATTGCATTATGGTTGATAGTATATTAATTATATATGCACCTGAAACAAAAATGAAGCTCATTGTAGAAGTTGACCTCAGAGAACATAAGAAATGAAAAATACCTACCTTCTTGTTTAACACATTTGTGGTATGTGCAAATGGATTAAAAGGGACTAAAAAAAGTACTTGTAAATATGAAACATAATGAAAATTTTAAATGTGTATGATTAAATAGGAAAAAATGTAATCGTAAAAGCTTACACTTCTTGTTTCGTATATTCCTAATTGTTCAAATGGATCTACTCCACTAAGAAAAATAAGGTTGGCGTTCAGTATCCTCTTGTGCTTGTACCTACAAAGCAAAAAAAAATGATTAAAAGTATAATATCGTGTTTGTAGTAAGAAAAAAAAAAAGTAAACAAGAGAAAAATTACATAGAGATGCACAATAGTTTTTTTTCTAAGCTCACCATCTTTATATAGTTAATGAAAATGACGGATGATTAAAGAATGTAGATGTTTTTTAGGGACTAATGCATATTGAAAAGGGTTTTTTTGGGTGGTTTCAAACATTTATTTAGTGAGAGGTAATAATTACTAATAATTGAATTATATATAGACAGTGCAACTGACCATCTAATATGAAGTAATAGAGGTGAATATTTCCTAATTTACGTCCATTAGTGTAGTAAAAGGGTCCTATTTTTTAAATAATTTTAGCAATTATTTAATGAGAATTAATTATGTTAATGACCAAGAATTGAATTATATATAGAACCATACAATTTAGCAGCTAATATAAATTAAATGTTATACCTAAATTACGGCCATAACACTGGAATTTTTAATATGTTATTATTATAAAGATATACACCTCATCAGTCATCATATAGCATTAATTTAGTTTTAACATTCCTTTCTTGTATGATTTAAATTAAAGATGAAATTAATTTTAAAAGATTACCAAAATTATAATTTTGTAGAATTTTAAAAAAAATCAAAATTCTAGAAAATTAGGATTTTTGGTCAAAACAATTAATTGGGTCAAAAAACACCCTTCAAATATATATATATATATATATATATATATATATATATATATATATATATATATATATATATATATATATATATATATATTAGATATTAGATTAGATATTAAATTAGATTAGATTAGATTAGTGTTACTTTGATTTTGGTCATCACTTATTTTTGTTATTTGTTTCGTTTTCTTTACTTTATTTTACACCTCTGACTCAAGAGAATATATACATAAGTGCTTTTCGATCTGAAATTTAATCCACAATTTAATAGATAAAAAATCAAGATGCAGTAGATCACTCTATTTGATTGACTAATTATTTTTTTTATGAACCGAATCAAAGAAAGGATTATTTTACACTATTCAAATTTTTATGAACCGAATAGGTTAAACTTCATGTTCAGTGACAAAATATTATTCCTAACTATTGAATTTTTAACCTTAGGAATAATATTTTGTCACTGAACTTGAAGTTTTCTTTTAAAAGAAAATAGACTGAAGATGAAGTGCTGGAAATATTTTTCGACAACTCAAAATTGGATGATGGACTATTTTTTATGATATATATATAGTAATAAGGAAATTCTATCATTTAATATGTGTTGTGGCAACTCAAAATTATTTTTCCAATTAATTTGATTTATTAGCTTATCTATGAGAATGAGAGTATGGGTTAGTCTTGATTTTGACAAAATAGTTAATCCAAGTATATTTCACTTTACCTAATACCAAAATTAACTATAGTATAGTATATATTAATAACAGTCCACATAATATTTTGGTGGGAGGTTGGAGAGGGTGAGACATGATAATTTTTTTTTTTAAGTAATACTTATTGTCCATTAAACAAAATAGAATATTCATTTATGGAAAATTGTACTAAAATGAAACAATAAAAGAAAAGGAAAAAAAAAGTTATTTTTCTCTACATGCTTGGTTGTTAGGAAAATTATTGCAGACGTTTGGTTGTCAAGAAAGTTTAGAAAAAGAAGTAATATTTTTTATAAATATTTTCAAAATGTAAAGAATTTGATTGCTCATATATAGCACTAGCAAAAAACTCACAAAGTAATCTTATTTTCACTATTATGTAATTGGTATTTGTTGTCTTGGGTATGACAACCATTCATTAGTTTAAATATAGAGGCGAATTTGACTCTGATATCACTGTTGAAAATTTTACGGGAAAATGAGCCTCAGGCAGCGAAAATATAAAAATTTTTAGGCTCCCCTTGGGAATCTTGTCAGAATATAATTCGGTATATATTTAAACTAATATTAAACAAATATAATAATCGCTGGATTAAGTTATACCTGCTTCCAAGCACTTTCGAGCCAAACTCTGCTTTGTAGGAAATCCCCGGAGGCGCGAATTCGACCTCTCTCAATTTTCACTTTCAGTCCCAAGCTTTTGCTTAGCGCCCCACGTGTTGCGCCTCTACGGTTCAGTACACACACGAAAACCTGGGGATCTCTGATCGGCTAGAACACAGAAAAAATCATGATACGAAACTCGAGAAGAAAAGACAGAAGTCGATCGAGTGCTGCCAGGGTAGGGGCGGCGACGACGGCTAGGGCTTAGGGAAGAGAGAGTTTTTTTATCTTGCTTTTGAAGAGTAATACAAAGTGTGTACTTAGTATTGTATTGTTGGTGTGTTCTTCCAAGATTAAATGAGACTTATTTATAGATCTTGAAATCCTAAGCCTACTAGGATTCCTAACAAGATCTAACTTTTAAATGGGCTAAATGGTCGTGTCTTTTTATTGGTCTTGAGCCCATCTAAATCTCCAAGATTAGTTGGCCCACTCTTTAAAACTCATTTATCCTAATTAATTAAATTGGACTCGTAGCCCAATTAATTAATTTTCATTAATCTTTATTTAATTAAATTAAACTTCAAGTTTAATTAATTAAATATTCTCTCTCATCAGTTAATTATTCTTATCAAATTAAAAACATATTTAATTTGACATCTCGATCTAATCTAATTGGATCGGATTCTCGTGCCCAAATGGACCGACCCAGTCGAGTCCAACTTTCCTCGTTTCCTATTTTCGCTCGATGTGTTTGTGTGTGTCCCCGTAGGTTCACCACATAATTGGCCGCGGGTTATAATTAAATATACCTTTAATTATTCGAGTAAACATTATACTCTAAATCAATCGAACACTCTGTCGATTGACCATTCCAAAATTAGCACCCCTGTTAATTTGGAAATTCTCCCACACTCCACAGTCGATGTCTGGCTACAGAGCCCAATCACTGGTGAATTAATTCAGTGAACTTTTAACCTTTACAATTACCATGTACGCCTTAATTCTTCCATTAGTTGATCACCCAGTCAAGATTAAGGTTATGGACTTTCATCGATTTCCTTACTTTTCTCGATTATATGTATTCTGGTCTTGAAACTATTTCCTTTGACTTAACCTTTATGAGTTACTTTCATAAAGCCGTCAGATACCTTGGCCAAGGATTTACCAGAATACGTTTCTCACAGAGATTTATAGGAGAAGCTCCCAACCTATCAAGTCGGGTCGACGGATCCTCTGTTGATGATATAACCTGCATACACGTTTCTCTATACCTAACATGAATCCGCAGAGACCTTCTGGTAGACTCCAGTCAGTCGGAACTCACATCCAAGCATAAACTTTCGTGCACCAGATAAATCCTTTCACCTCAAGTAATAAGGATCGTTCCTCGTACACTATTGTAAATAGGAATAAGTTCATCCCCGATATGCGACTACCAACTTTCATCGGTTTCCTTACTTTTCTCGACTATATGTATTCTGGTCTTGAAACTATTCCCTTTGACTTAACCTTTATGAGCTACTTTCATAAAGCCGTTAGATACCTTGGCCAAGGATTTAGCAGAATACGTTTCTCACAAAGATTCATATGAGAAGTTCCCAACCTATCAAGTCGAGTGGACGGATCCTCTGTTGATGATATGAACCTGCATACACGTTTCTCTATACCCAACATGAATCCACAGAGACCTTATGGTAGACTCCAGTCACTCGGAACTCACATCCAAGCATAAATGTTCATGCACAAGATAAACTATATCACCTCAAGTAATAAGGATCGTTCCTCGTACACTTTTGTAAATAGGAATAAGTTCATCCCCGATATGCGACTACCAACTTTCATCGGTTTCCTTACTTTTCTCGACTATATGTATTCTGGTCTTGAAATTATTCCCTTTGACTTAACCTTTATGAGCTACTTTCATAAAGCCGTCAGATACCTTGGCCAAGGATTTAGCAGAATACGTTTCTCACAGAGATTTATAGGAGAAGTTCCCAACCTATCAAGTCGAGTGGACGGATCCTCTGTTGATGATATGAACCTGCATACACGTTTCTCTATACCCAACATGAATCCACAGAGACCTTATGGTAGACTTCAGTCAGTCGGAACTCACATCCAAGCATAAACGTTCATGCACAAGATAAACTCTATCACCTCAAGTAATAAGAATCGTTCCTCGTATACTATTGTATTGTAAATAGGAATAAGTTCATTTCTGATATGCGATTACCACTTTCATGGTGAGTTATTTCCTAATTGGGGTATTCAGTGCGCTTGCCATCCCGGCAAGCCACCACTCATGTGTATCGACTATTCCAGTCATGCTTGTGGACCCCAGCATCCTCCAGTTCATCGAAGTATACACACTCGTGAGGGTCTAACTGAATCCATTGATGTCTCATCTCAAATGGATTCTACAACCCTTGAATTAGTTTTGGAGCACGACTTTGGATATTAGTCCACGCGTTGTCCCATAGCCCTGTGATCTAAGAACTTCCATCCTTATGTTAGATAATTATTCATAAAATGAAGGTGACCATATAAATAAATGTATTTATTAATTTAATTGAATGGTCCTTTTAATTATAACAAATTAAATGCAGCCAAAACAGTTGACTCACATGACATTATTCTATCAGAAAACACCCGTTTTGGAGTATAGTTGATTTTGACTATCTCTTGAAATGGTGGTTGCTCACATCAAGGTTCCAAGCAAATTAAGGTTCTAATTCAGTGAGGAAGGATTGAGGAGGTCAAAAGTGTAATATGCAGTATTGGCTATTGGTAGGGGAGAGTTAGGATTCGGTTTCGGTTTAATGTTTGAGGCAGTGGGGATTCAAGGGTCATTTCAACTGTCAGACGTGACTTGGTAGCAAACACCTTTTCTAAGACAATCTCCAATGGCGGACTTGGGGCTCGCGTGAGGGCTGGGCTGGGCTGGGGAACCGTCTCCAATGGTGGTCCAGGGCGGTGCGCGGGGCTGCACGGGCTAGGCGGCCGTCGCGGGCTGGAACAGGCTGGGGAACAGAGGGCCGCGTGACTCTTAAAGAAGAAGAGGGGCGTGTGAAATCTTTAATTCAGGTGGCGCCACCTGATTGGTCCCTATTTTTTTTAATTGTTTTATTAGTTTTAAATGTAATAAAATGATTTTAATTGTGTAATAATGGTAATTAAAATTTGTTAATATTAGAATAAAATTTGTAATATTTGTTTTAATTTGTTAAAATTGGAATAAAATTAAAATATTATTAATATTGATTGTACTTACAAATCTAATTATTAGTGTTTTCATAATAATAACATTAAGGATAGTTTTAATTATTTTTTTTATTTTAAAAAATAATAATTATATTTTATAAATAATTTGTTAGTATATTTGTTAATATTAGAATAAAATTAAATATTATTTTTTTAATTTTAATTGTAATTCTAATTATTAATGTTTTAATAATAGTAACATTAAAAATGATTTTAATTATTTCTTCTATTTAAAAAATAATAATTAAATTTTATAAATAATTAGAATATTTGTTAATTTAGAATAAAACTAAATATTATTTTTTAATTATAATTCTAATTATTAATTTTTTAATAATAGTAACATTAAAAATGGTTTTAATTATTTATTCTATTTTAAACATAGTAATTAAATTTTATAAATAATTTATTAGTATATTTGTTAACTTTAGAATTTTTTTTTTATTATTATTAATTTTTATTACAATTGTGATTATTAATGATTTAATAAGAATTAAGTTTCCTCCTAACTTAGAATTAGAATTACTTGAGAATATAATTAAACACCTATAAATAATTTCAATTAATACTTAAAGTAAGAAATATTTAAAAACATACTTAATAAAAAAGATTATATTATTATTAAAATAATAATAATTACTATTCTATCATTATTATTATTGTTATTATTATTAGTAATATTAAAAACAATATTAAAACTATTAAAAAATGGTGAGAGTGGGGAAGACAAAAATTTGGAAGAAATTGAGTGTTGGAGACCACCATTGGAGAAGATCACCCAGAGCTCGGGCTGGCTCGGGGGTTCGCCCTGGAATGGCCCCGAGAAACTATTTGAGATGGCCTAATAATAGGAAAATAATCAAAAATACCTTCGGGCCTATTTGTTTGGTGTTTGGGAAAGTAGTTTGGGAGAATAATGAAGGTTTGTGAAATAATCTCGATTTGCGTAATATTGTTCGTTTGAGTATTGAGAGAGTGGTTTGAAAAATAAAGTATTGTAGGTTATTTTTGAATGAGTTAGATTGTAGGTGTAAGATGTTTAAGACTTTATATCAAATCACGTTTCTTATGTGAGATAAATTGTATAAAAATATGTTACTTTATGTCAAATCAGATTAGAGTTTGTATAAGTTTTGTTTAGAGATAAAAAAATTATTGTTTTTTGACTTTTACGAGAATAGTTTAAAAAAATTGAGAGATTAAAATTTTATTTCAGAGAATAGAAACCATATTTATTTGGCATTTCCCAAGCACAATTTTTTTTTTTTGAAAATCGCCAAACAACAGACCAACAACTTTTGTAACTTTTCTGTAATAATTTAGATGATGCAATATTCGAGTATTTTAACCTTGAAGAACAAGGGCATTGATAATCCATATATTTATTTAGCCCAGCCCATTTGCGTTCTACACCCCATTGGTTAATAGTAGGGATTGCTTTATAGTGGTTCTCTTAATATGGCGGACTTTAGTCCGAATTCAGTTCGTATTCGACCTAATTTTTTGAAATTTTAATTCAATTAAAGATTTTATGAATCTAATTCAATTATATAAAGTTTGCGATTCAAAAGTTTTAGGTTGATCTCATACGTTTAAAATCGTAATAAATTATATATGCACATAAATTTATTCCTGTAGACTACATTAATAATATTTTATCCTTATTTTAATAAGAGGCGTGAATTGATATTTTATGCATAGTTTTTTTCTCACAACATGAATTATTTGAATACATTTATATCATTTTCACCATTTATCAAGGTAATCTGTTAAATCAATTAAAATATTGGTTAAAGGTGTCGAGTTAATTAATATATTTCTATGTTGGAGCTTAGTGACACTACAAAAAATTTAAATTTTAGTGACAAAATAGTAAATGACAAAGTGACAAGAATTTTAATATTGTCACTAAATTGATGTATATAGACATACTAGTGACAAGAAATGTGAAAAAGTTGTCACTATTGACATTTAGTGATACACCAATAGTGACAACTAAAAAATTATCACTAAATTATAGTGACAATATTTATTGTCACTAGGTTGTCACTGAAAGGGTGTCATTAATTGTCAATAGTGACAACTTAAGTTCCATAAACTTGTCACTAATAGCCATTAGTGACAATTTAAAAATATATTTTGTCATTATTGCACTTGTCATTATTATTATTGTGACAAAACTAATATTCTTATCACTAAATGTATGCACAACGTGATAATTTCAACAATGCCACTTAATATTTTGTCACTAAAATTCATTTTTCTTGTAGTGTGAACTCTTAAGAAACTTGAACAAGTGGGCTAGGCCGAATGAATGATAAATAAATAAATAAATATTGACAGGAAAGTAAAGATTTCATATAATCATCGAAGGATCCAAAATTCAACTGAATGAAAACAAAATTTCTTAGAAGCAAAACTTTGGCCCAACCCCAATATAACTCGATATAAATGGAGTCAAATCTGAGTAAGCTCGTCCAATGGATCCAAATTCATCCCATTGCCAGTATGGTCAAATAAACAGGCCAAAAACCAACAGGTGATTGGTCTAGTGGAAGGGACTAGTCACTACAAAGTAGCGACTCAGGTTCGAATCCCTGTTGGGAGAGGTACCCACTTTATGTGCCCAACCCGCCTCGAAAGGGATTAAACCTTGGAAAACCAAAAAAAAAAAAAAAATAAATAAACAGGCCAAATATCATAATTTTGCAGCTTCGCATTACTAATTACCTTAAATTGGGTACTCAAAAAACATAACAAACTTTTCCTAAATTAAGAAAAATATATATATACACACACAAACACAAACATAGTAAACCAAAATAATACATAAGTAAAATAATTTAACATTTTAATAGTGAATTATTTTAGAGGGAATTGCCTTCCATTTATATATCATTTCTCCCTTTCCGATCGAACTTCTCTAGAATATGGATAGGAGGATATTAATTCTAGTATATATGATACTTAGAAAACAACAGGGAGAAAAAAAAAAAAAAAAAAAGAATCTGCTCCCCAGACATTCTTCATTAGTATTCATTTACATCTTGAGAAGCTTTTGAAGCCTGTCAAACAAGCAAAAAATAGACTTAGTAACTAAGAAGGCATTATAGCTAGGAAAAAAAAAACCAATTAGCTTTTACAAACCGTATAAAATTCAGCAAAATAATAAAACGTAGTTGTACTACTACTACTAGTGTATTTAATATATTGTATTTAACGAATATTTGTTTCTCAAATATGAAATACATGGTATTATTTAAGCATAGGTATAAAATTATGCTTTCAACTAGCTAGAGGAAAAAAATAAGTGGTGGAAGAAAAAGAATCTTTCCTTCTATGGGTATAATTTTTAATAAAATATTAGTATTATAAATAACTTACATATATTGATCCTTCGCATTTGCATGCAGGAAAACGAAAGAGAAAGAAAAGAGACCACAAAATAAATGTAACATATAAAATAAATAGTAGTATACCAGTATATATATATACCTCTTTTCTTCATCTGCAGTAGTACTCTTCCTATAGTTGGGAATGGGCACGTGGCCAGATTCTATACGGCGGAGATCCTCTATCAGAATATCGTAGTGCTTTTTCACTTCCTCCGCCGATTTCCCGCCTCCCACCGCCCGAGCCACGTTCAGCCAACGGTCCGGCGTGTCCCGGTCGAACCGGGCAAGAGCCTTTTCAAACAGTTTGTTCTCCTGCGGTGTCCACGAACCGGATCTTCGTGAACTCAGGGAACTTGAAGCCATGTATTTTTAATTAATTAACTAAAACTGTGTAATTGAGGATTTGGGAATTGGGATGGTACTGAAAATGAAAATTACATATCATGCAGACTAACTGATCATATATAGAAGAAGGTGGGGTAGGGGTTGTGGTTAATTAATTGGAGGAATTTGTATTTGGCTAAATTTACGTTGATGTGACAGGACAAAGATTCCATATTTGAAAAATATTGGGGAGAGCTGGGAAATTCTTAACCAGATTGGATTTGACCGAACCCAAAGTAATGTAATACATTTATCTTGGGAATATTGGATATAACTCTAAGGAAAGTGACCAATCACAAAGCAAGTGCAATACACTTGCTTGATGGTTAAATAGGTTTGGCCAAATCAGACTTGAACAAGAATTTACCGAGCCAGTAGCTACTAATCATGTGCTATCTCCTTTATTGTTTGTGTGTTTCAAAGAATATGGTCCTATCACTTATTCCTAAAATATCACTTGTAATATGCAAAAGATTTCAAATATTTTTATTTGTTTTGTAAGGTAAAATTAGAGAATGTTTTATAATGTTATTATTTACTCTACGATTATCCGCCTCAAATCTCCTGTTACACAATAGTGTAACATCTAGTGTTACACTCACAAATTAATGACACGTGTCCATATACACTGACTGAATATAAAGCTGCATTGCATCAGAATATTCCTCAATTAGTTAACTAATAATTTATACATCTTTTCCCCAACTTTGTTCATCTTTAACAGTTTCAGTTCCCCACGATAACCACAACCACCATAGCCACCTCCAACATTCCCTTCACCTCCTGCTCTTTCCCCGTCGCCACTAAAGTTTTCACCCACTGCCGTCAAAGATCCCCACTCTTCTCAACCACTAAACCCACTTTAACCACGCAAGGGTTTAATATTTTTTTGGAATATCATCCCAAACTAATTACTAATTTTGATTTTTCGTCCCAAACTATATCTAGTGGTTGAGAAGAGTGGGGATCTTTGACGACAGTGGGTGAAAACTTTAGTGGCGACGGGGAAAGGGCAGGAGGTGAAGGGAATGTTGGAGGTGGCTATGGTGGTTGTGGTTATCGTGGGGAACTGAAACTGTTAAAGATGAACAAAGTTGGGGAAAAGATGTATAAATTATTAGTTAACTAATTGAGGAATATTCTGATGCAATGCAGCTTTATATTCAGTCAGTGTATATGGACACGTGTCATTAATTTGTGAGTGTAACACTAGATGTTACACTATTGTGTAACAGGAGATTTGAGGCGACGATTATCAGATGAATTTATTTAAAAAAACTGATTTTGTGTAATTATTTTTTATTTTAAATAAATGAATTTTTTGAGTTTGTAGAGCCGAAAAGTGATTAAAACATGGAGAGCCGAACAACACAAAAATTCAAATCATATGGTTTCAGTTTTTTTAGGTAATTTGAGACTCCTCCTTACTACTAGGTAGTATATGACAGAAGTGAAGTACTTGAACGTTCATCCCAAATTGATTTAAAGATTCTGATAAGAAAATTATTAATTGGCACATGCTGAATCTACATGCACATTTAATTAACGGAACTACTTAAAGGCAATGTTGTTAAAACCGGACTGGACCGGCCGGTCCGATCGGTTCAACTGCGAACCGGAGGTTGGTCCGGTCCGGTTTACCCCCTAAAACCACTTAATTTAAAAATCAGTCTGAATCGGGTCGAACCGGTCCAAAACCGGTGAACCGGCGAACCGGTATGGACCGGTTCAACCCGGTTCCGAATTTTCTTTTTTTTTTCTTTTTTCTTTTTTTTATTTTTTGATTTTTTTAAATGTTAAAATTAAACTAAAAATTCTTGTAAAATGTGGGATTTGAACACCCGACCTCTAAGGTGAAACATAACTTCCTTACCATTTGAGCTACATCATTTTTGTTGAACTTTTAGTACAAATTAAAATTTATAAATATAGAAACTGTAGCCAAATTAACATTTTATACATTATGAATGAAAATTAATACTCAAGTAATAATTTGTTATTAAAATTTGTTCTATAAAATATTTATTTACAATATTATTTTTAGGATAAAGAGTCAACTCGATATATTATGCAAATTTGACTTTGAATATTAGACTTTTATACATAACAATATTTTAAAATTTATGAATTTCTTAGTTTTTTGTATTTTTAACTTACACTTTTAAATTTTTATAAAGAAATGTAATCATATTATATTTATATGAGCATACAAATTAGTATCATATTACCGTTATGATATAAGTTAGATAAATATTATATGATTTAATTTAAGTATATTATAAGATTTTGTATATTTTTAATCAATTGTAGGATAATGTTTAAATTTTATGCATATTACATATACTTTAAAATTAAATATATTTATTAGATTATTATGACGTCATTCGGTCTGATCAGCGGTCCGACCGGTTCGATCAGTAAAACCACTTACCAATCGGCTCACCGGTTCACTATCCGGTCCGGTTCTGAAAACATTGCTTAAAGGTAGTAAAATGCAGTAAATAAAAAGAAAATTGATCCATAATGATTTTGACCATGCATATATGGTCAATAAAGGCAAGGTATCGTGCGATTTCCTCAGATACCAAGAACTGCAATGTCATATTTCGAATCTTTTACGTGTCGGGCACAAGACACTGTTGCATATATAGTTGCATGGCTGGATTCATACATATACATATACATATGTCTTAGTTATTTGAATTCTGACATATATATGTATACATATTTTTGGACACTGGTTAATTTTGGTATTTTGTAAGTATTCAATTCGATCGATTATTGGCACCGAAGAAATTAAAATAATAAAGGCAGATGAATTGAAGTAACCGCTACCGCTGTTGAGTGTGGAGTTCATTTGGTTCAGATCATTGGAATTGGAGCTTCATTCGTACCTCTGAAATTAATTAATTAAACAACATTCCAAAAGAAGTTATTTATAGCTAGGGGTGAACGCGGTCGAGTTTGGGTGGGTTTACATGAAAAAATCAACCCGATCCAAAACGTGTGGGTTGTCAATTTTTTAAACCGCACCCACGTTGTTATTTTCATAAACTGCCCGGTTCGGGTGGAATGGGTGCGGGCGGGTTGAAAGGAACAATGTCATAAAATCTTGACATCAAAATATAAATAATTAAGCATATAATTTTAAGTTCTTCAAACAACAAAAAATATGTGTCAAATATGTTCAGTTACTTTTGAAATTAAATTCAAGAAGCAAAAAGTACAAAACTAGAATATAATCAATTATTTCTTACTATTTAAATCAACAGTCTCCACAAAAAATAATATTAGAAGTCCCCAAAAAAAATTCATTACAAATCATTACTCACACATTACAAACAATAACAGATTAGTGAAGTTCACTCTTTAGGAAAAAATATATTAATATATATGTACCATTAACATTAATTAATATAAACAAAAAAGTTGAAGAAAGTTTGTTTATTTGTTCTTCTTCATTTGTTAATAAATATATTTTATATCACACTTTGATTAAACAATGAATAAAAAGTACATCAAGGATGATTAAGTGCGAGTTGCGGGTGGATCGGTTTTTTAACGGTCAAACCCGTCACCCGACCCATAACGTGCGGGTTTACAAATTACCAACTCGTACTTGATTATTTTAAAAATAAAACCGTCGGATTGCGGACGGATTGGAGCGGATCGGACGGGTGAGTCGGGTGGAACAGGTTTATAAACACCCCTATTTATAGCTGGCAGTGGCAACCCACCTCAATATCAAACCCAAACCAATTACACAATGAATGAGACAATTTAGTGTGAGGTTAAAATTAATTAGATGATATGATCGTCGGGTTAAAAGAAGAAATTATCTTCCTTTTAAAAATAAAAAATAAAAAACCCGTTTTCTTTTTAGAGAGGATTCTGTTAACAAGTTTAAAAAGGATAAAACTTTTTTTACCATTCATTTGCACTTAAGCTCACCTCATTTTGGGAACATTCGAACTCTACTATAGACATAAAGTCTGATCATTCGTCCTTGTGGCAGGTGACAGTGACACAAGTAGTATGTTAATACATGTGATATTGATATTCTAATATTTGATTTTCTCTCTTGATATTGGAACATAGTTCTTTGGCTCTCTATTAAAATTTTAAAGTAGCAATTTACCTTCTATAATTGGAGATTATAACTTACTCGTAAAAACTGAGAGTGGTTGTGAAAAATATTGTTGTAACATAAATGAGTAAATTATAACATTTATTATAACACAGGGGAGCAAATTGCCACATTTATCATAGAATAGGGGATAAAGTAACACATTAACATAACACAGAGAGGTAAAGTGCCACATATAAGATGGGAAGTTTAGTCAATTCATGTCTTTTATAAGCTTAAAAATGTAAATTAGGCAGTGTAAAACTTTTATAAAATTATAAAAGGATAAAATATTTTTTCCCAAATCAAAGGAAAGTAAATTGAACATTATTCCAACAGGGTAAATCGCCATTAACTTTATTATTGTCAAATGGCCTTAGGGATTCGAAAGCATGAATGTAATGTGAAAATAATCCTCATTATTTAATAGGTTAACCTCTTGGGGTTAACTAGTTAAAGAAAGGATTGAGTAATTGTGGTATGAATAGTTTGGTCATGCTTGCGTCGAATTGGTCCATCATGAATGAATACTGAAAAATAAAATAATCGTTTTAAGGGATATATCACCAACATAAAAATACATATAAGATGTTTACAAAAAGAGGCATCTCTCTCAAAACCATCACCCATATTGTTAATTTGTTTAGTTTATATTTAATATATTCAATATGTGACCCTAGTATCAATGAAAGAATTATAGGTTCGGGGAAAATTCTTGTCCAAACCTGACTTGGCCAAACTCATCCAACCACCAAGCAAGTGTATTGCATTTGCTTTGTGATTGGTCACTCTCCTGGGAGTTACATCCAATCCCAAAGCAAATGTATTACACTTGCCATATAATTGCTTTGGGTTCGGCTAAACCCGGTCTGGGTAAGAATTTTCCTAGGTTCGGAGAACACACTATCATAGTTTGTATACACTTATTAGCTTCAAGTACATGCATAAGCGCTAAAGTCAATGAAGGTAGAATTAATTCAAAATGGAGTGAGTAGAGAGTTATATAGGCATCTCCAACCCAATGGGGTGGATGGGAGGTGAGTTGGAGATGTCTCGGGGGATGCCCAACAGCCGACTCCAATCAATCGTGGGGTGCTTCAAAGTCCTAGGGCAATCCCCGGTCGGCGCATTTAGCCCATTTGATACAGCGAGTGGCGTCACATGTTGTGTGTGTATATATATATATTATTTTTAATTTCTTTTTCTTTATTAAATTAAAAAAATGCTTTTTTTAAAAAAACTTAACTACAATTGAATAAATTTATTTATAAATTTTGTGTAAGAATAATGTTATATTTTAAAATAAATATGTAACATTATTAGTTTTAATTTGAATTTTTAAATTTATCTACGAAAGTAAAAATTAGACAAAATGTATAAATATTTAAAATTTAATTTTTCGTATTTTGATAACAGGTGTAGTATAAGATTGTTAATTTAAATTTTAAAATCTTAAATTTACAATTTAGACAAAATAGAATACGATTATTATTATTATTATTATTGAAAAAAATGTGAGAGTTGGAAAGTTATTATTGTTATTAATATTGTACTACCCCATTCGGTTGGAGATGACATAGCCCGAGGGATGGGATGCCTCGGAGGATGGGTAGGAGATGCCCGGGGTGAATTGAAGATGACGTAATATATAATTAGCCTATTATGTCTGTAGTAGTGGTCCATTGCATGATGAAGCCCTTAAGAGCAAACAAATGTAAAAACCAAAGACATTGGCCCAAAACTTTATAGATTTCCTTTTCCATCGATCCCCTAGCTAGCTTGTTGTCTATACATATTAAGACTTGAGGTTATAATTTCAGGATAAAGTGACATTGTACATGGCAAAAAGTAATTGATGGAGCCCAATTTTTTGATTGCAAAAATATTTCATGATAGGTCATTGCCATGGCTCCCCTACAATTATTCGATTATAAACACTAGCTAGCTAAATAATAATGAAATTCTCAAAAAGAAAAAAGAAACATGGTAAACATGATATATATTCCATCCTCAGAATTGAACATGGATAAGTTGTTTTTTTTAACCAAATTGAGGACGTTGAATATCCGAAAATGATTTGAATATTAATCGGTCTTCAAATAAAAAAATCAAGTACATACTTGCTGATTGTGCTTCTCAAATATTATAATACTATAATTAAAAGAAATTATATAGGTAGATCGCTCAGCCAAAAGACTAACTAGCCAGTGGCTCTGCAAACAACTAGCTAGATCCTGATCAAGTCAAAAGATCTAGTCCATGGTCTACCTACTCGAACAACGTCCAATGCATAATCGACTAGTCATTCAATGGCTTAAAACCCAATTAACATTCGAGTCATGAACAATAGACTAAAGTGATCAAAATCAAAATAAAATACAGTTATCATGTAGTTATAGGTAAATAACCCTCATATTCCGACCCAAATTTGTTCACTTTTGAATACGAAGATATAAAAAAGAACAAATCATCAAATATATTAGTATATTTATTTTGTGATTAAGTGAATTTAAGTTGTTCGAAACAACTAGAATATTCCAGTTATAATGCTCTCAATTAATGACATTATTTTCCTAGTTGAGGAGATGTCAATTGGTCCGTGGTAAACTTTTTACTACGATGTGAATTGATAATTTCATGAAGTTATTTTACTAGAATTGTTATTCGATTACTTTAAAATAATATTAATTTATGTAATTAGTTTTTGTTTGATTGAATCTAATTTGGCCGATGGTCTTCTAATCATGGATCAAAATTTCGTTTCTTCTGTATTTGATCAGTAAGTTTTTGAAAAAATTTCCGAAATACTAGAAAGAATGTAAAAAAAATTGCTAAAACAAGTAAAGTAGGAGAGTCTCAAGACAAACAAATAGTTAATCAATTTGCTTAAGAATTAAATCTTTTAACAAAAGGCTAATGTTAAATTTATTTTAAAAAAAAAAGTACAAACAAATAGTTTTAAAATTATATTTTCTTTTTTTTTCATTGATTTAAAAACAAAAAAAAATTGATGTTTTCAACAGAAACGATGAAAATTTAATCTGATCCTTGTTTTCAACCGTAGGGATAACTTGCCACACTAACATTTGGACCATTTTCAAGATTGAAGGACTAGACTATTTGAAGGATTCGATCACTACAATAGCCCTTTATTTTTCTAATCATTGGGTAATAAGTTTGAACTTTTTGGGATCCTAGAAAGCGAAGAAGAGGTCAACCACCATTCACAATTGGTCCCCTGCCCAATTTGGGCCAAGTAAAAGAAAAAAGATCGGAGCATAATATAATTAGAATTAGAATAGAATATGGGACTGAAATGGGCCAAAGAGGACAAGTGGATTCTGAAGATAAGTAGATAGATGTACAAGTTTTGTGTGCCAAACAAAGGGAATCACCTTGGAAGAATTATTAATTTTGTATAATGGTCTAAAGGCAATTGAGTCCAAGTAATTCTAACATGTTAAATGAAGACACTTGATTGAGTTTTCAATAATCAGACTTAGGAAACATCTGAATTAAATCTCCACTCGGATTAATTCACCTAAGTTGGACTGAGTGCAAAGCGAATTAAAAATCCGCCCATTGACAGCTCTATTTAGTCGAACATTGGTCCAAATTTGGTGAGCCAACTTTCGGCCCAATAAAACTAAGCCATACAATTGGGCCATTAGATTAACTGGCTCTGGTATAATGATTTTGGAACATTGGCCAAGTTCAATCTTCTTAGAATGTCTCATTTTAGGCCGAATGTTAATAACATTGATTCTATAATCTCTACAAAACAACACTTAGTCACGTGTTCATTTTCTACTAATATGAGTTATTCTCTTAATTTAATATTAGTGTTTGGTGATTGAGTTTTTATAAAATTTGATTGTAATTCGATAGATTTCTGATTCAGCGATTAGATATTAATGTAGTCATTGTTTCTCTTAAGAAAAATATAAGTCCACGTGTTGGCTTCTATTGTAATTTTTATACAAAGTAATCTGTAATATAAAACAAATTAACAAAAGTAAATGAATAAGAAGAAGATAAAGAAAATATCTGGCATTTACAAATTTGATCTCCAATTATTATTATTAGGTACAACGCAAAGCTCAAGCGGCAACATATCTTTGCATGATCAAGATGACTTATACTTTTGAGACAAATCCGTATGGACTTGTACAATTTGTAGACATTTTTTGACAAAATGATATGCTTTTTAATTAATATTCTAAATTTTCTTTATCTATCCAGCGAAAATTTATTAATAATATTTCATATTTTAATTCCTTTTGTTGTACTGAGTTGAATCATACAATATTTAAGTTCCAATGTTTAGCTAACTGTAATAAAAATAATAACAAAGGTAAAAATTCCAAAGTTTTATCAATAATTACCTAAACAAATAGTAATTGCCCCAAAATAAAACTGGAATTCGTGTAGAGTAAACAAGATAACATTACAGTCAAATCAATTCTCTCAATAGTACATCAACTTTAAGACATAATTATAAAAGACATACTTGGGTCTTTCTAAAATAAGATTTTATAGAACATAAGTGTATATGAGATACCTCATCTCAGCCATTAAAAAAGTCAACAACCAATCTGAATCACAAATTTTGGTCAAAATGTCCAATGATGATGTGGCATCGGACATTTAGAAAAAATAAACATATGTTAAATTACATATTAACCCTTTAATTAATATGTTTAAAAAAATCTCCCTAATCTCTAATTAATATCAAATATCTTTCCAAAACAAAAACAAAAATCGAGAAAATTGCACTTTTCATACGAAATTTTTGCCTACTTTATATTTTTCATACCAAACTTTTCAAAAAGACACATTTCGTACAAAAGTTGGATAACTTTTTTTTATATTTCATTCGGGCGCTAGTTTTTGGATGAAAAATATCACGTGCCAAATATGTGTCCGTTAACTCACTATTTTTATCTCTCAAGGGAACATTTACAATTGAACACAAAGTACCTAAAATCTTGAAGGGGATAATTGCAAATATTGCAACCCCGCCCAATTCCTCTTCATTCACCTCCGAGACCACAACACCGCCCAGCCCCAATTCCTCATACCCACACAACCCCATTTTCATTTTATGATTAGGATTTTCTTTTTTAGCAATCTCAATTAGTTCTAATTTCTTAACAGAAATCAAATCATTTTAATATCTTTTGTATTATAATACATATTTGAATTTTACCACCTAAAGTATAAAATAAGTACGTATGAGATTCGTTGCATTTTTCACCCTTAAATGATTTTATGCCAATTTCGATCGCCAAAAAACTCATATATGCACCTCACATGTATTTTAAGAGTAAAATTAGTCAAAACATGACATGCATTTTTTACTTTCTCTTTACAAATAAAATATTTTTCTACTTAACTTCGGATTTCTGGTTCTTTTACATGAGCGAAGTATTTGGACTTGTAAGAAGTGTTGTGACTAAAGGGGCACAATATTTTCCGCCGAACAAAATTTAAATAAAATTATTTTAGGCGGTAATTAAAATGATTATTTTGTACATATGGGTGGTAAAGTGCAAGAATATGTAACTTTGGGGGATAAGATTTTTGTCAAATTTTTAAAGTGGACTTCATAAATCATATGAAAGCTTTTATCAATTTTTTTTTTAAATAACAGGGGTTTATTGCAAAAAAATTGTTGTCGGGGGTTAATGATAATATTTTAATTTAAGGGGATGTTTTTTCATCATTTGATGGGGTAAAATTGTCATTTCGACTTGAGAGGGATATTTTTGCTAATAATAAAAAAAAAGTACAGGGTTCCTTTTCTAATAAAAATAACATATGTTTTTTTAATTAGAAAATGCACAAGGGGTGTTGTTGAAATTTACTCATAAAAAAGGGTAAATTTGTCTTTGAGAAAATAAATTATTTTAACTTTAATTTTAAGGGGACATGTGTCATCAAGATAAATGCTATCTTATGTGCTCTCCATCTCTCGAAATCTCATTTTAGAAGGACCCGACATACTTAAAAATCAGTATTCATTTGATACTTTCATGACTCGCTTTTCTTATACAGTTATGCCTGTCTCCCTAATGGGCCCATTAAATATAAAAATGGACCTTAAATGTTTGGTTTCCAGCTGCAAAAAGAAGTGTGGCCCATTTCAGGTTTATCCAAAACAGGAATTAGTACTGCTTCCTAAAGATGCTTGCCATCTGTATTTGAAGCAACAAATCCGTGTGTAGCTGTACATTTTTATAGGAAAAATGCATAACCATTTTTATAATAATCGTCATTTGAAAATAAGTATAAAATTAATAAGAATAAGAAAAAAAATTGACGTTGTAGTTAGAGCTATAATCAAAATGGCATTTCAGTTAGCATCACTAAAATATTAGATAATTTGAGATGCACATTATTGATGTGTTATAAGTATATAACAACATATCAAGAGTTTGTCATATGATGGTTACTTCTAAACTGCACACACAACAAATAGGTTAAAAGAGTTTAAGGTACAACAATCAAGTGGTCAAAGGGCTTTTAGGGATTTCTCAAATCTCAAATATTTAACTAGGAAACTTTGGGGACAAATTGTAACTGTGAAAGTTTAGAGTATTTTTGGGCTCTATTGCATTTCACACTTCTAGGATATTTTATTATTTTATTTCATTAAAATAATTAATTAGTATGACTATATTTCAGTGGAAAAAATAAATTCAATGATTTTATTTTTTGAAAATTTGAAATAAGACAACTATTCTGCAGGATTAAAAACCTATACTTTATTATATATTGAAAATTTACACAGATGTTATGTCTTAGTTAAAAAAAATCAATTGTAATTTTTAATGATGGGCATAAATATAACTACCACTACAACAAAAAACATGTTAGGAGACACAGAAAAGTGTCCCTAGATGCACATCTTGGGACACTTACATGGTTCGGGACATTTATAAAAAGTGTCGCATAACGGTGTGTCGCGTCAACTGATACAACACTTTTTATGTGTCCCTAAATAAGGACGTTTATATGTGTCCCAAGGCATTATTAGGACACTTATAAAAGTGTCCCTATAACAAATTCTTAAGACATTTCTAAATGTCCTAAGACTAGTTTCATACAACATATATAAATGTCCCAAGCACATGACACTTACAAGTGTCCCAAATCATCATTTTCTAAAATTCCTACACAACAGCATAATATATATATATATATATATATAACAATTTAAATTATTTATCTAACATAAAGATTCAATTAATTAAACAATTCAAATATTTATCATGAAAGAACAAATTTTGTGACATAGTAGTAGTAGGCTAACATTGTAATTAACTTTCCAAGACAACAAATTACATAAGAGGTTCCCAAAAAACAAGTAAAATGGAGATAATGATCCATATCTTCGACTACGTACAATTGACATCAATTTCCATCTTCTTCCCAAGCAACCTATTCAAGGAATACAAGTTATTTCCTTCTTTCAAACAAATTAAATGCCATAAAAAATCAGAGATTTCAAGAAAACCTTGGTCATTTTTTGGACAAAAGTACTAAACACCTTATACATCAAAATACCTTTATAAACAACATGCATAAGGAATTTACAGAAGTCCAGTCAGAACCTACTCACACCAATTTTCATACTGAAATCCACAAACCTTCTATTCATGTAGCACATGAGTATTTTTTAGGGGTTTTTATGGCTACTAATTCATTGCAAATTTATTCTATAGCCTTTCTGTTATTGGAAATTATTTAGGTAGCAAACTTTCTTTACAAAAATGAGCAGCACTTTTTTTTAATTGAAAAAACAGTTTAGCAATCAGTAATTCTTATCTTACTCTTCATGATGATTAGCAACATAGAGCATAACCCGTTTCAAATAAAAAATGTTATATTAGTCTATAAGTGAAAAAACATGGAAAATATGTTGTATCAATGGAATATTAAACAACAGCAGAATACCATCGAGAAAACCAGATGATCTAATCACAATAATATTTTAACTACTACAAAGAGACAATACATTTGCACAAACTCATCAAGACAATTCATTCATTTACACAAGATGCCATGATTTAAACCATCACTTTTACACGAGCATACTTTCATACTACCGATCTTACTATAATCACTCCTAAAGCAAGATCTCAAAAAATAATACTACACTTCAAGAACTTTTGTTGATCTTAAATTAGTTACCTTGAAGGTAGATTGTGTTGAAGAAGGTAGAATCCTGGCCTTCTTCGCAAATTGTATCCGTGCTTAACATCTGGAAAAAAGAAAAGGAAAACCCAGTTAATATCTTTCCACTGAGACATACATTATTAAAAGCCATATCAAGGAATACATTTAACCCATTCTCATATTCTTTTGATAACCTTGATTTATGGATCCAACTCTTGTCCATCATTTACCTACTAAAAGTAAACAATTTATATAAGTATAAAACATCAAATGTAGCAAAAAATGCAATATGTAACTATATTACATGTAAGTGTTCTTATATTGTCAACTCTACGTAGACTTTCTAAGATATATTCATTCTAGCTAATTTTATGACACAAACAATTAGAAGAGTCAAAACTATTACCTCCCGTACTATCACTTGACAATCTTTAGAAGATGAGGCCAAATATTTCCCCTTGTGAGAAAATTGCAAAAGCCAGATTTGGCATATGTGGCCATATAATGTCTGGAAGGTTTACAGAAACTATTATTATATATCAGAGAAAATTGAAAAGTACACTATATATTCAATGACTTTTAGAGCTAAATGCAAAAATACCCCTGCGTTCTCTTTCATTAGCAAATTTGAAATTCCTTCATAAATCATAGCTAGGGAGGTTATTAACAATTTTTTAAATGATAAGGGGTGTTTTTGGCATCTTTTGGTGGCACAGGGAGGGGTTTCTGGTAATAAGGCAATTAATCATAGGGGGAATTTTTGCGAATGTAAACAAAATTGTATATAAAATGTAATTAACATCAGTCAGTCACCTGTATAGTGATGATCAGTAAACAATGATAAACATAGACATGAAAATGCTGTCATATTATGTTTTTACTTAACATCAACAACATAGCATTTTTCTTTACTATTCCCAACTCTGCTATACCTATACATACCCCTGTCATTTTAAGTTTTTAACCACCACAGTCACAAAAAGAAATTAATCCCACATTTATCTGGTACGATAAATAGCAATAAAAATAAAAATTAAAAAAGTATTTTTGTTTATTGCACTCCTTTTCCGAAAACACACTATCAGGTTTCATAAAAGATTAATCACAGATGATTTATATATATACTGCCACTGCCATTCATATTTATATATATGTGTATATACAGAATTGTATGTTGTTGAACTTAAGCAATCCAAATTGTATATATATGATAAATGAAGTACATGACTACTGCCACTGCCATTCATATTTCTAGCTCAAGCAAGCAAGCTTAAGCAAGCTTAAGCAAGCTACTTTATATGACTTACAATCATTGAAGGGATTTTTCCGTCTCACTTTCTTACCATCATTGCTTACAATCTATTACATCAAAAATTTGAACCAAAAAACATAAGTGCTACTCAAACGGAAGATCAGATACATAAATTGTACTAAAGAACTAACCAACTTTGAAGAGGACTTTAGAGCTTGTGCCATCATATGATTATTAACACCGAGGGACTTGAGTTTCTTTGTAGTTGTAGCAAAATTTGTCGGAACTGTTGAAAAAAACAGAGGTTGAAGATAAAGAAAATTCAAGAATGTTTAAGCTTGTAAGATTTTTTTTAAAATATTTCAGAATTCTTACCATAGTCTTGGGGATCTTTGCACATATGTTTAGCAAAAGGATTCATTGGCTGCATATGATATATTTAAGTATTAGGATTCAAATTAACATGTGATAAATTAAGTAGTATCCTTGTATGGTTTCTATTTGAGAATATACATAGATTTACGATCACTTTAAAGTTGTACCTCCACCTCCACCTTCACCTCCACCACCACTACTACTGCTCTACCATCAATCTAATTTCCTCTCCCTACTTCCATTTTTCTAATTCCAGTCCTACTGCTTCTTGAATTCCTAATTCTCTAAGGTCTAATAATTACAATTACACCACTAGTAGATATACTCATCAAGACAAAGGAAAAGGTTCCATGTCACTAGATTTAAATAAGTATAAATTGATAATTGGTTTAACAACATCCATGATTACTGTGATAACTTATTGAATGATACTAAGATAGTTGAATAGAAAAACCACCTCTAATTGTAACATATTGTTGATTCTTTACTTTCCAATCCTCATCGAAAATAATTGTGCATTAAACAAAATTGCAGTCTTCCATGATACTAAAAATCGAAAAAATTGATTTAAAATATGTGGTTAATTTAATGAAATATACCCCAGGCTCTCAATCTAATTCAATTTCATATTACATCATACCAGTCAATACTAGTTACTGAATTAATTAAAATAAATAAACAGACAAAACTATAAAACACAAATCAGAAAGCTTCACTGGCTATATTAAATCAAACCTAGCAATAAATTAAAATCAAGCTAGTTCTATTCACAGTCAAAATAATTAAACTAATAAAATTGAAAACGTAACAGATCCAACATAGATTGAAGATCAATTGAAGGTGATGCAAAGAAGTCAAACAGGAATGTCAAAATCAGAAATATTGAACCAAATAAACAAAATCGTTGAATCAAACAAACACATATAGATTTGCTTTATCAAGGAAACAATATGAAATTTACCTCAGAAAACCAAATAAACAAAATCGTTGAATCAAACAAACACATACAATTTGCTTTATCAAGGAAACGATATGAAATTTACCTCAAAACACCTCTGTAATGTACGTAATTGCTTGGAGAGAGAATTGTGTAAATAGGTGAGCTGAAATTGTTGAGAGGATCCGAAATTGTGAAGCTAAATTATTAATAGAATGGCGAAATTGATGAGAAAATCCGAAATTTTCGAGCCAGATTGTTGAGAGAATCATTGAGCTGAAATTGATGAGAGAATCCAAATTGCTAGGAGAATCCGAATCGCGAGCTAAATAGTTGAGCGAATTCGAAATTGATGAGATAATCCCCAAAGGTGTTGAGAGAATGTGAAAATATGGAACCCTAGTGAATGTTTTAATTTTTGGTGAGAAAAATGTTATAATTTGGGTGAGATAACGTTCTTTGTAGTAGTTTTTTTATTCTGTTCAGTTTTAAGTTTTAAAATAAAGCATTTCTTTTTTCTTTATTTTCTCTTTGCTTTCTTTGAGACGTTTAACACTAAATGTCACATAGTTAATATCTTACGACATAAACCAATAAATGTCCCATATTAAATGTCCCATCATCTACTTTTTGTTGTAGTGTACATTTATCAAACATAAGATTTTATAATTTTATATGTATTAATAAAAATTCAAGTTGATATTACTGCTTAAGTGGAAATGTGTGCTTTTAATATATATTTTCCTGATAAATTTATTAAATTTTATTTTAACATAGCAATCTTTGTACAACTAAAAATTTACAATCAACACCTAATTGACTAGGGATAATTCGTAAAACGATTAAATAGCCACAAATTAACGGCGAAATTGAGATTTTCTAAGACGAAGTAAATTTCAATGGCCAATGAGGTTATAGAGTGGCAATCACTTTCATATCTGAGGTCCAATGATCAAGATGTCATATGTTTAATACTAGTGTTTCGTAGTTGGTTTATTATTTTTAATTTTTTGTACTTTGACAATTATTGAAATGATTTCTGATGCAATGATTGATGATTAATGTATTAAGAAAAATTACTCCCTCCATTGACTTTTATTTGTCGTTTTATAATTTCAATGTAAAATTAATGTTATTTTACCAATTTTACCCTTCTTATTAATACTTGTCATTAATGCTAATTAATTTTAAAATTATTTGATTAAAAGGGTATTTTAGAATTTTTACTTTAAAAAAGTGACTATTTATGACATTTCTTAATTCGTGTGCAATCTTCCATAGCGACAAATAAAAAATAAAAACATAGGGAGTAAATTCCAATGGGAGTTTAAGGAATTTCACATATAACTGGTTTAATTTTGGCTGGCGATATTGCCAGAGCAAAGATTGTTGCTGCCAGAGCAATATTTCTTAATTTTCTATTATGTCCCTCCTAGTAAAAATCACAACACTTGAATTTCTCTCTCCTATATTACTTCTTTTTAAAATTGACAACTTAATCTTCTCTCTCCTATTAATGTATTAAAAAACTTTGTTTTTTTTTTTTTTTGTTTTTTTTTGCACATGGAACTTTGATAATAATATTATATATATAGACCAACGGAAAAAGTCTATAAATTTTATTTATATTTTCAAAATCAAAAATATGCTCAATGTTGAGCAAAAGTAGGTACTTTTAAACCTCTCAAATTACTTTACGCTGATTTGGCTAAAAATCAAGTAAAATGGTTAAAAATCCGTTTTAATGATTTCATTTTAAGAATTTGAGAACTCATTTGGAGCTCAACTCAATAAATTAAAAATAATAATAATATATATGTAAAGATTAAGTTGTACAAGCACGATTCATGTTTAACTCGATTAAAACTCATTTGAGCCTACTTCATTTAACTATCAAACATAATTTCGAGCTCAAAAAAAAAAAAGTCTAACAAATTCTTAACAGTGTTTTACCTTTTTTTACTTTACTTTTACACATTTACTCGGGTTTGAATATACTTAAATTAAAAATAAAGTATAAAATAATAATTTCATAATATACTATCATCAGTTTCAATTGTTTATGGTGTGGTTTTCTTTTCCTTAATTGTTAGCCAAAATTTCTGGACATTCACTACTTGGATAGCTACACAGTAAATAAAAAATGAAACGGCAAGATATTATTATTATTATTATTATTATTTTGATATCTTATTAAGTAGAAAGGAAAATATTATCCTCATCAGCTTTTTTATAGAGAGTAAGAGAAGAAATATATATTATAGATGTATTTCTGTGTTTAGAGATTAAAAAAAAAAGTTAATATTAATAGTGTATTAATAAGAGAGAGAAGATTTTAAAAAGAAGTAATATAGGAGAGAGAAATTAAAGTGTTGTGACTTTTACTAAGAGGGACATAATAGGAAATTAAGAAATATTGCTCTGACACCAACAATCTTTGCTCTGGCAATATCGCTACCCTTTAATTTTTTGTCATTTATTTTAAACATTGGGGGCACGTTCTGTATAAATTACCCTCAAAATTATGCAAATAATAAATAATACTATATTCACACTCTTAAGAAAGTTGCAGCTTTTATTACTATAGGATATGATTAAATATTTCGCGTTTAAAATATGTAGAATTCAGTTGAAAATCTTGGAAATTGACAAGGTGGACGTATCCTCTCACTGAATTCCATGAATAAATTGCTGTGCTTTAAATTTTTTAATCAACTCTTCATATTTGATTCAATCAAAGTTTCTACTATCTGCGTCACTTACTAAAGAAAGAGTGATTTAAAATAAAATCGTTAAATAGTAGTAATATTTAAAACTCTGAAACTGTGGGTATTTGAAAATTGAAGGTGATATATTTTGATTAAAATTGTATATTAATAATTAATGCATCGAATGAAAATGAAAATCTTACGTTATATCACATGCAATGTAACGCAAGCATCTAACTGTTCTCAAATATAAATAACATAATTCATAAAAAAATTCATAAATAATGTAAATGACATTTATAAGATAGTAGATTCGAAGCCCATAACTTGAGGAAGAGGTAAAATTGTTAGGGCCTGTTTGTTTGGTGTTTGGGAAAGTAGTTTGGGAGAGTAATGGAGGTTTGTGAAATAATCTCGATTTACGTAATATTGTTTGTTTGAGTTTTGAGAGAGTAGTTTGAGAAATAAAGTAGGTATAGGTTTTTTTGTAAAAGTTAGGTTGTAGGTGTAAGATGTGTAAGACTTTATGTCAAATCGTGTTTGTTGTGAGATAAATTGTGTAAGAGATATGTTATTTTATGTCAAATCATGGTAGAGTTTATATAGGTTTTGTTTAGAGATAAGAAAATTGTGTTTGTTTGGGTTTTGAGAGAGTAGTTTGCGAAAATTGAAAAATGAAAAATTTATTTCAGAAAATGAAAAACATGTTTGTTTGGTATTTCCCAAACAAGAAATTTTTTTGGAAAACGCCAAACAAACAGGCCCTTAGGTTTTTTACAACATTTATGTATCATCATTTTAATAGAAAAAGTGCCGACTCGAAGCCCTATGCTATACACGTGACATTTTCTTTGTTTTATACAATCTTCCATACCTGCATGGTTTTATCGAGAAGAGAAATTGAATAGTAGTATTACAAAAGAATTTCAACAAAAAATACCAAGTAATTAATTGGAAATTCTAATTTTCAAAGAATTTGATTCACAATACAATTGCACAATAATATCAACAGAACGAACCAAAATGTATGTACAAGGAAAGTTGTTTTGTAGATGCAAACAATAAAACTGTAAAATATATAAAGTTTTCCGTAATCCTATAATGTATTGAAAATGTAACATAATACTACCCTCGCTTTCATATTAATTGGCACATTTGTCAAATTTATTTATTTCAAATCAATTGGTATGTTTGGGTTTTCAAAGTAATTTTTTTCAATTTTGTCCATTTTTCTCATTGGAGTTGAGAAACTCAATGGTCACCACTCACTAATAAAAAAATTAAAAAGTAGTCATCATTATAAAGGGTATTTGAAATATTTTACCATAAAAAGTAGATTATGTAATTATAAGATTTCTTAATCTATGTGAAAAATAAGAATGAATCAATTAATATGAAACGGAGAGAGTAATATATAATAAAAATAAAAAGTGGGCGTCTTGTTGTATGTTTAGTGCGTATTTTTATGTTAGAATGGATTTTATTTGGGACACACATAATCTAAAGATTTTCCAATAATTAAAGAAGCAGAACTAACTAGTGTGTTTGCGTGTGAAAAGAATGGCTAACTTGAAAAGGTTTGTAACATTGGGTCTGCTGCTGATTAATTACCTGCTACAATTTCCTTGTTCCTTATCAACCCCACGACTTATCTTTCTTGTTAAATTAATTATATATTTGCATCAATTTCATCCCCACAAGATAAGAGTTCAAACAAACAAATATCCTACTATTAAGTTTTAAATAAATATACATGCATTATCATATTTTTGGGACTTTTGCAAATATATTTTTAGTTATTCCTATATCAATTTCTGCAAATAGTTTGAGTTGAGCCGCGGGACTTTGTTTTGTTTTTTTAATTAGTTAAAATTGTAATAAAGTTTGTTTTGATAAATAAATAACTCTTTTTAAAGAGATTTATAAAAAACTTGAACTTAAACGAGTTTCACTTGAATCAAAATATCAAATACGAATTGAGCTCAATCAACTAGTTTGAGACTGGTAGAAAGCTAACTCACTTTTATCTTATCTTCTTGATTATTGAGTCTTGATCAAACCTATTTTAAATTGTTTAATTTCAAAATGAAGTTATAATCTATACCAAATTGAGTTCAAAAAATATTTTAATGTTTTATTCGTCTGCAGGTTAATTAATGTTGATGCTGAATATTTAATGTAGTTGTCATCAGCCTCTCAAATAATTCACCCCCCTAAACAACAATGCTCATTTATCTAATCAAAATAACCCTTGAATATATAAGGAGTAATTATTTATTTAATTTTGTTAAAAAATAACAATTAATATTGATGACTGAGAATTACCTGTAGTAAGTAAGTAAGTAGTCATAATTTTGTGGGGCATGCATTAATTTGTACCAAATAAATCATTCAAATGGAATTCTATATATTATGTTGGCTTATGATGACAGCACCATGCATTGTACTTGGCATTAGTGTAATAAAAATATAAAATCATTGCAATGAAAAGAATTAATTAGTGGAACACAGGTACTACTACTAGCTCCTCCCTTTTTGCGTTAGCCCACAATACATATATATATAGAAAGCGATTGAGGAGGAATTTGCCGATGGTTCATTTCCCCTCTCGTCCCCACCCCAATTAAGCCCCACCTCAAAAAAAAAAAAAAAAAAAGAAGAATATAATCAAGTCTATGTTATAATACATGTTAATTAATTTTTTAGTTTCAATAATATAAGTTTGACACATATACAATCTTGTTAAAAATGAGTATACATACAATCAATAATTATTCATCTGTCCTCTATGAAAATTAAATTAACTTACTGGTTTCTCGCTTGAGCCATTTCTTCCCCACCATCATCTCTAATCATTTACGAGTACAAGTAGAATACAAAGAAAGGTCGACATCCGCTTCGTGATCGATAGAAGCTTTTCATTTGTTAATTTATGAGAAAAATTCAATCTCGATATAAAATCAATTCAACAGTAATACATACGTATTCAATTTTATGTAACTGATCATTCAGTATAGACAAGTCACAGAGAGGTTGCGAGAAAAGCCGAATAGGGCTCTATTATATTTGGGTGCCCCTGCCCTTCAATTTTTTTTTTATATTTTGAGAATTGAAATGTCTACATCAATTCATTGTGCAACTTAACTTATGCATGATGTATATAAAACGAGGCTAGTCAAGTCACACTAAAAATCTTGCAAACAAATGACCTAAACAACAAGTCATCATACTTCCCTTATCCTATAATTAATTAATTAATTAATTGGCATCTTAATTAAAAGAAATATTGATTGTGAAACATCAACTAGGGAGAAAAACGTACTATGACATTAATTCTTTCACCAATTCAATTAGTTATTTTCCTACCTACATCATTATTCTAATCATCTTTGACAGTGATCTTTACTTAGAATAAGTACAATTATAGACTAACACAAAGTCAAGTTGCGGCGATACGGGGAATTAAATAAATTATGTACGTATCTTATTATGCTTGCTATATAATTGACATTTTCCTAATTAGATTTCCAAAAATAAGACAAGTTTTTTGCAATTGTCTAGTATTAGATTCAACTATTAATGCTATTATATTTATATTAGTATGCTGGTACAAAAATCGCAACATAAACTATTTAAAGATATATATTAAGAGTAATAAAAACATTATAATTTATAGTTGATAGTGGGAGTCATCCTCAATATAAAAAGGTGGCTGAGAAATAAACACTATTTGAAATGATATGAAATCTATAATAGATCATGTTTGTCGCTTGACAAAGACTCTGCAGAATATCTATACACCCTGTGGTCCTTGAGTCAAATTGTCCTATGAAAATACTTATTTTAGTAAAACGAGAAAAAAAAAAATAGGGTTTTAAAGGGAAAATTAGTTACATAATACTATGCTATTAATGACACAAGTAATTTAGGATTAAAAAGCTTTAGTAAAATGGTCTCTCTACTTTTAGCAACGACGTGTAGTTAGTTAAAAAGAATAGTAACTCGGATACACATTGGCCGATATTATTGACACTTATAAGGTTTAGCCCGTCAAAATTTAATTTTTATTTATTTATTTATTAGGCCTTTAAAAGTTTGCTCAAAATGTTTATATATAGGACCCATTTGTTTGACGGGAATGAAATCTATAATTGGTAATTTGATTGCTTGGTATCAAATAATTATATTTGGTAAAAAAATCATATTCTGGGAAATGAAATAAATTCCTTAAAACTAGGAATATTGCAACCAAAATCTAGGAATATAAAACTCATATTCTCAATAGTATTGTGATTCATTTCCTATGAGATTTGATACTAAAATTAAGAAAGACATTATTGTCCCAAATTTTGTCCACATTTATTCTTCTCTCTCACGAATACTATTTGACATCAAAGTTGCTCCTCTCTTTTTGTCTGGTTCTTATCCTTCCCGCGAAATCATATCAAGTATATATATATATATATATATATATATATATATATATATATAACCATCTATTTTAATACACATTGATCCAAATTCTGAAAAACTTAGCGAGTGTGCAAATTAAGTAATGGGTTTAATCAATTTTAAAATCACTTTTTAAACTGTGATTCCGGCATCTTGAGCAATAGTTATTTAATCCATTTTTAATGATTACAATGGAATTTGGCTCATGAGAATAATATTAATTTTTTGTTTGCTTCAAGAAGATAACACATAATCGATGAATGCTTTTACTTGCATAATCAAATGATAAACTGCAAACTAATTTTACATGTTTTTTTTTTGTTATTCATGAACGTTATAAAAGTATTTATACAAAGTATAAGGTTAGTTTGTGAGTACTTTTTTTTTAGAAAATTAATATACATACTTTATATATAGTATATGTATAAGGGGTATTTTTGTGAACTTATTAAATATAAATTTCATTTCTTATTATTATCAAACATTAGAGAAGGAATTTGTCTAATTTCCTTGCTTAAATTCCAAATTTAACTCAGCCATCGTAATGAAATATTTATTTCTGAAAATCAAATTCCTTTTCAGATTATCTACAAACGGGTCCAAGGCCATAATTCAAATGTGTCTTCTTCACTTCTTCTCCTCTCCCACGGTGTGTGACGCTTTGGGCAAGCCCACATGGCTAGCGATGTAGTAATGGGCCCACCTACCATCTCTGGCCCACTTGCATTTCCCCTCTCCCCATCTCTATTTATCCCGGATATTTGTGTCAGATTCTGGCTGCTTTTGTCAGACTTTCCGGCCACTTCTTTTTCAATATAAACCAATTTTTGCAGCGACCCACACACGTTTTTACCGGAAAAAATAAATAAATTTAATTCTTCAATTTTGTCATGGAAATTGAACATTTATAGTTTTGACATGCAATTTATATTTTTTACAATTTAAGATACTGCAATTTTTATTCTAAATTTGGCAATATTAACATTAGTGCACATTAATTGCTACACAAACAAATAAATTTGGAGAGTTTTGTCATTTTGATTGCCTGCCACGTTATGATAATCTTCTACCATATTTTGTCAAATTATGTTAAAATGAAGAAAAAATAACACTTTATTTTTCTCCATTGTTTCCCCTACCTACTAAGTACTAGGGAAAAAATGTTACAATGCCACAATTTGTTTACTTGTGTGATAATTTACGGACAATAATTTTAATTCTGACTAATTTAAGACTTAAATTGCAAGTAATATGACAAAAAGTGTGATAACTTTAAACTCTAAAGATATAAAAACGTTTCATTTTCGCGTCTCTATCAAAGTTAAAGGACTATTATAGCTTTTACCCTTTATAAGGCATGAGCATTTAGCAATAATGTTAGACCTTTCTAAATTTTAGAACACATGTCGTTCATTATGTCATTCCATTACATATTTTAATAGAACTTATTAATTCATATTTTATGTTTAGGGTTTTCAATGAGTTGGACTCGAAGAAAATCAAAGTGGTACTGTCCGAATTTGATCCAAGATGCTATAGGATCATCACAAGTGCTACCCAATCCGGATATTCGATTTAAAGATCCTACAGAAATCGTAATTATTGTATTTTTTACGATCTTATTTTTATCGTGTTTATAATATAGTAGAAACTAATTTAATTGCACTAAATCATATACAGACACTTTATCACTTTATCTCTAATTTTCTAATTTTCCTCTGTTATAGGAGAATTATATTATGCAATAAGTAGTTTTAACCATAAATCAAGATTTTCATATTTTTCGTTGAAAACTCAGAAATTTTTTTGAATCTGAATCAATCGAAATAAAAATAAGATGTATTTTCGAAACTTTATATTTGTCTTGAAACTTTTTTTTTCTTAATTTAGTAACTATGTTCATAATTTTTCCTAGTTTTCCTAAAACTTTTTGAAAAATTTATTATATTTAGCTGACCGAAACATATATCGAAAACGAAATTTTGATCATGATTTTAACTTGAATCGAGTTTGATTCTACACAAATTGTTCAGTTGTCCTATTAAATAGTAATAATATTCTTAAAAAAATTATAAATCATAAAGCATGTTAAATGTGTAATTTTTTTTATGAAGTTTGGCTCAATATTTTTTTTTTTTGTTGTGCTACAACTACATATGATCAATTCAACAATTTTTTTTATAAAGCACAAAAAAAAATTGGATCATTGAACTTTATAACTCTTAAAAATTGGGGCTTTTTTGTTTGGCATCTCCCCCCCAAAAAAAAATCGTGTTTGAGAAAAATGAGACAAACACCATTTCTACTTTCTAAAATAAATTTATCATCTCTCAGTTTTTCAAAACTATTCCCCCAAAAGCTAAACAAACAACAATTTTCTTATCTAAAAAATACCTAAAACTCTACTTTGATTTGACTTAAATTAATTTATCTCTTACACAACTTATTTCATATAACAAACATGATTTGACATAAAGTCTTGTACACCTACAACCTAAATTCCCCCTAAAAAATTATATTCACCTTATTTCTCAAACTACTCTCCTAAAATACAAACAAATAACATTACGCAAATCGAGATTATTTCACAAACTCCTCCCACTCTCACAAACTACTAAACAAGATAATTGTTAATCCGGATATGACAACAATCTTCTTTGTGGTTGAGTGGTCTGAGGTATTGAGTCATGACAACAAAAAACGTGACGTTTCAGCTTACATATGATTTAATTTTGTGTTGCCCCATTGCTATCGGACATAGGCAAACACTCGGTCTTACAATAGATATCAGAGTCACGGTCACGAATTCGACTTCCGGAGGAACAATTGTTGGGATGCACATTGATAATTTGAGTATAACAACAATTACCCTCGTGGTGGATGACTTGGGATATGAATTTGCTCGGTCGAAACGTAATTTTGGTAGTTATGAAATTTAAAGATTAAAAAAATTGTACTTTGGTTATCAACTATAGTTTTTAGCGCTCGACCCTACAATAATATTTCCCAATTTAAAACCATTTTACCCAAACCTCTCCACCCTCTTCCCAAAACAATATATAAGGCAAACCTGGCCACTATTTTTCCTTCACAAACACACAAAATCATAAACAACTTTAATACACAAGAAATCATTGAAAAGTTAAAAGAGGAAGTATCTCCTCTCCTCAAAGAGCAAACTTGGTACCTGCAATAATAACTAAATAACAGAGTTCTTGAAAAGTGTCGTGAAAAATGAACAACCACAGCGCTTTTCCAGAAATATTACATTTTCTGAACACTTCAGAAAATACTGAAATGAGCTTGCTTGAACGGCAGAGAGTAATCCAACAACAATTGGGTTGTGATTTTCTGTTCGGAAATAATGATCAAAGTCTTGGAGATCTGCTAATGAAGCCCGACCCGGGGATGGAAAACGGGTCTGGGTTTGAAATGAGTTATTCAGTTCCGGGAACTGAAAAGGATGCTGCTTTGACTCTGAGCTCTGACAACGGAAGAGAGAGTTTCAGAAAAAGAAAGGCTGATTATAAGAATCAAAACCTTATTAAGGTGAAATTATATGCTCATCGACGTACTCTGTTTGATGCTCTGTTTTAAATTTTTATCTGAGAATGTATGATTTTCCCAGGAGAAAAAGATGAAGGGGTGTGCAGAAGAGGATGAATCCAAGAGCACCACCACCACTTCCACCACCACCGCCGCCAACAACAAGAAGAAGAAGGGACATATTGTTATAGAAGATAATTCGAAAGAGGTCCCAAAACAGGATTATATTCATGTTCGAGCTCGTCGTGGTCAAGCCACTGATAGCCACAGCTTGGCTGAAAGAGTAAGAAATATTTGAGTTATTCGCAGATTACACCTTTGTGTTAGTTTTAATTAACAAATATTACTTTATTAGCAAATATGCGACTGTCATCATAATATTGAATATAAGCAATTATCCATCTATAAGTATTGAATATATTATTTCAATCAATAAAATCAATTATAAAGATTTTGACCTATACACTGAAGTAAATACAAATGATAATCTAGTTTTTAGTATTAAAATAAAAAAAATAAAAAAAATAAAAAAAAGAGTATGAATTCTTTTGTTCATAACCAAAAAGATTATAGCATGCTTTAAGAATTTGACTCTTAGTGCATATATGGGTTTTATTGCTACATTTTTATGACCAGAGGGGGTATATGCTAATGAAAATAATGCTGGGTTGCATTTGCTAATTATAACTAACAGAAGGGTGTATTTTGCAAATAACTCTGGGAGCATAAACTATGCAACTTTTTCCTGTAAATTGATGCCTTCTTATGTTTGAAGAATTTTTCTTTTTTTTTTTCTGATAAAGGAATTTTTGGCTTGGCTAATAATTCCAGGTAAGAAGGGAAAAAATAAGTGAGAGAATGAATTACTTACAAGATTTAGTTCCAGGATGCAACAAAATCACTGGGAAAGCTGGCATGCTCGATGAAATAATCAACTATGTCCAATCTCTACAAAGACAAGTAGAGGTAGAAACAAAACAAAACAAAACAAATTGTCCTTAAAACATTATTTAGACTCATCGATCTTTGTAGCCTTAAGATTACTTACTACTAGTAAATCTTTCATGACAGTTCTTATCTATGAAACTAGCTGCAATGAATCAACGGCCAGATTTTGATATCAACAACTATTTACCGAAAGAGGTAAATAAAATGTTAATACAAAATGGGATTTGAATCTTCTCCATTACCATATGGAAAGATAAAGTTGCTACCTCGCTAATAATAATATTTATGCCTACAGATGTTTCAGACAATTGGAGGAGTATCATCGGACATGGTTAATAATCATGGTCAAGATCAGTTCAATGCATTAGGACAAGGAGTCTCGTGTTCGGGTTTAAGTCCATCAGATGTTGCTCTAAGGAGGACCATAAGTGCTCCCATACCCATCCCGGATGCAATTCTTGATTCGTCATGTATGAATGTAAGTTTTTTTTAATATAAAAAATTACACAAACTATCATAGAGGTATGTAATTCACTGCATTTACGATCCTGTGATGCTGATTCCCGAGGGAAATTGATGAGATCATCAAAAATCAAATTAATTTTTCTAAAAATACCCTCACCTAAGTCGGTTTGAGTAATCGTCATACATTTTGACATGTAATAGTGTCTTATCAATTAGTATAGCTTGAGGGATGTCAAAGTAACAAAAACGAGTGAAAATTAATTAATTAATAAGAACGACTTCATTTATGTACTTCCAGCTAATTCGCTAGGATTTTTTAAAGAAATGTCAGATTTGTATATAGTTTGTGTAATTTCTGAAATAAGGGTCTCCCTGTAATTTGACCATACGACGAAGATAGTAACTTATTATATTTAAGGTTCGTCGTCAATTTTGCCTAAATAAGACTTTACTTGCAGCAAATTCAGCAATTAACATGGGATGCTGAATTACAAAATCTATACAACATGGAATACCAACAAGGAAGATCAGCATCATTTATTCCTCAGCCTTTTACAGGTACACAAACATGTCTATCAATTTGAGATAACTTCACAAATTAAACAAAGTAGATAAAAGGAGACCAAGATACCCCACAAAAACTAAGGAACATAACAACATAGAGTTATGTGGTCCTTAAATTAATAAGGACTGTTAGTTAGGTGTCTTTCCTTTTCTATGTAAATAATTCTCAACCATATTACAAAACAAGTAGTTAGGCAAGACTTCCAAGTTTAAATTCACTGTAGGACTCACAAATGTTGACGCATTTATTTATCCAAAATAAATCTAGAACAAGTTCAAATTCTAAATTCGGTTCTTAAGATATTCAAGAATAAACTCTATTCACCTTATTTTGCAGATTATATTGAAGCAGGCCATGTGAAGATGGAGATGTGAGCCACTATGCGAATTATAATAATCATTCAACCAGTCCAATTCAAATGTAACTGGTCTTGTTCATTTTCCTTTTTCAAAAAGGCAATAATTGTATATATATTTTATGTACACTAGACAATCTAGTGACAAAGAATGAGAAATAACCAATTTTTGTATTGTATTTTCCTTTATTAATGTCGTTTATGGAGGTTATGTCTTATTTTTTCCTTGGCAATTATTGCTTTCACTTCCTCTTTCGGAAACTGACACAGTACAACCGCCCGGGCAACACAAACTTGGCACATTAATCAACTCATAGATTATGCATAAACTCCAAATTGAGTCAAAGCCTAATACAACATAAGCGACATATGGCATATGTACCACGGTTTCCCTCGTATCCAAAGTATGTCTAGCATACAAACTTTCATTGGACTAACTAAAAGATCGGTCTGTTATCAACCGTTCAGAAATAAAAGCTTGATACACCCAATAACATTATCTTAATTTTAGATTTTTAGGGGTTGTCAATTTAATCTAGACTTGACAAGGGATAAAGAAGAGATATCTCGCTCATTAAGTCATTATCATGAATTATATGACTAACTTTAAAATCAATCATACATCAGCTTGAATAAATGCTTCCGATTGCAGTCTTTTTAGACTCCTACTTCAATGATGAAATATTTGAAAGAAAAATTAGCAGTATTACCATTTCCGGTCAAAAGAATATATATGCTACACAATTCTATTCTTTTTATGTATAAATTTATCAATGTTGTAATGTAAGAAAAAATGAGAATTCAATAGGAAATTTAGTATGATAAGACGACTCATTATTCAGAGGATCACCCCAGACCTAATTAGGAAAAGGCAAGGGCTTTTGACCCAACACCACTTTTTCTTCGATCCCACAAAGGAACACTAAATTCTTGTATAGGGACCTCACAAAGGAACCCTTATCATGATGACCTTCATTTTCAAGCCATTTGTAATATAGGCCAACAATACATCCATGAATCGAATCTCTTTATTTCTCTTTGCACCAATTAATGGTGAAAAATAATTTGTTAGCATAAAACTTTATCCAAATTAGTATCAAAGAAAAGAATAGATGATGAACAAGAACTGTGCATGTTCAAGTTCTTGGGTCCATTCAACTGTTAAAAAGCTTTTCTAGGCTCTTAGAATTTATTTTGGTAACTTTGACATAGACAAATACTATTACAACTTACAAAGAAAAAAAGTTAAAATCTACAAATTAGCTCCTACGTTTGTCTTTTACTTTAGTAGAATCTCAAGTAATTTCCAGGAGTATCTCCAAAAATACAAGGATGGCCTACAGTTTTAGAATGATTTCAGAAATGGCATAGGTTTTCATGCTCAATATTCTCCATAAATAAACTTACCAATGGTTTAGTAATGAAGATGAGCAAAACATAGTTACATAAGAAAAAGCAAAAAGTACTTATCAATCTAGTACAATAACTACTTACACTCACAAACTAACACTATATGTTTAATCACGCAAAAGAAGAAACTATATTACATCATTAGAGAGCTAACTAATAAAAGTTACACTTACATCCAATTGAAGGAAATATCCTACTAACACACATGCTGCCAGTGAATCTTGAGCTGTTCATCCTTTGCTCATTCCAATTATAACACAGATTCTTCCCCTGCCTCTGCTGTTGATTAAATTGATATTTTTATAACTCTTCAGAACTATATCATACAAAAGTTGATGAAACGAAGGATAGTAACAGAACAAAGTTATACCTTTCCCTGGAACTATAATGATTGGTGCTATTTTGCAATTATGGAAGCAATACTCACTCACACTACCCTTCAACACACTGCAATACAAAAACAAAAAATTTAGAAATTTAAAAATAAATAAATTATTATCATATAGTAGATATATAAAGAATGCACGTGTGTTGAGAGAGCGAGCTAGCGACCTTTGAATCAAGCTTCGGCCCCTGGTGCCCAAAACCACAGCAGCAGGCTTTAACCTTTCTGCCTCTCTGCATATAGCCTTGCCTGCATCTCCTTCCACAATCCTAGCCTTTGTCCTTACCTAGATTCATATTGGAGTTTTTGAAGTACTATTAACTCGTAATATATAAAAACAAATTTAACAGATTTCGAATGATCCATGTCCAAAATGATGTAGAGAAGGAATTCACATGAAAAGGAGCATATTCAGGGGCAGCAAAATGATTTGATCTCCAAACATAAGGACAATATACTCTTAATGAAATATTACTGCAGCCCAAAAGGGATATAGTAAGTATGAATGTTTTATGGTTTGGAGAAACTTATAAACCATGGAAAACTTTATTAGAGGATATGAAGTTTATGTTTGATGGGCCTGCCTATCTATTTCAAACTTGTATCCCAAATTGAGTACAGAGCAAATGATATTTCAAACAAACTTGCTAACTGGTAAAAATCAGTTGCACATATTTCTGCATAAGTGCATTCTGTAGAATTCAATTTGATAGATTAAACTGTATTAGATATTTGCTTTAGAAATTCTTCCCTCTGTCGATTATTGAAGATGAACTAGGCATTTCCCGATACATGGAAAGGCACCAAGCACACTTTCATTAAAAAGTATCCCATGAATAGAAAGTATTCTTTGACTAATTCCAAAGGTTTCACTTGTTTCCAATACAAATGTCATATATCATATACTTCTTTTCTCCCCTCCTAATCCACTACCGACCTCAATAACAGTGTCAAGGAAAACAAAAGATTATTTTCAAGCCTTTTGATTTCTGTGAGCTTGGATTGATAACACATGCTACGACCAAACAAAACAAAATTTTGAGATGACTTGAGTTCAGAAAACAGTATAACATATTATAATATGATTTATTCATTATTGAGGTCGCTAAGCGACAACAAATTGCAAACATGGTAATCCATCTCAATCTGAATTTCAAGTAGCTTGATCAATTTTTAGTCCAAGTACTTACTTCCTTAAAGTGAGCTTATCCTAATTATAATCAATATGCAATCATGTAATAAATGTTATCTGAAATGCGCTATAATTCAGGAGGGGAAAGTGTTTCTGAAAAGAAATTGAAAAACCTAATTGTGAAAACTCACCATAGCAACCTCAAATGCCTCCACGGCAAGCTTCTCCATCAGGCCCTCTGTCATCTCATGTACAATCTCGTTCTTCAAACCTTAAAAGGCAATAAATGAAATGAAATTAAATTTAGAAAAAACAAACACATTGAAAAATTAGTGATTGGAAATTAAGAATTGAGAGTGTACTGGAGATGGCGTGGACGAGGTGGATGGTATCGGCAAGGCGGCAGAGATGAGTAACGGCCCAATCAAAAGCGTGTTTGCTGTTGGGCCCGTGATCAACAGCGATTATTATGTCGCGTCCCCTTCTCCTCTCGCCGGTTTCTCTCTCCAGATCGGGTTCGGGTACAACAGGTATAAGCGAAGGCAAAATCACTTCCTTCCAGTTGTACTCTTCATCCTCCATCAACGTCTCCATTTTCAATTTTGGTTAGAGATCTGGCGGATCAAAACACCTAAAGAATACAACTGCGTGTATTTGTATCTATGAGCCGCCTTTGGAGTTTGGATTAATGGCGTGTCAAAATGTGATTACTCTTTTGTTAAGACAAAGACTGAGTTAAGTCACAAGGTTACGCGCCGTTGATTATAATTCCCGCGTTTCAACTTTCAACAATACTTTACACTTTACCCACAAGTCTCCATTTTAGGATTTTTTAGATTAGTACAATTAATACTATTTGTTTATTTTTATTTTCATTATTATTTCACTCTATGAAATACAAATTTCCATAGTGTGAGTTTTTCTTTAATCTTATTATTAGTATTAGTATTGTTGTTAGTTTTCTTTATACTTTGATATTACTGGATTGATTCTTGATGTAATGGTGAATGAATTGTTGGATGTATTTTAAATTGAGAGATTAGTTTGAGAAAATTGAGAAATGAAAATTTTATTTTTAAAAATAAAAAATATGTTTATTTGGCATTTTTCGAACACGAAATTTTTTTGGAAAACGCCAAACAAACAGGCCCTAAGATTTTATGATTATACATGGTTCAGACAGATAAAAGAATTATAAAATCTTAAGACCTTATTTGAAAGGGTTTTAGAGCGATTTAAAAAAAATGATTTGAGTGAAATCTTTGAACCTTTAATTAAATTTTGAATGTTGAATTTTATAATTTTAAAAAAGTTAAAATCCCACTTGAAATGAGTTTTGAAAAAAAAATTAGATGTCAAATCAATTTATTTTTATAAAATTTTAGAAGAAAAATTAAGTTGTAAGTGTCAAATTAAAATTTATATAAATTTTAAGAATTTGAATGTTGATTTCTAAATTAATTTATAGGTTTTAGGAATTTGAATTTCTAAATAAGTTTGTAAGTTTAACAAAAAAACTCATCTGCAAGGATTTCAACTCAGTTTCACTATACCAGATCAAAATTCATCCATATAAGCCCTAAGTTTTTCAAATAAAACATTATGTCTTCCCAGTGTTTTAAAAAGGGATCGGCCAGCTTGACCAGTTTAATTGTTAATCAACTGTTAATTCAGTCCAGTCAACCATTCAAAATCAATATTGTTCATGTTCGATTCGAATCAAAATAATTAATTATGAATTGATTTTTTACATAATTGATTATTATTATTAATTCATGTAACCTCTTTTTATGGTTCCTGCCCTTCAAATCGAAAAAGCATAGATAAAGAATTGATTTTTTTAAATAGTTAATTGAGAAAATGGAAAAAAGAAGGTCTATCGATTACTCATACCGACTGAAATAGTAGAGAAAAATGGAGTAATGAAAAAGAAGGTGCTCAGAGAAAATGGATTTGAGTGTTTTCCGCAGTAATAATCAGATTAACGAGATTATTCATAACCTCATCATAGCACCTCTTCTTTCACTAATATTTATGTTGTGTGTGTGTGTGTGTGTGTGTGTGTGTGTGTGTTTTAACTATGCACGAAGAAAGAAATTTCCGGCGACTGAACTGAGATTTAAGATTTGGAATCGTCGAAGGTTAGTGTGTGTGTTTGTATTTATAGCAGAGAAGATATTAGGTTAACTGACTGGGCCTCTTTCGAAGGGAAGTTTTCTTAATTTAATGGGCCCAAATCTTTAACAAGTTTTCCATAACCCAAATAGTTAATATCGAGAGGGCCCAATAGACCACACTGGGTTTCGGCAGAAGGTAAAACTGGTTACTCTATCTATTTATTTTGATGGATTTGATTTTTCACAATTTCTAATTGTATACGTGCCAATTGGACTTTGGTCAAATTTTAGAAAAAACTTTTTACGCGATTCAACAAATCCCCATTATTCTATAACTAATGTATTGACTGTATTGACACATAATAATTAAGCTGATGCGCTATGACAAAATCCCCATTATTCTTCATTTTTCGTTGAGCATAATATAATAAAAAATATTAATTTATGAATGAAACATTGTTAGTATTACTTTTATAAAAATATTATGTATGTATAATTTATTTATATATTATCGAATTCCATATATTGGAATATAAATCTTTTTAATTATATCAGGTGGATTACTAAAACTCCCTAAAAAGAAAAAATCTACATTTAAAACTCCCTAAAATTATATTCAATTGACAGCCCATCAAGATGCAACCATGGAGCACATAGCTTTTTCTTATCATATAAACTAAATTTTGATAAATTAAAAGAAAAAGTTTACATTTAAAACTCCCTAAAATTATATTGTTCAACTTCACCCAAAAAAAAAAATTGTGTTTGAACATGCAACAACATTTAATTTTAGGCCTAGATTAGAAATTTATTTCCTACACCATCCTCGCTGGCCTTATGCCGTGAGAAAAGAAAGTAGCAGGAAAAGAAAAAGAAAAAAAAAAGAAAAAATCAAAACTTTTTCTTAAAGGTAAAGCTCTGGATCATGGTTGGCTTTATGTACCTCTCATGCACAAAATAAGTACATACTTAGAAACAAAAATACAGAGAGTTTTCACTTTTATTTCTGCAAACACACATTTAAAAGTCTCTATCTATCAAACTATTGCTTGTAAGCTTTACTATACAACCCTTCACAATTCTCCACCTAATGGGTAAAACAAGCTCTCTCCTTAACAAACTGATGTGTACCCTCTTTCATTACCCCTATAAAAACTCAGAATACATGTCTCTCATATATCATTAATTCAACAAATTCAAATATACCAGCTCGAGTAATGGGGAAAGACATCGTTTTTCACTGGACTATCGGCTTTCTCTTCGTTTGTCTAATGGGATATGTCTTCGCTCCAGTCGAAGCTGCAGTGAAATCATACAATTTCGACGTAAGAAAAACACCACCCCATAATTCAAGCAGCTAAATTGCTTTTTCTTTTTTGGTACCACACAGTTCAATTTGTGCAAAAATGCAAATTTGGTACTAAATATACATGTCTGCATGACTTTTATCAAGTCCAATAATGCAATTTCGCCTTACATGTATAGCTTGGCTGATAACTTTTTTCTTTTTCCTTCAAAATGTGCAGATTCAAGTAACTAATGTAAGCAGATTGTGTCATGCCAAGCCAATTGTGACAGTAAACGGAATGTTTCCAGGGCCAACAGTCTACGTTCGAGAGGGAGATCAACTTCTTATTAACGTTACTAATCATGCACAATACAACATGTCAATTCACTGGTAAAAAAAATCAAAAATTAATTAAATAGCACTTTTGTGAATGTTGTTAACAAAATACTATACTACTATTTTTGTTTTTCTGGGCAGGCACGGATTAAAGCAATATCGCAATGGATGGGCTGATGGGCCAGCATATGTTACACAGTGTCCAGTTCAGACAGGGCAAAGTTACACATACAATATCAATGTGACAGGACAAAGAGGAACATTGTGGTGGCATGCACACATTTTTTGGCTAAGAGCCACTGTTTATGGTGCCATTGTCATTATGCCCAAATTGGGGACTCCATATCCTTTCCCTCAGCCTGAATTCGAATACAATTTAATCTTAGGTAGTAAATCTATTAAATAATCAAAAAATATACTGTCGAATTTATATATATGATACATATATATTATGTTGAGTGATAAGAAATTTATGATAAGTTGGTTGTCTTTTTGTTGACATATATAGGAGAATGGTGGAATGATGATGTTGAAGAAATTGTTAAACAAGGGAACAAACGCGGATTGCCTCCAAAAATGTCAGATGCGCATACGATCAATGGCAAGCCAGGGCCACTCTTTCCATGTTCCCAAAAGAGTAAGTTTGATCATAAAACTCAGAGATTTCTCGCGAAGCATGTGTTTTTTTGATAATGTATTTGATGGTATGAAATGCAAAAATGACAATTATATCCAACATGCGAAAACACCCCTATTCACCTAAAAGATTTGACAATTACTCTCTGTTAGCATTAAAAATTGGCAATAACCTCGTGTTCACTTGAAAAATTGGCAATAACATCCCTATGGATTTATGAAGGGATTTCAAATTAGATTTTTTTGCTAAATAAGAAAATAACAATGTGGAGTTTTAGCTAATAAAACTAACATAGGGATATTTTGCCGATTAGGCAAAGCACATGGATTTTTGTTGCATTTAGCTCGCATTTGATGTCTAATAACTTAAGAAATTTCTAAGTAAATTGGAAGAGCAAAATTGCATTCTAGTTCGCAAGACTCTCCTTGAACATTTTTCATCCCGTATTTTTCAAAATTGCATCTATCAATAATTGTACACGTGAGCTCACAAGTTTTAACTTGATACATTTGTCTTTAGATGTAAATGCTTGAAATACACCAAAGAAAGAAATGCAAGATAGAATATCCATCCCGTATTTCATTTCCTTGACATTTGACAAATACAAAGTAACCCAAGTTAATTATAATCTCGTTTTCTCTACTTATCCCGTGTGCAGATACATATGCCATAGAAGTAGAGCAAGGAAAGACATACCTCTTAAGAATCATCAACGCAGCACTCAATGACGAGCTTTTCTTCGCCATTTCCGGACACAATCTAACCGTAGTTGAAATAGACGCGGTCTACACAAAACCCTTCACAACCAACGCAATCTTAATCGCACCTGGCCAAACAACTAATGTACTTGTACGAGCAAACCAAACACCCGGAAGATACTTCATGGCCACAAAACCTTTCATGGATGCCCCAATTTCCGTAGACAATAAAACCGCCACAGCCATATTACAATACAAAAACATCCCAAATTCAATAATCCCAACACTCCCCCAGTTACCCGCTTTAAACGATAGTACCTTCGCACTTAACTACAACGCCAAACTGCGTAGCCTAAACACTCCAAATTTCCCAGCTAACGTGCCACTTAATGTAAACCGTCGCCTTTTCTACACTATAGGGTTAGGAGTAAACCCATGCCCAACTTGCCAAAACGGAACAAAATTAACAGCCTCGTTAAACAACATAACATTTGTGATGCCTGAAACAGCACTTTTACAAGCTCATTATTATAATCTAAAAAGAGTTTTCACAACGGATTTTCCTGACCGTCCCCAAGAGCCATTTAACTTCACGAATGCGCCACTAACGGCGAATCTACGAACAACTCAAAGTAATCAACCACGGTTAAGTAAAATAGCGTTTAATTCGACGGTTGAGTTGGTTTTACAGGACACTAACCTTTTATCTGTTGAATCTCATCCGTTTCATCTTCACGGGTATAATTTCTTTGTTGTGGGGTCCGGGATTGGGAATTTTGACCCGAAGAACGACCCGGCGAAGTTTAACTTGGTTGACCCGCCCGAGAGGAATACTGTCGGAGTTCCGACTGGTGGGTGGACTGCTATAAGGTTTAGGGCAGATAATCCGGGAGTGTGGTTTATGCATTGTCATTTGGAGGTTCATACGAGTTGGGGATTGAAGACGGCGTTTGTGGTGGAAAATGGGCCGGGTTCGGATTATTCGGTTTTGCCTCCGCCAAAGGATCTCCCACCTTGTTAATTGATGGAAGATTTAATTTGATTTGAAGGAATTTCTAATAATTGCCTGCAAAATGCAGGGGAGAACATTCAGTTTGTTTAAGAGTTACTACTTGATTTAAAGAGAAATGTGATTTGTTGGTTGGAAATTGATGGAATTTTTTATGACTAGTTTATCTATAGTACCACAAATTTAATTAATTATAAGTTTGCAACTCAAACTTTCATTTGTTCCCACATAGCCTTGTCATGCATACAAATAGATAAAATTGTATCAACATGTCTGTCACTTTTTATAATTGATTTAGTGGAAAATACTCCCTAGTATTTTCAACCATTCATTTTAGTATAAAATAAAGTAAAAAAGTTTCACTTTCTTAATTTCCTTAAAACTCACAATAATATTTTATCTGAAGAAAAAGAAAGGAGCTAGGACTAAGAGAGGGAGTACTAGAAAGTGGACATCATCATTCATTCATTCATTCATTAAAAAGACACATCCAAAAAGTTTTCTTGAAACCAAACCAATTCTACTCTTTAAAATGGGCGAGAAGACTAAAATTCTAGTAATCGGTGGTACTGGATACATAGGAAAATACCATTAATTTCTATTTCTTTTATCAATAACAATTATGAACATTGAGGCCTGAGGTGTTTGGGTAGCAGCAATATATATACATAGAGAAGGGAAGGCCAAAGAAGAAGAGAATTTCGTGATATGCAATTATGCGCTGATTGTTGCAATTAATAAACCGGATTGATAAGCAATGCTCTTTTTGCTTTACCTACAGAAAAATATAAATAATGAAATTCAAATAATGAAATTCAAATCAAGATTTGGTTCAAATTCGATTGAATAAAAACGAAACATTTGGTTTGAACTATATCTTTTTTTGTGTATAGAGTTCTGATAAACTGTTTGGTTTTTTATTGTTCGGATTTAGGAACTCTATCAAGCTTAAGTTCTTATATGAACATCCATGTTTCTATCCTAATAAATATTCCATCAGTTAAATTTACATAGATAGATAAAATTTTATATAGATCATAATAGTATGTTCTGAAAGGAATTAGGATATTACATCCAGTAATTACAATTACACAGAATAAACTACTCAAATTGAGCTCAATTAAACTTGTTTTGAGAATATTAAAGCTCGGTTCGGTTAATTAAAATTAAGGATTAGAACAAAGCCTCAAACTAAATAAGAACATAGAAATTCACATTTGATCAGCACGTGATGGATTCCTACCTGAATATACAATTTTTGGAATTTCAGGTAGCCAATCTGCAACTAATAAGAACAGTGAGGTAAGTAACTATAATTTTTCAAAGAATAGGGAGGCAAAATGGAATAGGGTCTAAAGAATAGGGGGAAAGTGGGATTTTCCCACAAGAAAATCAAACCATGCATATAAACAAAAAACTCGTAAACACAAAACTCAAACACTATGAATTATGAAATGTAATGGTTATGACCTCCACTGAAATGAATTCGGTCAACCCAAAATTCTTATCCATTACAAGAAAAAACAGAAATGTCAATACATAATAAAAAAGTGAAAACAAAACTGCAGAACTATGAACACCTAATATTGCTTTAATAAGATCTCATAGGACAATGAAAATACTACTACCCTTTTTGTGGCTTCTTTCCCTTTCCTTTTCCTGAACTCTTCATAGAACCTTTACCTTTCTGCTTTCCCCCCTTCCCTTTTCCTTGTTTGTTCATCCCACGTTTCCTCGAATCCTTCTTCATACGTGGGTCAACTAAAACTTTTCCTTTGGTAGGCTTCACATGTACTCCTTTCTTAGCCACAACATATTCCCTTTCCGGTTTTTTTGGCCCTGCTTTCTTATAAAGTTGTTCGATCATCTTACTCTTAGAACGGTCAGAGTAATCTTCCTGGTTAGATATAGAGTTCGCCTTCTTCCTAACCTTTTCAAGCCTTCTATGAGCATCCCGCTTCTTACGGGCTTTGGCTTGTGCAACCTTCTTGGCTGGTCGAGCATCGATTGCTTTAAATTGTGCTTTCATTGCAGCTATCTCCTCTTTTGTCACAGGTTTAGTTGGTTGGTAATGTTTCTTTTCCTCATCTACAAACCACTTGGGTAAACCCTCATCGTAAAACATGTGCTTGTTGTAAGCATCATCAAGTATATTTTCTCTTTGTTTTTTGTTAAGTAACTTCTTTGCACAAGCTAATATTTCTGCTTTTGTGCCAATGTCATCTTCATCAGATTCATCAGATGAAGAATCGCTTGAATCTGTAGCTGGAGCAGGAACTATTTCAAAACCATCATCTACTTTGGGAGGTTTCTTCTGATTGCTGGGCTCCTCTGGAGAAACTAACATTTTCTTCCCTGTAACTTTGGGACGTTCCACTGGCATTTCATCTTCACTTTCATCTTTATCCAATTCCTCGTGTTCATCTCCATCCATAAACACGTCTTGACTAAACCATTGTGCTGCAATCTCCTCTTGAGTAGGTGCATTTTCCACAAGCGGTCTTATGAGAGGATTCGCTTCACGACCAGCCATTTCATTGTCCGAGTCTTGATCTGAATGAATCGTGATATCACCATCACCCTGCAAGAATCAATAAGAAGGGATGCCAAGATCCAATATCATATTTCATAGTACATTATATATTTCTCTTTAATAAAAATATATGTATGAGAAAGGGTGATTGGTTAATAATGGTCGGAGATAATGACATAATGAGCATACCTCCAAATCATCATCTTTTGAGTATGCTTGCTTTGATCGTTTTCTCTGCTTGGTACTACCATCCTTCTTAGCCACAAATCGTTCATAAGCTTCATCAAGTAATTCTTCTATCTGATCATCATATCTGAGAGCAGGAAAGATCATCAGTTACAGATTCACAAAGGGACTTGGTTGTGTAGTTCAAGCTTCAATTCAAGCAAATGAACAAAAATTACCTCCTCCTCTCTTCCTCAGAGTCCACGTCACTAGATGTGTTTCCGGATTCATCATGGCTCTCTTCACTTTCACTATTTTTGGCGTCGCCAGCATCATCAAATTCGCTGTTGTCAACAGCCACAAGATCTTGCTTTCCCTGAATGATGAATCAGAAGAAATTGACAATATTTACAAGTTTGAACCTAGTAAGATCTTGACATGATTTCAAAAAATAAGGAAAAGTAATTTTTCATTCATTCTTTTCTCTTTCTTAACTTTATTTTTTTGTGATGAGGTTCTGTTACAAAGTTCCAATGATTGAACTATAAACCCTGGAGTTACATAAACTATGTGACGAAGGCTAAAGGCCAGAACAACTGCCGAAAAGTTCTGAAATAAGAAAATGAAGTAAGTACCTTAATGGAAGATAGAGAGAACAATTCCAAATCAGTGTAACCATCATCTATTGCATCAGTTTGGTTGCCCCCCAATGCTTTCCTAGATTTGTCCTGATAAAATATGATGGAAGAATGATCAATTAAAGCACACAATTTTAGAAGTAAAAATGAGGATAAAATGGCAGTCAAGCAAAACTAAAGAAAGTAAAAAGATTTAGTACAAGTGCAAAACAGAAGAAGATGATTTATGGGATAATTTATGGTTACTCATAGTCCACTTCTTTATCAAGTATTGTAATTTTATTATCGCAGAGATAATATTTGGAGAGCCTTGGTCTAGGTGATTTTCAAGCATAGGCATTACCTTGGTTCGTCTTTTTGCTAGAATTTTCTTAGCACGCTTCTTCTTGCGCTCCATGGCATTTGTAAGCTCTTCCATTTCATTAAGAACTTTTTCATCTTCATCTTCATCTTCCTTGCTCTCACTTTCTACAGTAGAAGTAACTTTAGTAGCCTTCTCTGAAGGAGACAGTGCCTTCCTCACATGCATACGCCACCTAAAAGACAAAATAAGCAATTAATGGAACAGAATTAGTATCACAAGAATTAAAATCTATCAAATATTTGATAAAGTTATTTAGCAGAGGCTTACTTTAGAAGATGTTTGAAATCTTGCTTCCCCAAAACACGCAGATCATCACATAGAGCTTTAACCTGTCTCATTATTTAATAGAACATGATATTGAATTAGCCAGCTAATCATTTAATCAAAAAGCAGGTGACCATATAATTTAAATGATAATCAATTTAGTTGCAAAATAACATACCTCCTCTGTAGTTAACGTGTGAGCTTTTATGGGCAAGCATGCATCCTCATTAAAGGTTATAGAAGTGACTGAACCGAGAATGTCAAGAGGACTTTCAGACCAGATAAACTCGGATGCAGAGCAAACCTTCCTCAATGTTGTGTCACCGTCTTCATACCTGCAGAGGTAACCCTTCACTAATTACAAACTTAGAATAGATAATTAGACAGATAAATAAATGTTCCTGTAAAAAGCAAAAGAAATGGAAATAGATATCCAAATCCGAATCTTTTCTAGCAAAAACGCTGCAATATCTTTGCCATCAGTAATTTAAGAGAATATCTCAATTCTATCATGCCAATTGACAAGCTAAAAAAACAGCATGGCAGCTAAAAAATTTGTACCCATCACGGTGTCGCTTTTGCTTTGTTCCCCTGAGTACATCCACAACCTGATAATAATTCATACTGATAAGTATCTCAAATAATAGGTAAAGCAATACTTACATCTACTAAGTTCAAACGGAGATCCAAACTTACCTTGGGAGGTTCTTTTCCTCCTTGGAACAGATGCTTGACATCGAGAAGACGAGGATCAATCTTTGCAGGTGCCTTGTACTTCAATCCAAGAATGTAAATTTCAGCTGATGTAGACCTACTAGCTTGGGGTTTGTCCACTTCAACCTTCTCAAACAGCTGTGCATCACATTCTCTTATCAGAAATCATCTTAAATTGAACTAGATTTTCTTTATTTTCAGAAATAAATAATAAAGTTACCTGTCTAAGACAATACAGAACAGCTGTATAATCTTGAGACCTGAAAACCTACAGAAAACAACACCATAGAATGAATCTTATCATATTTTTTGCTCACTACTGCGAACTTAATTTAACAGAGCAGATTAAGCAATATAAATGCTGAACTAATATTTCCAGAAGAGTAAACGTACAACTTATATTCCATAACATGTTTGTTATTACATAATTGAGTCAGCGTGGATTAGGGTGTAGGTATTCAATCAACGAAATAATCTCATTGAGTCTAATTCCAACACAATTTCATTAAGAAATAACAGGAATTTTGAAAAAATCACATTCTCTTCTATCTATATGCATGTAATATATACAAAAAATAGATAGATACCTTGGTGACGAAATTTCCTTTAGGAGCCAACAACTCAGTGGCAAGCTTAACGGAGTCAATAACAAGCGCATTCTGACTAGTAGCCTCCTTGGTCCACGCACCACCAACATTAGGCGAACCATCGTGCAACACCAAATCAAATGCTCGGCATCCATTCTCCGCCATAATCCGCTTCACAGAGGCTCGACATTTAGATCCAGTTATGTCCTCTTGCAGCGAAATCGCGCCACGGACGGGCCGGATCGGGTCAAGGTCCACACCGATCACGAGACTCCCCACGGGGACGCGTTCGACAGTGACCTGCATCCATCCTCCCGGCGCGGCGCAGAGGTCGAGAACGGAGCGAGCCGAACGGAGGAATCCGAATTTGGAGTCGAGCTGAACAAGCTTCCACGCGGCTCGAGATCTGTAGCCGTGTTCTTTGGCTAAGTGGTAGTATTTGTCCAAACGATGTTTACCTTTTACCTTCCCCATGGATGGATGGCGGCGTGTGCTGTGTGTGGGGGGTTTCTGGAGACGAAGGGGGGTTTGGTTAAAATGTTGCTTTTAGGGTTTAAGGGATTCAATGTGTCGTTCTAGGTTTCACCCGAATTTGAGCCGCCAATCGGCATCGTATGAGCCGAGACTTAGGGTTATAAGTGGGTGGATTTTGGCCTGATTTCGCGGGTTTCACGAGATAATGAGTTTTCGTCAAATTAATTAAATCATCAAAAATTTATTCAGAAACTCATAATCAAGCTTTTCAAACCTATAAAACATTGATTTGATACGTACCATCTACTTTTTTTTCAAAATTTCACTAAAAAAATATTGATTTGACACTTACCACCTACTTTTTTTCCTAAACCTCAATATCCAAACTCAAATCAAGTGGGAATTCAACTTATTCAAACCACAAAACCCAACATCCAAAACACATCCAAATGAGGTCTTAAAGGTTTCATCGAAACCACCTAAACCATTTTTATTTAAATCGAGAAAGCGAGCCAAAATCCATCTAAATAGACCCTAAATGGCTCAAATTCAAATATTATCGAGGGTCATGATTTTCGTGACTATTGATTCAAACTTATATATCGGTGATATTTTAAACTCGTTTCATATAACTTTTTGGATTTTTCGAGTTTATATTGAACTAGCTTGCAATAGCAAATTTCACTTTAAATAGAGAAAAATTAGGTATTATATAAAACAATATGAATAGATTAATGTTACTTAAGACATGAAATTATAAAAATCTAATACTTGTATTCATGATTTAAAACTTTAAATAAAACATAGTCCCCATTATCTCGATCTATTTAACCACTTGTTTTGTTTTTCATATGTTTTTTCCTTTTTGTTTATTCTTTTTCCTTTTGGTGTGCAACTACATTAGTTCTAATTGATATATGTGGATAGTGATTTATCGTGTTAATTTCCATATATATGCCTAGTGGGTTATTTTAGTACACGGATACTACAAAAAATCATAAAACACAGTATCGGAAACTTGTGCGATAAGTATTTAACACTTCATGTGGTGTGTTCGTAAATCTAAAAGAAAATAAAAAAAATAAAAAAATTGAACAAGTGTGTCAGTTCCTTTAGCGTATCCAAGACATTTTAGATACTGATTTTTTGCAAAATCACCAAAATTGGTAAGAACAAATATCAAACATCAAACATCAAACGATAGTTTGTATTATATACAACCGCAACACAAAATAATACATTTTATAATGGGACATGTTATGTATAATGATCATAATGTATAATTAGTATTAAGATACTAGACGGTTTTCTTTTATATAGTCAATTAGTTGGGTGATTTATTACTTATGACACTTAACTTAGTCTATTTCAATATGCATGAATATATAAATATTCTTTTATGTCGTAGTGTATCCTACAAATTTTGAAAATTTATGTCGTCGTACTCGTATCGATGTGTCTGTATTCGTGCAACATATGTTATATATGTAGTTTTTATTGTTTTAAATAGTAATTAGTAGATTAAAACTTTAATATCATATTACAAATATGAGCTATACTTATATTTATTTGACATATCACTTTCTATTGCTGTAAAACGTGTAGCAAGTACTTTATTAACAATGTGTCTTAAGTATGTTAATTGTAGTAAGACCATCTCCAACAGTCCGTTTAAATTCAGGCCTCTTATCTTAAAATTTAAATGGTGAACAGTGTTATACATTCTCACTTTTTACTCTGCACTCCAACAGTTAGTTTATATTTTAAGAGATCACTTTTAAACAATCACATCACATCACTCCAACAATTCATTTATATTTTAACAAACTACTTTTAATATTTATTAATATAGAAATAATAATGATATAATATATAATAATTTGAAAAATTAAAAATATTATTATCTCATAAATTCATTTTGAAAAAATTGTATTTTTTTTTATTTTGGGAAAAATATTTAAGGTCGTGTTTGTCTCTGTTTTTGCATTAACTTGAAAAAAACATACCTTCTTTTAATTATTCGACAAACCTTGATTTCTTAATTTTTAGATTTGTAAAAATTATTCTTTACTTTTTTGATGTAGTAAAATTATTGTGGTAAAGATTAATTTTATAGAGGTAAATTTGTATTTGCATTCTTCATTTATTTTGATTTAATTTTGTTGGTTGGGGAATTTGGAGTTGGAGGAAGTAAATTATTTGGAGGAGGTGACTTTTTGTGTTAAGGGAAAGTACAACTTTGGCAAGGATAAATTTTGAGTTTGGACTCTCAAATATGAGAGTCCAAACTTAAAAATATAAGAGGTCTCTAAATTATAAATGGTCTCTTGGAGCAACACATTTTAAGGATTCTTAAAAATTTTCTTATAATTTGAGTTTTAAATGGCCTCTTGGAGTTGGTCTAATTAGTCATTCTACTACGAAGTACCTAAGTACTTGTGTTCTAAAATTAGTGTTAAAATGATGTAAATATAGGTGAAAATAAGTCAACATAGTTACAACTTTGATGCGAAACAAAAGTTGAAAAGTTATAAATCATTTAGGACTAAAAGTAGTTTCGTACTATTCTCTTTCTTTTTCGTCTTCTTTTTATTCAAATTATTTCGTGAGAGCGGAAAAAATGAGAATTGACATTAAAATTAAATAATAATAACTTTACATTGACATTAAAATTGAACTTCAAAATTATCGTAATTAAAATTATCTCAGTTGTAATCCAACATTTATTAATTGAATTTAAGAAGATGGCTACTTTCAAAGTAGTAAATATTAAATTTAATATCAACTACAAAATCCTAACACATTACAAATTCTGACAAAATTTGGTGCTCTAAATCGTCATGGTCATGACTGTTGAACATTCAAATATAGTCTCATATTAGGGGAGGAAAAGGGAAAGAAAAAAATGTTAAACAATAACTCCAAAGAAATGAACATCTAATCTCAATCTTGAGCCATAACATTTTAAGTAACAAAACATATGCAGGGAAAAATGACCGAGAAACAGAACAAGTAATTGCTTAAGTAAAAATACAATTTAAAAAAAAAAAGAATGATAAACTTCTTTTTTTTTATCAAAAAGAATGATAAACTAACTACTATATGGTCTTCCTCCTTTGTGTTCTTAACAAAAAAAATGAAGCTTCTACTTCTTCCCCAGCATCATTAACAGTTTGCTGCCATAACAAGATAACAGCATACAACTGAACTTATGCATGCTAACTATTATGCATTCCGGTGCATGTCAATATTTCAATGTTAATACAAGTTACACAAAACTAAAATCATATAATCCATCTCTTCTTTCCATTCCTAAATACCTTTAGTTTCTTCTTGATCTATTGGAGTCATAAACCAGCCAAATTCAATTAGCTCGGGGGCTGCTAGCTCGACCAGCGGGTCTCTTGCCTTTGTACGTCTGTTATAAACCACATAATCACCATAAGAAAAACTAGAAAGAAGAGAAGAAACCAATGTCGACAATAGTATGTTTAACCACAGGCTATAAATATGAAAAAAAATCATTTTTGTTTTATTGCAAAAGATAGTACATAATTTTATTGAGCTTACCTGTTTCCCTATGTTGAATGGAAGATATTTGTACTTCATCATATGCATGATTTGACGCTTCATTGTTAGTACAAAAAGAACAAGCCAGTAGCATAACAATATAGGCCAAAATACTGGGACATCGAACATTGAGAAGAAGGTCATCACAAATGCTACGCAGAAAGCTTTTGTGATAGCATACCTAGAAACACAAAAGCAAGAAATAACATCACAATTTAATATATTTGCTTATACCGTTTACTGCATTTGAATAGACACCGTAAATCATAAGGCTAAGCTAGTTATAACTAAGAATATAGTTGGTTGAGTAGTTCAGAAAGCACAAGAAGTCGTCAAAGTAAAGCGCATAAAAACATATGTTTAGTGTATATCAAGAATACCAATGGATTCCAACAAATCCCAACAATTTCAGAACTAACCACTGAAACCAGAACTTAACAATTATTTTCAACCCTAAATACAATTATACACCTACTTAACCAGCACACAATTACAAGAAATAAAATATAACATATTTCGAAAGACTATAGCAGAGTATATTATAACATTATATCAACAAAACTGTCAAAAAGCAAGAATATGGGAGGTGGGGCATACTTGCATAAAAATAGAAGCTTGGGGCTCCTGAATCCTTTTAGACAGATTCTGACACTTGAGTTAATAAATGACCTCAAAATCTCTACATAAATAAAACACGATTTACCTCATGTTTTGCTTCACACAGAAAGTGTGCAAGGTAAAACCCTCGCTTCATTCAAATACATCTCATAGCTCTCTAATGCACTTTTAACAACTATGATTGGTTGTAAGCATGTGACCCAATTTCATAAATTGGGGATCAAAGAGTGAAGCAACTCCAAGAATATCAAATATCAATACAAGATTCAACAAGAAGACAATGCTAGCTGGATTTCCTCATAAAGTCAATAGATAGGTTAAATATAATGCAGCTTATATAAGCCTAGCGGCAAAGAGACATAAATATAAGCATTTGAAGCAAAAGCCACCCCAAAGTTGATACACAATAAAAGGCATTTATAGTATAATGACCCACAACTATAGGAACAAAAATTCCAACCTCCAATTAATTATCATAAGTATCAAATTATGATCCCATTTATGTACTGTGAAATCGTGAAGGATGGAAGATAGTTAACCAAAAAAAAAAAAAAACTAAAATAGAAGCCATGCTACTGATCTAGGACAGTTAAAAATCTTTGCTCACTTGAGCTAATAATAAAGTAGAAACTCATGTTCCAAGGAATTAGGAAGATGGCATTAGCTGTACAAATTCTCGAATAAAAGATAACAAATCTAATAAAAGTAATTCTCCCAGAAACAAAGTCATAAAGGAAAACAATGTTAAACCATATATTAAACTTTCAACAGTTTAACAGAAAGCGAAGGATAACAAGGACGACTATTATATGATCTAAATACAACCAAACCAAACTGTTCTCAGATCCTTCCAAGACATCACCAACATATTCTTACCTATGTATCAGAATAAGTTCCAAATGGTTCACTCATAGCCACTTATGCAATCAGAAGATAAAAAAAAGCTCTGTTACATTAACCAAACGAGTTAACAGATAAGAATAAGTAGACTACAACTGATAAGAAGGAAAGAAACATGCCAAAAATGCTACACGTCAATTTTCAGAACATCTACCACATCATGATATTAACAAAAAAAAATTAAGAGTACTAGAACAATCACCAGAATTTGAACTCAGGGAGACGACGAATAAAAGGCTTGAACTCATCTGAACCCTTTGTAGGAAGCAGTCCATCTGACGGTTCCAGTTCCGGGTCAACAAGAGGTGACAAAAACCCAATGAGCAGATTCAGAATGTAGATCGCCAAACCATAGGTAACAATGTAGAATCCTTGAACATAGTAACACCGCAGAGCATAAATAGACACTAAAGCAAAAGTTCCAATCCATCTATAAAGAGAATGTGGAGTAGATTTATCTAAATAATACTGAAAAAGCTTCCATGCTTCATGTCTCCGTTGGTTCAATGCCGCAGTTGCTGTTGAGGGACCATCACCTCCAATGTCCTCCATGAATAATCAATTCAATACCCTGCAAGTCCAATAAAAAAATTCATTAAGGTGAACCCCAGTAAAGATTGACAAGCCGCATTTTATAGCTTAAATTAATTAATAAACAAATAAAGCAAATCCTTAAAATATCCATTCAATAAGATGATATCAGAAAAAGCAATATAGGACAACAACACTCATGAACAATGAATAAGTTTCTCCCAGTAGAAAAAAAAAAAAAAAAAAACTCCTCAGAATTCAAATCCACCCGCTATTTAATCAACCAAAGTAATGCAGAAGAATAAATGAGATAAACAAAAAATTCAAGGTACTTTCTTCATCACACAAAACTCTTAACTCAAATCCAGCTATTGTTATAAACCTTTTTACCAAATAATAATACCAAATTTCTTAAATTGAAAAGAAACCCAAACATCGACACTTGAAGACAGCAACCAGCCGATCCGAGTGATCTGACAACAACCGATTCCCAATTTTACAAAAGCATTTAACATGCGTATTTGATTCAGACACATATTCCCAAAAAAGATTACAAAGAAAAGAAAAACAGCTGGGACATTAGGCTTTACCTTCCGCGAGAAATGAATTCCTGTGAGGATTTTTGAGGTGAAAATATGATTTTGGATCTGTTGGTGAAGAGGAATTCAGATAGCAGCAATTTGATCGAGGACTGGGAGTCTGCGAAAAGACAAACTCGTCCAGAGTACTAAACGACGACGATTTCCCTTTTCATGGGAACATGCATTTATCGTCATTTAAACTAATTTAAAAATAAATTCATTTTATTCATAATTTTTTTATAGATAAATCAACATGAATTTTGCTATTGTTTCAACTACCAAATCTCTTTTATATAAGTACTTTCAATTACTATTTTTCTATTTCCATTTACACTTCATTTCTTATTTCTCGCACTTGTTTTCACAACTCTCGAGTTTAACAAAAGCACAATCATTAGGAAAGTTGCTTAATAATGTCTAATATCTTTTTTTTTTTTTTTGGGTTGACATGAAAATGTTTAATATATTTATGGATATCAAGAAACAAGAAAATTTCTTGTTGGATTTTACTACATTTCAAAGTTTTATTAAACGAAAACTCATCTTAAATGGAGCTATATTGAACTAGATGATTTATTATTATTTATTTTTTGGTAATAACTAGATGATTTATTAGATCAAACTGAGAGAACTTGTTTATGGAGAACTTAGTTTTCCATATTAATTCAATTGTATTAAACAATTGCCTAAATGACTAATTAAGTCATTTATTTCTTCTTTGAGAAAAGGGAGACAAAAAAAAAAAAAAACCATGAAAGAAATTATCATGGCAATTCCGGTTACAAATATTAGAACGTATAACCTTGAAAGTGGGCCTTCTTTTTGTGATGAAGTGTCTAAAGTGGGCTTTTCACGTACTGAATTTTTGAAATTGGATTTAGATTTCATTGTGAAAGTCAGTGGGAGATAACTCAGCCATTAGTCGTCTCGGAAGCCCATCTACCCCCTGGGCCCCTAAAGTTACTAATATATTTTTTTTAATGAATATGGACTAATGTTGTTAATTTTTTATTTTTTTGGTGAGAGTTAATTTAATACTTTTATTTTATTACCAGTGGAAAGTTGATTCGTTAGAGTTTAAAAGTGTAATAATGTATAAATGAAATAAAATTTTATGAGAAAACGAATTGAAATGAGAGATATGATAAAGCTACCATAATTAATGATTTCCCATTTTAGAAAGAACAAAGAAAACTTATTCTAAAAATAAAAAAAAATTCCAGGACTAAGGTAATTAAGAAACTTAACCTGGTAAAAATTATTTTATATCGTGAAAACAAATTTAAACCATTTATTTATATATGAGCAGTAAATCTTATCTTCTTTAAACGGCTCGGCTGAGAAATGAGAATTTAACCCGGGAAGCCGCTATGTATCATAATGGAAAACGGGACCTCTGACTCACTTGTATGGGCCAGGTTTGGTTGTCATAGATATTTTTGAATAAGTTAGTATCATTAAATTGTGAAAAAAGAAATATATCTTATTGGATAGATGAAATCGAAATTATGCATGAGAAGATATTTTATGCAGTAGATATTCCTGTACGCAACCACCACCCCTTTTGTCAGTTTTAAGTAGTAGTAGTACTACTTTTTTTTTACTTTATACCATTGGAAAAGAAAAGGTGTAGATCCTGTCTGTCCCAAGATATTTTCTTCATATGAAGAAGTTGACATTGATTTTTCATTAGATCCAATAAATAAGTGGATGAGTTCGTTCAAATCCAATTTAAACAAAATTATACTGATCTCGTTCCATTTGACTAATTATATTCTGTCTTTGTCTTTCTTTCTTTCTTTCTTTTAATGTGTGATGATATTTAAGAATTCATTTTCATTGCAGTGATGTAGGAGTAGTTGGGTTGTGTGGTTGGAAAATTGGATTTTTGCAACAATTAATCACACTAAAATCTAAAACAAAACAAAAATATCCAATCAGTATAAATTATTATAGGTAATATTTGACCATAACAAAAAGGGAAAATTAATACCTACACTGATTGATTTAATCCACCCGAGTGTTGGATGAGTGACACATAAACATAAAATGACAATATTTTGTCATTTTTATGATACCCCCAACACAAAAAGTGCAGGACAAGTGGGTCACGCCGAGGCTACTTGGCTTTAATTAAGCAAACGCAAAAGGGGCTTAGCTCTATCTAATACAGTATATTATATTCTGTCTGTAAACTCATTATTATCCAAAAAAAATTCTAGTCCAATTTTTAGTTACTATTAGCTGCAGAGCTCTGAGTTTTGCTGGAAGGAAATAATCAACTCAGCAGAGAGGTAATTAATTAATTAATTAATTAATAATACTCGTATTATTATTAGCTGCCTCATTAGCTGATTTGGATTGATTTCCTTGGTTTTTTCTTTTCCGGATCAGAATGAAATGTCTCAAAATGCGAAAATGTTTTCTTTGTTCAAGTATGAATTTCTTCAAGTATGAATTTCAGCATTATTTAGGTTTTTTGATGCTTGCTAATAATATCGATCTTGCTTAAATCTCTGATGAAATTGTGAAGGTAGATTTGCAATTGGTTTGTCATGTCTGAGCGAATTGGACAATCAGTTGATGAAACCAAAGGTAACAAGTCGTCTTCTTGGATGGCACATTGGATGCCAACTGTAGACACACATGTTCATAGTGGAAATGATAGTTTGGCGAATGGATTGTTGGAGGTTCCTCGGTCCGTCACAGGATTCGGATTCATTAAGACAAAAAATTTTGAGAGTATCAGGCTGCGTTCGAAAACCTTGGGGATTGATCTACAGGCTAATAATAATAATATCAATATGCAACCATTAAGTCCTATGTTTGCTCACAATCTAGATCCTGGTAAAGCAACCGAGATTGAGTTTCCTTCTGTGCCTTTTCGGATTCCAGCTGCTAACGGAGGTACTTCGATGAATCCTCTCGAGAGGTTGAAAAAGCATTCCTCTGCAAAAGATAGCAGCATTCTTGAATATTCATCGCAGATGGTGCCACGGAGACTCGACTGGGAGAAGTACGATTTTGACAAGGGAAAATCAACCACTTTTTCCAACAATCAATTGCCAAATGCTAATTTGAGAATGCGCCAGTCCGCAGATTTATTGCGTGAGAGAGAAATGGACAGCCACTCACAATCAGATAATCCAATGAACCCATGTTTCAAGGAAATTAATACAACATTGTTGTTTAGTGAATTAGAACAAGAGTGGTTCCAGAAGAATTCAAGTATAAGAATGTATCCAAATCGGTGCATCTCAGACAAAACCAAGTCTAAGATATCACGCAGCGATCATTATTCTTTACAGAAGATGCCGAAGCGTGTGCATGAGGTGGAGACGATGAGAATATGCACCACAGTGGATGCTGTACAAGGAGGTTGTCCCACGTTTTCTCAGACAACTCAGAGTCTCCTAATCAGGCAAAAGATTGGTGTCAATCTGTCCAAAGAAAATGATGTTTTTAAAAGTACACAAGTCCTTTCTAAAATTGATGAAAATACACCGACCGATCCTCCTAACCTATCACCCATTCTTGGTCAAGGCAATCAAGAAATGAAAGCTCGAAATCCCTTCGAGAGTGAAGGGAAAGGAAATGATAGAGATGTCAAAGTTACTATGATGAATGAATCGTCAGCTGAAACAGACACCATGGACATGGATTTTCTTAAGGAGAAGAATTTGCATACTGGTATGTATTAACTTTGCAGCATTTATATTTAAATAGTTCGTGTTTGATCTGGCTATTTAGTTTTCTTGTTTTTAATCTAGCAGATAAATTTTTGTAAGCAAAATATTGTCTTCATTAAGCTCTTTCTCTTTACTCTGCTGTAGGTACAGATTCTACAGCACCAACTAAGGTACTCTTGCTATGCTTATGTGTGCCTTAATCCCAATTTGAATTTTTATTGTATAATTTTCAAATACCTTGCTAGGTTTCCTGCTCCTGTTCTTACTTAGATGACTAATGTTTCACGTTCAGATCTTATCTAATAATAAATTAAAAATATGCTAAAGAAAGAAAAACATGTGAAAATATTGAACATTATGGCCCGCTTCGGATAAACACTGGTTAATAAGAAGATTGTAAAACTTGCCAGACCTTCTGGTTTTACTACGTAGCAATGAAATATTAACAATTTAGTCAGAATTCACAGCAAAATATATTAAGGTCTAATAAGCTTCATTTTTGTTCTCTTATCCCAATTCTTTTTGCACGTCTTTTCTCGATTTTTGCATGTCTTCTTAGATGCATCTTTTCATTTGTAGCAGGAGTTCAATACCGAATCAAATTTGCCACCTAAGGTTCACATTGCTACCTCAGAGAACATGTGCCGTAGCTTGTCAAAGACCCAGAGTTTGGACATGGACACACTCCTAGTAAATACCGAGCAGCCTAAACTAAAAAGTAATCTCAGCCTGGAAAGTTCTATAGAAGCAGAAGATCCGAGCTACAGATGGGTAAAGCGTCTGAAGTTGAGCACTTCAAAGACCCCTTCTGTAGGCTCTAAGAGCTCGTATTTGGATGAAAACTTGGCCCATGAAAAAATGAGCAATTTTTATAGCAAAATTATCAAGAATAACATCACTACCCCAGAAGCAAATCCATGTAAGAGTAGGTACTTATCAAAGGGAGACGAAGATATCTTGGTGGAGCCATTAAAGAAGGATAAAGAGTTACTGTTCTCACATGCTTGGATAAAGAGATGGATGAGTAATGAATCGAAAACTTCCCAAAAGAAGACCGAAAAAGTTTATGAGCCTCAAAGTTCGATATTGGCAGTGGAGGACCTTGAAAAGAAGCAGTTTCCTAGCATTGCAGCTATGGCACTGATGGGAAAGGCGATGAACGGTTTTCAACAGTGTGAGCTTCAGAAAAAGGGATCTTTCACTGTTTGGAAGACACAGGCTTTCTGAGTTCAATACTTGGTGGCACTATTGGCCTTGGTTTTCATCAGTAAGTGTTCCATTTGCCTGTCAATCTATATAGGTGTAGTTTTTGAGTGATTGTTGTTGGTGATTCAGTTAAACTTTCTAACTAAATTGAAATCAATTCAACTGCTTTCTTTCTGAGCAAGCTTTCTTCTTTTCATCCATGGGCTTGGTCATGATGAGTTAACCCATTGGTGTGTCATTGAATATCTTTAGCATAATAAACTACTACAAAGCATATCCTTCATAATGTTATAGGACTGAAGTCACTATCATTATTCAAACTTCTGTACATGCCATCAATTCAGAAGAGCTTAATTTGATAACTTATTTTCGTCGAGCAATTTTGTAGCATAATGTTTGATCTTACCTTAAATACATAATTTTATCTACTGGAGAAAGAAAGAGAAAAAAAATAAGCACTCCTTTAATGAGCTATCCTGCAAGATCTTCACCCCAATCGTCTCAACGTGGTGCCTCAAATTTCAAAGCTAGCAAGTATTGCATAAGACCCGGTTCATATGACCGTTCCATCATTGATTGTTGCTTTCTCGGGTATGATAGTGATTCCAGAACGAATATAAAATCCTTCCTCAGGTCTATCGGCTTCTTCTACACCCTGCATAGCCAAAGGATAAAATTGTCATTTGGATAAAAATGACTCTGAATTCCTATGCTTTCATATCTATAACTATTCAATTTATAACAAAGTGCACAAAGTCATACTGGGTCATTGAACTTACATCTTTATTCATGATGATCACATCTTTACCTATTCTCGCATTCTTGTCAATAATACAGTTCCTACAAGTAAAACAGATTCGGAACTTTGAATTTAGAGAAGAAAATAAAAACGAACATAACATATTAAAATGCATGACAATGCATGACTGTTTCAGGTTGCATTAGAGTGTTGGAAGGTTCAATCCAGTGAGATTAAAATGCAATTTTACCAAAACATAAAAGCATAATTTTTATGCAACGAGAAATATTCCACTCGTTATACCTACTAAAATTCAAGAATCACAAACCTAAGTAAATCAATCCTAAATATTTAGCATTCCATGTCTGCTCACCTGATTTTCGTATCCCTTCCAATCCCCACTGGAACTTTTCCCTGTGCAAGGAGGGAAGCAATTTCCGACTCTGTTTGGTAGTAATCGGCCCCCATCATCAAGGTATCCTATCGCCAAAAAATAAAGTTATTAGCTAATTATCCAAATAATGAAAGTTTCAACACAGAATATGCTTACCTTGAGTTCCACTCCAGAATCCAAACGAGAGCGTTCACCTACTACTGAATGGTCAACGACGCATTCCCTCAAGAAACACCCGTGTGATATTATTGCATCTTTAATCTAAAACATACAGAAATATATCATTAAAATATCATTAAATACGAGGATGTAACATTAGCTTAGGTTACCTTGCATTTGTCGATTTTAGTTGGTGGCAAGAAACGAGGAGACGTGTAGAAAGGTGTCTTCGGATCATAAAATTCAAACATTGGAAACTGCAAACGTGAAACCAATCTCAACTTACAAATAGTTCACAAAAGAATGGCCAAAATATTAACTTTTTACATAAATTACTGTCTAGGAAACAAGATTAACCTCATCGGCAAGAGCCAAATTAGCATCATAAAATGATTTTATTTTTCCAATATCCTCCCAATAGTCTCTGAATATATACGCCTGCAATAGAAGTATCATACATAAATTCTTAAAGATAGATGTGAATAAAATAAAAAAGTTAGTTTTTTCAAAAAACCTGCACGTTATGTTCTTTCACTGCAGCGGGTATTATTTCCGATCCAAAATCATTTGAAGTAGGGTAATTCAACCTTAAGAGCTTCAATAATACATCTGTCTTAAATGCATAAACTCCCATAGAAGCTATGTATGGAGATTTTATTGCATCTTGTGGAGACAAACCTATTATCGAGGTGTCTACTTGCTGTAATAAAAGATAGAAGAACAAAAGAGAAGTTTAGCTTATAATGCAAGAATCGAGCATTCGTATATATACTAGTGTAAACATGCAAACCGACTTTAAATGCATACCATTGCTGTCTTATCACCACCTTTAGGTTTTTCGGAGAATTGTATTATCCGACCCCTGCTATCAATGTTAACAAGTCCAAACTCTGATGCTCGGCTGAGAAGAAAAATTCAAATTAAACGTGAAATATAAATAAATAAAAACTCTCAATTTTGGAGCATTGAACTTTTTTTTATGCATTTTGGTACATTGAAAGGTTAGATCTTAATCTACATCTAAGAAGAATATTATAACACTTAGAAAAATCAATATATCAAATTTTAACTTGAAATATTTACAAACCTGTCACCAACTGGTGCACATGAAAGTGTAAGATCAGCATTTCTGTCAATGTGATTCTGTATAAACATTAAATTGGGTTATATATCCAAATAGTTCGCATACTACTTATATATTTCTTTTTTTTATTTGAAAACGAATATACCTGAACAAAGTCCATATAGTCCATCCTATAAAGATGATCCCCAGATAGTATCAATATGTTATCAATATGTTTTGCCTTGGCATCCTGAAAAAAATAGTCAAAATAAAACTCAAAAGAAATATAAAAAAAATAATTTAAGACAATAATAATATGTTAAAGGTATAATGACTCACTTCAAATAGCCATATAAATTGCCTAACAGCATCTGCAGTCCCCTGAAACCATCGATTTCCGGTTTCCCCAGCCGTCTGTGTGGCAGCCAAAACCTATAATAAGGTACAATCAATCAAGAACTTGTTTTCAGATTGAATTAGAATGTTGTACTTTCAATCTAGGAAAAAGGTATATTTATCAAACTATCGACCTCAACAAATCCATCACCAAAACTAACACCATTTCCAGTATATGTGCGCGAAATGTGGCGATTAAGAGAAGCAGAATTAAACTGAGTAAGCACAAAGATTTTGTTAATGCCACTATTGATACAATTGCTCATCGGTATATCTATAAGCCTGTAGCATCCTCCCACTGGAACCTACACTCCCAAAAAAAAAAAAAATTCATTAATTATCAGATGTGGGACTTAGAGATATCCATTTTTCATTATTTATGGTAAGAAAATTAAATACTATAATTTTTATAAATTATAACTATATCTATTCATGTGAATTTTAATTAATGCATTAATCAAGGATATAGTTCAATTCTTACAGCTGGGGTTGCAGCTCTGCTTGTAAGGGGGAAGAGTTGAGTGCCTGCACCTCCTCCCAAAATGATAGCTGCCACATTCTTCGGGTTTGCCCTTCGTCTCTCAATTATTGGTGCTTGTACTGTCTGAAATATTCCAACAAACAAGTATCTAGTTTAATCCGAAAAATTGAAGACAACAACTTTTCGTTCCATATAAGAACGATAAGCACCCAAATTACAAGTATACAAATCTCAACAAACAAATTGTCTAAAATTATAAACTACCTTTACCAAACTAATCTTCTAAAATCTCTATACTACCCTTGAAGAACAAAATTGAAACTATCCTTGACGAAAAATCATCTATACTCTATTTGGGGATCCTCCCCGATCCCCGAGATTGGCAAGACCTCAAGATGAAGGAAATCCTCTAAAATCCCCAAACTAGCCTTAACAAAGAAATCATCTAAAATATGAAGAAAATTGAAATGAAAACTTACCAGAGTTTCTTTGACATTATTCTCTCTGGTGAGAACAGAATAAGCAAAACCAGGTTTGATTTTCCTCTCCCTTTTCTCAAGACTCAAACATTTTCCAAATTGATTAGCCCAAACTGAGTTATCAAAACTTCCTCTAATTTTCTCCCCCAAAAATCCATCTTTGCTTACAGTTGCCAAATTGGATTTCAATGTTGCACAGCAAGCATCCATCACTGATTACTCACTACTCACTAATCCAAACAATTAAAAGAATTAGTACTAAAATTGGGTATATGATGTTTAAGCATGAGTACAACAATCCCAGTTAAGAAAACAATTAGAAATTTTAATCTAAGTAACCAAGTAAAGTATAAAACACAAAAAGATGCAAACTTGTTAAACAACAATATAAAATTCATGGTAACCCAGAATCAAAGTAACTTGTAGTTATATAAAAATCAAAAATAAAAAAAATTCTGATACTAACGTACATCGTACAACATTTTGAAATAAAAAAATAAATTGTACCTCAAAAGCGAATAAGAAGATCTTGTCGAACTTAAGAATGCAGAATGATCTAAAAAGTCTTGGTTAAAAGGGAAATTAATTCCTGGGGATTTTCCAGAAAAAATAGCGAAATTTATTTGAAGAAGTAGTTGAAAAAGCAAAGTGCTGAGGAGAATCTATACTAGAAAAGTTGGTGGTTGAATTGCAGTACTAATGAAATGAGTAATTGGTTAGAAACAAGTAAAATTAGTTTCTGGAAAATTGCATGAAATGCCACACAAGTAGAGGTGGTAGCTTTATTGGCTGGTGAGCTTTTCACGAGAGTTTTTGCACTCTTGCTATTTCTAGTTGTCATAACACAATTCCTCCTCAAGTATTTATAGATAAGAACTAAATCAAGGGCTACTCTTGCTCAATCGATTTTTTAAGAATTCAAAATAATTATATGATACACTTAATTAATCATAAGTATATTGTATTTATTTTATGATTTAAATGAAACTCTTTTTTTTTTTTAATAATTGATTTGAATGAGTTCGGTCCAACTCAGATAATGTTAAAATTCTCTCCAAGTCAATTTAGTGAAAAATACTAGTTCTTATAATATGATTAACTTATATATATTCGAATTCTTGTTGGAAGTATGACTGCGTAATATGGTGGACAAGTGCTTAAAAATTATTACATCGGATGTAAAATTTATACAATATATCCTTAAAATAACAAAAGTATTTATTTGAGTGAAGATTTGAATATTCTCACACACATTGAAGTGCGTGTAAAATGTCACTATACTATTTTGTGTCAAAAATTATTTATTCATGCATTTACGAGCAAATTCGTGTAAATATTAAAATTAGTTTAAATAATTAATTCATGTATGTTGCGTCATCACCTCATTAAAAAAAAAAAAATCTAGCCGATAATAATAGGTAAAGGAAGTAGGTTTATTGGCATCGTACACGTTTCAAGAGCTGGTTCAGCATCCAGAGGCAGATTTACTTGTTTTGTTTCACTCTTTTCTTTTTGACAATTCTTGTGGTTTGTACAGTGCTCCTAATTAATATTCTGACAATGTCACCAATAATCTGTTGCCAAATTTCTTTCAGCATATTTTAATACAGTATATAACTCTGTTTATATAAACATACTGTAATAGTAACATCTCATTTTATCAAAACTATAATTGTAGTGTCATTGTTGATTAATTATCATTTCGTAGTAAAAATACTTTTAAATAAAAGAAATAAACATTTACTTTTAGACTCCCAGTTTTATGCATACATAATGCTTTAACCTTTATAGGAAGACATGATAGTAAGATCTTTTTTCATAAGAAAAACTCATAAATTAGTAACTAAAATAAAATATAGCAATAATAATATTATTCTAAGAGTTTATGGCAATTTACTTTTTTTTATATTCATAATATTCAATTTATTTTTATGTAACTTTTTTTTTTGTCAGAATCTTCATGTAATTTAGAAAAAGTGAATTTTACCTCTCTATATTCTTATAAAAGACTCAGTTTCACGATGTTCCCATGACATTTTTAAACCTTAAAAATATAATTTGATAAAAATACCCTCCATTATATACTATAAACTTAGATCTATTTTAGGCCTGAGAAAAATGAAGCAGTTAACCTCTTTTTCCATAGGATAATTTTCTCCTTTTGCGCAAAACTTTTCACCCACATATTTAGTTTTGGAGAGTGCGTTATACCCTCGAACGGAGGAAAGAACGGAGGAAAGTAGAATGATCCTTTAAATTTTTTTAACGAGTATAATGCCCCTTTCGAAATCATATAGAGATAATTAAATATTATACATAGCACATAGAGGTAAATGAGAATTAACTCATTATTCTAATCATGGATAAAAGTTTCGTTTTCGATATATGTTTAGGTAAGCTGATCGAATATAAGAAACTTTTCGGCAACGTTTCGAAAAAACTAGGAAAAATTATGAAAAAAGTTATTAAATTAAGAAAAAACAAGTTTCAAGACAAATGTAAAGATTCCAAAATACATTTGATTGATTCAAAAACAGAAAATTTCGATATTTTCAATGGAAAAGATGAAAATTTTGATACATGATTCTAAGGTCGATGAGAATTGCAACTACAAATATTTAGGCTATGTTTTCTTATATTTGGTGAGATGCAAATATTTAGGCTATGTTTAATTCTTATATTTGGTGGGATAAATTTTGAAATAAACAATAAATTAAGTCTAATATTCTCTCATTTGATACAAGAAAATATATATAAAATCCAAAAACTTAAAAACATGTATAGCCTGATATTAAACTGGCATTTTCTTGAACTCGTTAATATATGGTAAAATTTGTTAGAAAAAGACTTATGAGTCTATTAGTTCAGCACGCCATATATTTTGTCAAGTAACATGTATTTTTAGACGACTTTTATAGAAGCCCACGTAAAAGTAATCACAAAATTTTCAATATTCTAAAATGAATTAATTCATATGAAAATTAGATATTTTAACAGTAGTTGTTTCTAAATAATTAAACTTCCTTTTAATTCATATTTTTCTTAGTCTTATTTTAACAGTAGTTGTTAAGTAACATGTATCTTCCTATTAATTTTTTTTAAGTATTTTCATAAGACTGCATATACATATCTCCTCGGGCTAAAACTTAGAACTCGAGTTCACCAATCCCTAATAAATACCGATCCTTATTTTTATTGCTATACAATTATTAGTTATTTTAGCCGGAATTCGACTATGTTGTCTAATTTCAACCCACCAAATACCAGTGAGAATTATCCCCAATCATCGGTAAGTTTAACTTAATGGAATTTCCGTTTAATTTAAAAAAAAGGACTTGATGGAACTAATAAGAAGATATAAATATGTTGCTACATATTTTCGTATCCTGCAAAACTAACTACTGCATGTGCAACCTATTGAAAACTACTAACCCGAATTCCAAACTCGGAGGTATTTTCGGATCTTGAAACATCCCAATTGTTTATAGGGAAAATTGCAAAATTGGTCCCGTAACTATTGGTCGCTGGCAAAAAAGTCCTGTAACTTTTCGGGCTGGCAAAAACATCCTGTAACTATTATATTTTGGCAAATTAGTCCTATTTTAGCCCGAACTGCCAACGTATCTGCCAAGTCACGCCCCTTTGCTGACCTGGAAATGGGAAAATTGCAAAATTGGTCCCGTAACTATTGCTCGCTGGCAAAAAAGTCCTGTAACTTTTCGGGCTGGCAAAAACATCCTGTAACTATTATATTTTGGCAAATTAGTCCTATTTTAGCCCGAACTGCCAACGTATCTGCCAAGTCACGCCCCTTTGCTGACCTGGAAAGTAAAACCCCCTTGTTGACATGGAAAAATAGCAAAAAATGGTTCCAATACTAACGATCACTAGCAAAAAAGTCCTTTAACTTTTTGGGTTGGCAAAAAAGTCCTATAATTAAATTATTTCAGCAATTTAGTCTTATTTGGTCCAAATTGTGATTTTTTTTCGCACCCATTTCAATCGAAAAATTAACCATATCTAACATACTTTAACTTAGAAGTAATTTAGACTCATGATAATATTGAAAGGCACATTATCACATTGCACCAAGACACATATTGAACAAGAATAAATCTTCGACAATTAAAAAAAAATCCCAGATTATCGAATAACGATGACAGAATTAATGCTTTGTATTCCATAACTACTTTTGAACTTAATTGCAGCTGATTTTGTCAGAATTAATGCTTTGTATTCCATAACTACTTTTGAACTTAATTGCAACTGATTTTGTCATCGTTATTCGATAATCTGGGATTTTTTTTTAATTGTCGAAGATTGATTCTTGTTCAATATGTGCCTTGGTGCAATGTGATAAAGTGTCTTTCAATATTATCATGAGTCTAAATTACTTCTAAGTTAAAGTATGTTAGATATGGTTAATTTTTCGTTTGAAATGGGTGGGAAAAAAATCACAATTTGGACCAAATAGGACTAAATTGCTGAAATAATTTAATTATAGGACTTTTTTGCCAACCCAAAAAATTAAAGGACTTTTTTTGCTAGTGATCGTTAGTTATGGAACCATTTTTTGCTATTTTTCCATGTCAACAAGGGGGTTTTACTTTCCAGGTCAGCAAAGGGGCGTGACTTGGCAGATACGTTGGCAGTTCGGGCTAAAATAGGACTAATTTGCCAAAATATAATAGTTACAGGATGTTTTTGCCAGCCCGAAAAGTTACAGGACTTTTTTGCCAGCGAGCAATAGTTACGGGACCAATTTTGCAATTTTCCCATTTCCAGGTCAGCAAAGGGGCGTGACTTGGCAGATACGTTGGCAGTTCGGGCTAAAATAGGACTAATTTGCCAAAATATAATAGTTACAGGATGTTTTTGCCAGCCCGAAAAGTTACAGGACTTTTTTGCCAGCGACCAATAGTTACGGGACCAATTTTGCAATTTTCCCTTGTTTATATTAGTCCAAGTCACAACCCACAATTGATTAATATATTTGGTATTTTTGTTTGATTAAAATTATTCTATTGGTTTATAATGAACAGGGTCGGCCCAAATGCTAGGCAAATTGGACCGGCGCCTAGGGTCTCCAGTTCGGAGGGCCCCAATATATATATTTAGACCTTTAGAAAAATTGAAAAATTAAATATTTTTAATTTTATGTGCATAACATGTATTTTGACTCACTTGGTAAGACTTTATCTTGATGAGTGAGAGTTCTAGGGTTCAAATCTCAATATTGAGTTATTTTCATATATTTTGATTGTTTTATGTTAATTAGCTTTTTTTTTTTTTTTTTTTTTTGTAATAATGATCGTTTTTTTTTATTTCCATTTCGTAGTAGTTATTCTTTTAATCATTTTTCTTACTTAATGATTTTTTGTCAATTTTTTTTCTTAATAAGTACTTAAAAAAAATTCTTTCTTAATAATTATAAAAAGAATACGATTTTTTTCTTTATAATATGATTTTTCTCCTTATTACTTTCTCACTTAGTACATTGCAAAAAAGAATTTCACCCCCAATAAAATTGGTCTAGCCCCATCTATATTTTTGTATGTATGTGTATCTTTTTCTTATTTTTGTATAAGATGTATAACTTTTTCTATACATGATAATATATAATTAATAGAGTTAAAAATGTCACGAAATGAAATAAAGTCAAACAATCATGAAATTAAGTCAAGCAATCAATTATGATATTTGTAAAATAATGAAATAGAGTTAAGAATATACATATGCTTGTAAAATTTGCTTCAGCTAAAATAATATTTTTAATATTAAAAATTATACAAAAAAATTAACGGTTTAAAAGTTAAATAAGTTTATTATTTAATTATCTATCTAAAAAATAACATGTTAGATTTAATTATTTATTTAAAAAATAATATGGCAATATTTAGTTAATATTTTTGCCTTTAAAAAAATAAATTGATTATATATTTTTTTATAACAAAGGGGCCCAAATTTAAAATTCACCTAGACCCTGAAATGTCTAGCGCCGGCCCTGATAATGAATAGCTAATTTATGGGTCTTAATCAATATTAGTTAGATACAATATAAACCATTACGATTATTAGTCGCTCGAATTAATCATTATTAATTAAGTTGGGGAATCCTTGGACACCGTTGGAAATGAAGAGTTGCATATTGTATTATAATTTATATTAAGTGATGTGATTTTTTCTTTAATCTAATAGTAACATATGATATGATTTAACTAAGATTGAGCACAAGGTAATTTCATTATAATTAGAAAAAAATCTAAGGGCTTGTTTGTTTGGTGTTTGGGAAAGTAGTTTGAAAGAGTAGTGGAGATTTGCGTAATATTGTTTGTTTGGGTATTGAGAGAGTGGTTTCAAAAATAAAATAGGTGTAGGTTTTTTTTTTAAAGAGGGGAGTTGGGTTGTAGGTGTAAGATGTGTAAGACTTTATGTCAAATCATGTTTGTTGTGAGATAAATCGTGTAAGAGATATGTTACTTTATGTCAAATCAGAGTAGATTTTGTATATATTTTGTTTGGAGATAATAAAATTGTTGTTTGTTGGGGGTTTTGAGAGAGTAGTTTGAGAAAATTGATAGATGAAAAATTTATTTCACAAAATAGAAAACATTTTTGTTTGACATTTCCCAAGCACAACTTTTTTTTGGAAAACGCCAAACAAACAGGCCCTAATTTTTTGTGTATGTTGCACACTTGCACTTGGTTCCAAAACCCGTCCTATGATCCTATCCCGTCCCAGTATATGGTAGTAGACACCGTAAAATCTTATCGTCCAACGGTTCACACTTATATATGCAATTTGCTGATCACTCTTTTTGGACTATTGTCTTTTGAAATGATTAGACATTCAGTTTCTTTTCTTATTTGATAATTCTACATAAATTTCAATTTTAACGTATTTCTAATTAAGTTTTACATCCATCATATAATTGTTTGATTAATGTATGTTTATTAACATGAAGTAAAAGTCTTTTTTAGTGTTTTATAATCACTCAAAAAAATATGTAATATATGATCTTATTGGAGATCTAAGAGTACTAATATCTCATACTAGCATCTACTATTTGCTTAAAAAAAAAAAGACAAATTAGAAAAAAGTTTTTTTCTTAAAATTTAATTTTCAATTAAAAATATCATTTTACTATACCATAATGACGTCTCATTATTAATTAGTTCAATTTTCTACCATATATATTATTCAAATATAAAAATATAAATTATAAAAAAAAATCCTACTTGTATTCAAGAAATTTAAGAAAGTTGTCAAACCAAAATGAGAAAAAAGAATACAACGAAGGAATAAAATACTCAAAATTGCATATAAAGAGTAATATTATTTTCATATAATTACCATTGAAAAAAATACTATATACAATTAATAATAATAAACTCATTAAACAAAATGAAGGACATCGATAATGAAAATGACTGATTGGAAATTTAAAGGAGGGTCATGGCTGAATCATGATTTATGGTTAACAAGTCCAAGGAAAAGGTATAAGAATTTGACGTTGATGGGGTTGTTGGCAATTTTTAATGCTCTAAATTTCCTGCCCGAACACGTGTTGCTCATATCGCTCCTCAAAATTGTGAAACTTATTTTCATAAAACTTATTTTTTTTTTTTATAATTATTTTTCACACTACTATTAGTTAAACAAAAGGAGTAGTACATAATTTTATTTTTCCTTTTGATCGTAAAGGCGCACCATAGTTGTGATCACAAGAGATATTTGACCATCAATTTTAACTATTCAGAAATTATGATGTGAAATCATATATAAACTAGGAAAACGGAGTACTATTTTTTTCTTTTTAATGTCCAAATAACGAAATGTCAATACACTTTAACTATATATTATTGATGTAAATGTTTTTCGAATAGCTCCAATAGTGTAGTCCAGGCATAAGTAATCCACAGAAAGACATTAAATCATGAACGCACGTGAAACTAGACTAATCTTGTCAAAAGACATAATAATAACTGTGGAAAAGAAAAATGTTATCTGGCTTCGTATATATGTCAATGTACTATATATAAATTGGTGTTAATCTAGATTAAATTGGTGTTAATCTAGATTTATAAAACATTTCAAGTTTCTTGAAAAACCTTGAAAATAAATAAAATATATAATTGTTAGAAAGAAAATATCGAACTTAGGTTGACAATAAATTAGCTTTAAGCTGGAGTAAAATATTAAAAGAGTTAATTAGACAAATAGATTTTTTTGGAGTTTACATTTCACATTAATTAATTAAAACAAGCCAGAGAAACTCGAGAGTATAAGTGAGTACGGGTCCCAGCCTCTGTTGCCGGTTAAGTCACCATGGTTTACCTCCTCTCACAATCCCATCGGACAGGGGGTGAGGGGCGTCCGGGGTGAGCGATTTCACCTTTTTTTTGGAACAATATTTTCGAAAATGAGACTCTGCCATGACGCCATTTCCCAAAATAGTTGCAGAATGTATGATGAAATGCAATAATGCAATGATCCATTCCCATTTTAAAATTGACCAAATTATTGAAGAGTCCTCGAATATTTTATTATATTTAATTTAATGAGAGTAATTAGACGAGGAGAAAAGACAAAAAAGATAAATTGGTACAAGAGACTACATGCCTATTTTAGGTGAGAGACACGTGAAAGCTCACATGGCCTGTTAAAAACTTAACAGTTACCCCATTTGGTCCACCACCCCCGTCATAGTTCTTTTTTGGTTTTTTTGCACTTTGAACCCCAAACACGGGAGATAGGCACTTTGTATCCCTAAAATACAAAACTAACACTTTACACCCTCAAAACATAAACAATTTAGCTCTTAGCACCCCCTTCTATTTTCCGCCATAGTTGACCACTTGATTCAAAAACCCTAGTGGCAAAATAGGTAATTTATTTTTTGAATCTTTGATTTTTTGCACATCCAAAATAGAATTAACACATAGGAATTAAGAACAACTCAACAACTTGCACCCTCGAAACACGAGACATGGGCACTTTGCACCATCGGAACACAAAATTAGCACTTAACACATTTAAATTAAGAAAAATTCAATAACTAACACCTCCTTGTTGTTTTCGGCAGAGTTGACCACCGAGATAAAAAAATCTAGGGGCAAAATTTAATAAATTTAAAATTGTGTTCCATTTTGACTTGAATATTAACAATATTTAATTGAGTCGAACACAAGTAAACTCAAGTAATATAATATTTCAACATGTGTTGTATTATACCGTATTGGTTCTGATTTAATTAGGGATTTAAGAATTATTGTTTAAAATTGGTTTTGATAGGTATAATAACCTAGCCTAGTCGAGATTTATCTGGTTGAACTCGAGTCGATTGTCGAGTAAATTGGTTTGAACAAATTATTAAGTTTACTTTTAATTTAATAAAAATATTGTAATGGAAATTAAGAATTTTAAAAGTGTGGGTCGGAGTAGATGAGTTTTGTAGAAGTTAACCATGAAACATAGTTTTAATACGGTACGCTGATTTGTTAATTAGTGCCACTGGACATTCATTTTCATATTAATTATTATATGACTTACTTATTATTGTATTAGTTGTGCAGGGTCTCTAAATATATATCCGATAACTGTTCATCATATCGGATATTAAATTTGCTTCCTTTTAGTTTTGTATTTGATTGAGCTCAGTATGTTGTTTTCCACTCATCTGACTGGTTAAAAGATGGATTCTAAACAAAAGCTAAACAGAAAAGAAAATTATTATTCAATATATTCACCAAGTAGAAAAGAGCCATCTGGCATCTAACGCTAGCTCCAGATTTCAATTTTCAAATGATATATGATACTAGATTTTGTCCCATCGGATCTATATTGCAACATCACACTTTTTTACATATAGAGGGCAACATAAGAATGAACAAGTATGATAGACATGATTTCTTGAATCCAGATGACCTTCAGTCATTTGACATGTTTGGTTGCCAACTTGCAATCATCACCAGGACCAATAGCCAATACAAAAGCTGATCTTAAATGAATTCTCATTTCATTGTAACTAATACGCGGGTGGATTAATATGAATATCGGGACTTTTTCATCGTATATAAAAACATCAATTGACCACCACCTACTATAGAAGCTGATCCAGTAGGATTAAAAATGAAAGGAGCATTTTAAAGCAATAAAATACAACTATATAAGTTCATTTCCATTATAATATATCAAATGAGCTACAAGTAAATTTTCCATCTTCAGAGTTTGGTGACAATTTCCATACTCAATAAATTTGTAATATGGATATGCTTAAATGTTTCATCACTATACTATGCTTTGTATAAAACTTGATGTTTCAAATCAAGTTTTGCAACTTTACCTAATATATTTTAGAAGTACTATATAAAAGTATGGATGATAATTTTCCAAGTCTAATATGCTTTAATTAGAGTTCGATGCCTGTTAAGGTAAAATAAATTCATGGAATCAAGATAATTTGTAATTGTAGTAAGAAGCTTGTGCAAAAGAAAAGAGTTGAGAAGGTGTCAGTGCTATAACAATGCTCTTTCTTCCGACCATTGAGAACAACTTACAATCATTCTCATATGAAGCATTTCCAAGAAAGGAACCGAGAGACTTTCTGAGCATGCTGAAGGTCTTGTCACCCTGTACCCAAAAATAAGAAAAATAGTATGATTTCAAAATCATTCATGGAAGAAAACACGAAGAGTCACATATATTTCACCTGTGTTTTTTTTCTTTATTTTTGCTGCAATTGCTTTCTCATGTTCTGTTAACATCGTTTTCTCTTTCATTCCCGAGAACATTTAAGAATTATGGCGCATTTTCTCTCATTAAAGGGTAGGGAAAAAGAAAAATAGTTCCTCGTACTCACTCAATTGTTCGTATCTCATGAATAACCTTTCCTTTTCTTCTTCATATTTGACAAACACATCTGTCGACACACAAGATAAGCATGATAGACTATATATTCTTGAAGCAATGATGTGAACTAAGTTACAATGTCATTTCGTAAATCTCAATATAAAAATCAACCCGAAATAAAGTAGAAATAAATAATTTATGAAAAAAATTCTAATTGACAAAAATTACATTCAATTATAGGAATGGGCTGAAAGGAAAATTTCTTTATTTTCAAACGAACACTTAATATATGCACGGTGCTGCTGAAAAAAATGGAAACAATTGGCTGCAATTTAAAAAATTATGAAATCCCTCCAAAAGAAACAACAATTAGACTTAGGGAATAAATGAAGAAAATGATAAAGTTATAAATACACAAACTCTATGTTTTTATGCAATCAAATTCACTGAAATCTAGTGGAGATCGATCTCTTGATTCCCTTTCGGTTTAAGAGGGGTGAAAGGAAAATATATGCAAGTTCTTTATTTGAAAATTGACCAAAACTCTCAAGTGAAGTCAAGCGAAGACATATACTGCAAGTAAATGATGTATATTGCAATATTGAAAGGAAATATTGGACTTTTGATTTGGCATAATTTCATTGCTTTAACTTTTATTAGTTAAATAGTCCAGCTTGTAACTATTTTCGAACTGATTGATTATATTTTATTGAAATATTAAGAGTTTGTATTTTATGATTTTTTTTCTTTCAATCTTCTTCTGATATTTGGTATACGTTGCGTCTTCATGTTAAATATTAATGTGTTTGGACTCCAATTTTTGATAATATTTTAATTATGATTTTGAAGGCCGACTTGAACCCGATTTTGACGGGAGTGCCTTAATTTATTTTCTATCTCAAACATGTTTAGTTATTACTAATTGTTTTTCCATTTTTGAAATATTTTTACAGTTTTGTCCTGTTTCTGTTTACCAACCGATATACCCAAATATTTTTTAATCTCAATTCCTAAGTCAGCGTTCCAAATTTCCAATCCAAGTTTTTCAATCCACTCTTCTCACTTCTTCTACGGACTGCCCTAGAACAAAACCCAAATCTTCTTCTTCGTCTTCAATTCTAAATCCCACCACGCCGCAGCACCACGTACCCCGTTCTCTCTCTCTCTCGGCCCAGATTTGTAATTTACAGAGGTACAGTCCAAATTCTAAATGCCCAATTTTGTTCTTTTTCTGATTTTCTCTTAATAATTTGGGTTCTAAGTGCATTTAAAGCCCAAAACTTGAATGATGCTAGATTAATTTTTGGAGAGGGGACTGAGGCTAGGGGATCTCTGATGTATTCATTATAATTTCTATTCAACTTCATTGGATGGTTAGAGTGGTAGGAATCATATTTTTATTTACCTATGTATTCAAGACAAATTGTTTTTTATTCAAAAAATTTTCGATTTTTTTGTACCGAATCAGATCAGACAACCAAACAGAAATTTTCGGTTTGGGAAACGGTACGAGATTTCATAATACCGAAGCAGCGGTATAACAAAAATTTGGTACAGCCCTACCTAAGATAGTAGCGTGATCAGAATTATCTTACATTCATATGTTATCTATTTACTAATTCTAACAAGTAAAAAATATTTGTTTATGTAACTATATTCACGATACTTGAATTTTCAATATATATATACATATATATATTTGTATATGTGTATATATATATATATATATATATATATATATATATATATATATATATGTATGTAGTATTTGCTTTTATTAAGAGAAAGTTTAAGAATGAAATGTCATAAAAAAATATTACAATCAAATCTAAAATATATCAGCTAATTTGTAAAAGAGGTCCCCAATTTTATAAATCGCATAGCGCCCCGTAATATGTCAGGCCGGCCCTGGTTGTTGTGAATCGGTGAATTTGACAGAAAAATGCAGGAGCTATTGGATGAATTTCTCAAGGGAAATATATATATTTAGGAGTTAGGATTGTAATCTGACATCCTAACCTTATTAACTCGATTTAGCTGCATTAAACAACCAAAGTTTTGTGTCTTTGGAATTATGCAAGATAAATCTTTTGGGTTTCATACATATCCTTGTTTTATTTAAAAACCTAACGGACATTTTCTTCCTCTGTTTTTGTAATATGCAGAAAGAGACATAAATAATTAGGACATATTGTCTTCCTTATTGTCAGGCTGAATAGTATTTTGATGATCATGATTCCATTGCTGCAGATAATTTTACATGCTTTAGTGGAGGTGACTTAAGCAAAAGAAGGACAATTAGCATAAGATTGACATGGTAAGGAATCTTGTAAGCTTTGTTACTTGTACTTCTGCTCGGAGGGTCCTGTAAACTCTCTTTCGTCCGTGAGATCACGTTACCCTGTTTTGTGTTTACGGACGATCTTTTTTATGTCACTTTTTCTCTCTCTCTTTTCAGTCTGATGTCATTATACCTATGGAGTACCAAAGCAATGAATTTGTTCTGTAGAATTGAAAGAATGCATTACCAGTGAACATATAAATAGTTTTGATTTGTGTGCAGTTAGGCTTTAACTATCAATTGAACTTCACTTCTCAAGTACATCAAACTAATGATTTCATTTTATACCATGGTCCTATAAGAATTACCGATTCATGGGTGGCAATGATGCATTATGACTTAGAAGTTGCTAAAATTTTCCTTCAATATTGCTTACAGATACATTGCTTCCTTTTAATTTTAGTCTCATGAGGTACCTGTGAAAATGGATCAACCATTATCTGATCTTCTAGTAAAAGCATCTTTTTTGTTTCAAGATCAGTTGGGGATCGGGAGATATAGCTACACTATGCTAAACTATAAGGCATATTTCTTGAATTTGTAGTTTTAACTTAGAAGAAAACAAAATATAACTGAAGGCATATTTCTTGAATTTGATATAGCTACACTATGCTAAAGTACAGTGGTTTCCTTTTCTCATATCTAGCATATTAAAAATAGAGGAATAGGAATGAAGTCTTTTCTGTTTTTTTATGTTTCCCAAGAATATCTAGGTCGTAGAACTGATCTAATCCCGAGGCACGTCAAGCACATTAATTGGGAACCTCTGCCAACAGGGATTCGAACTTGGGTTCACTACATTGTAGTGAATAGTCCCGTTCACTAGACCAATCAACTGTTGGTATGAAGTCTCATTGTTCCTGATACATATGTTCTATCTTCTTCTATTATGGCAGGTTTACCATTCCAGTTTTGTTGATGATGATGATATTACTAAAGCATGCGGGTGCCCTCTACTTCCCCTAAAAAGCCACATAAAAGGACCAGCACCAGTTTCAGAACAAGGTCAGGTTCATTCCTTACTGCCAAATTTTCCAGAAATAATAAAGATTTTGTATCAATAATTTGTATGCAGATAGCACAGATATTGTCGATGAAGCAATCACATTCTTTCGTGCAAACGTCTTCTTTAGAAACTTTGACATAAAGAGTTCAGCTGATAAGCTTCTTATATACTTAACATTTTATATAAATACCGCTTTGAAGAGGCTAGAAGGTTGCAGAACTTTGGCTGAAGGAACGAAAGCAATTATTAATCTGGGTCTGGAAAAGGTTCCTGTGCCTGGAGAGCCTGGATTTCCGTTTCCAGGATTATTTGCTCTTCCACAATCTCAACAAGAAGCAGGTAAAATATCGTATTTTTCTTATTTGGTTTGGTACATATTAATATTCGTTGCCTGTCTTTATCTATCATTTTCTCGAAGTGTTGTTCACATAGTTTCTTGGTTACATGATTTTTGAGTACAGAGCTCTTCAGAAATTATTTGAAGCAGATAAGGGAAGAAACAAGTGGAAGATTATTGAGTGTGGCATATCGACCAAATGGAACTCCAAATAAATGGTGGTTGGCCTTTGCCAAGAGAAAGTTTATGAATATTATTACGCCTTGAAAAGTGTATTTTCTTATGGAAATACAAAGAATTCTTACTGTATCTTATAACAGAGACGTCAGTTAAGGGAAGAGCTTTTATTCGGTATTCCTTTGTGAATGATTGTAGACATTTTCATTCTCATTGTTCTATAAGATTATGTCCCTTGCTAGGTGAAATTTCTGAAAAGACCTCCGGCGACAATGGTGGCACTAGCAACACCACTGGTAGTTGAAATTGTCTTTCTCATTGATAAACCTTTACTCTTTTACCCACCTCCAACTGCTCTGAGAATGAAAAAGAAAACAGAATTAATTGACAATTATTAAGTGCACCATTTGTAAGCGAACCATTGCCATTGTTCTTAAAATAGTGTACATTTAATATCATAAGTCGAATGTTTCTGTAAGTTTTTTAGGCAAGGCATATGCCTTTTTCTTAAGTGTCCGTTTTTAAAAATAGTGATGTGTTACACCCTTTATTTATGTTGATCCAAAAAAATAGAAGAATCACGTGAAATTAACTTCACCTTGTTCTTGAAAAGATACATGGATGCAATATTGAAAGGAAAGAAGATACTCGAAATTTTTGGAGAAATATAAAATCTGGTACTTCAAGATACTCCAATTATCTTTTTGAACATGTTGCAAACATTGGAAATAGGCTGCTATTGAGAAGATTAAGGGATAGCTATTTGTTAATTCATCATTCCTTTTCTTCTTTTTTAGATTGTATAGCATCCTTGGAAATTTAGTAAAAGCTACAAGGTTCTACTATAAATGAATCTCCGCATTTGGAGACCATATACTGTATTAAGGAAAAGAAATGGGGGAATATTTGCATTAATTAGTTTTAATATTAGGAAAAACTAATTTAATACATGCTTTTTTGTTTGTAAGAAAATATAATTTAACATTACACGCTTTTTTCTTTCCTTTGTATTAAAAATGGAGCAGCTATTCTAAATTTCGCCTAGGGCCAATGTTGGACCGGCCTTGATGAAACATAGCAACTCATAACTTTCATAAATGAACTAGCAAGCCATACAAGGAAACATCCAGTGGATTATAATCAAAGATAATGCAGTTGAAATAACAGAATGGATTCACCCATAAAGTATCGCATATTGAGAACATTAACCACCCATCTAAAATTAATTATATGACATAACAAGTTCTGATTAAAAAATTTATACGCAAATCACGCATTAATCCATCAAAAAAGGAAAAACAAAGCTAAAGAACAGAGGTCTACATAGACAAAATCCAGTTCAAGGCTGTGTAACAAAGTAAAACAAAACACCTAGGTGTTAGTGGCCCTGGTGTATATCTGCTGGCTCGAATGAGCTGAAACCATTCTGATCAAACCTCTGGCCATTAGTTCCCTAATTGCCTTCCTAGCCAGTGATCCACTGATCTGTAAATATATCAATGAAAATATTAATACCTATGTTATAAGAATATTTCAAATTAATACGAGAGCAAGAGAAGTTTGATATAAGTCTCAGACAAAAACCAAATACATTTTCCACAGCAAGTCATCTAATTTTTATTAGCCTAGCACATTCTCAATATACTACTGCCTAAGTTAGTTATGCAACTCAAATGATCAAATGAAACCTCAAAATTGACAATTATAATTACAAAAGGCATCAATTGAGAAAAAGGCATATACGTTTTCCAGAAACAAACAGAATAAATGTAGGCAAGTACCAACAATTCAGATTTTTCTAATGTACAGTGGAAACTGAATGAAATGTGTTATTTTCATTAGTGTATTACCAATACTACAAATCAGAAAGATTCCTTTCTTTCCCACTCTCACATATGTTCAATTTCAAGCTACTATTGATACAACATGGACATTTTCTATTACAGATTATTGCCATTAGATAATATTTTCAAACATTATATCCTTCAATCAACTAATAAATTTGGAAACTTTCACGACATTTCACAATCTTAAATGTATGTTAGGTTTACAGGATATACTAACAACCAACTATATAAAAAAGTTTTCAACGATTTGAAACTTATAATTCTTATCTAGAAATTTGATATACTAACAATCAACTATATAAAAAAGTTTACATCGATTTGAAACTTATAATTCTTATCTAGACGTCCCTTTTCCTCACCTAGATTTCAGGTTTTAAAAATGGAAAACAGAGAACTGATTTACACAAATGATAAAATACACCGAATCAAATGTGTTTGGGTTATTTGGCTAAATAGCCTTACTCCAAATGTTCTTTGCAAAAATAGCCTTTCCTTTTTTCTTTTTTTTTCCCTTGGTTTTAATAACAATTAAATCTAATTAAACATAATTAATCAATTAATCTAATAATAATAATACAAATTAAACACCTATAAAATCTATTTTTACTCACAATTCAAATTTCAAAATTTCTCTAACTTACAAAAATTTCTCCCGAAAATGTATCTTCAAATGTCACTCGTCGCTTGGACCTCCAAGCGGCCAAGCGACATTTGTCACCCGGCCGCTTGGACCTCCAAGCGACGGGTGACATTTGCCCGGTCGCTTGGAGGTCCAAGCGACCGGGTGACAACTCAGCTTCAAATGTCGCCCGGTCGCTTGGAGGTCCAAGCGACCGGGTGACAACTCATCTTCAAATGTCACCCGTCGCTTGGACCTCCAAGTGACCTGGCGACATTTGAAGATGAGGGATAGGGTTCAATTTTAATTTTATTAAGTTTATTGGGTTTTTTTTGTAATATTCCATTTAATTAAAACACTAATTAAATGGAAGGCTAGTTTTGCAAACTCAACATTCATAAAGCTATTTTTAAAAATTGAAAAAGCCATAAGGCTATTTTTGCAAATGACTCAATGTGTTTCTAATAAGCTACATTGCAGGTTATAAAATCAATTAAATAATCGAACTAGTCAACTTAACAGAGCACAACAAAGGATATGCCACTAGCTTAAAGAAATATTTCTAAATTGCAGCACCGAGTAAACCCTAACAATAGCTGATATATCAAAAATCCAACAAATTTATTACCCTGAGACGATCGGAGAGGACAGATGGAGTGATGAGCTTGTATTTAGGTGCCTCAGTCAACAACTTGTCGTAGGTTGCCTTATCAAACAGCACCATGTTGTTCACCTTCTCCTTTTGCTTTCCCTTGCTCCACTTCTGCAATTATTTACCACAAAATGTTGATAAATTAGAACAATACATAGGAAAATCGAGCAAAAAAAGATTAGATATAGTAAGTCAGCGACCTTCTTCTTCTGCTTGCCACCGCCAGACTTCGCTGGCTTGGACGACGGTGGAGGAGCCTTATCCTTCTTCGGCGCCTACAAAAACAATACAAAGAAGATAACAATAATCGATAGTAATTAAGAGTTCAAATTGAAAATGGAAATTTAGACAGGCGGCGCACCATCGGAGAGGGTGTGAGTAGGGGAAGTGTAAGAGTGCGGCGGAGAGCTGAAGAGGGGAAGCGAGATGATGTCCGTTCCCATTATAAAACCTAGTAGGGCTTTTATTTGCTGCACCAGATGTTACGCCGTCGTATTACTGATTATTGCTTGTAGGTTTAGGGTTGGGCTGGCCCAAGACTTAAAACTTTGGGCTGGCCCAAGACTTAAAACTTACCTGCTGGCCTGGGTTTCATTTCAATCTTATGTAGTGAAGTTTAAGGCTCAATTAATTATTACATCATTTTTTGTGAAAAATTTATACAAAATGAAAAATAATTAAATTGGTGTGTTAATTATACAGTATGGAAAATTGATTTATATATAATTTGATTTCATTGAATAATTGGGGCAAGCTTAAGTATGGTAAACTATAACATGCTACAAAATGGAATTTCTTTTTTCCATCTTTCATAAGTTTTTTAGTGTGACGTGAACATCATTACATGAATGAATATATTCGAACCCAAGACTTTTAAGGTGTTGGGGCCTTAGCTTTAGCCCCTTTTTTTAAATATGAGATTGTATCTTATTATGTTTCAAGGGAACAATGTTTCGTGTTTTGCTTGAAAATGAATTAAAAGTTGCATTGCATCATCTAACAAACTTAATTTCCACCTGGGCTGTATTGTTCAAAAGTCAAAATATCATGATTGTTTATTGGGCCTGTCTTAATGCATTATACGAAGGCCCGTTGAACTTAACTCTCTTTCTTGCAAAGGAAAAAGTAAAATCTAAAAGATAGTATAATTATTATTACCAATAAAGAAAGACAAGATTGCCCTATCGTTGTCTGTTGTGTCAATATTACAAGGATAGTAGTCCGAATACGATATAATGTATCATCATTTTACCGATTCAAAGTTAATTAGATTTGTCCAGTTTAAAAAATCCATGAGGAAAAAGTTATGGAACAAATATTAAACTGCTTTTGATCTGATCCATTGGGTACCTTAACTTAACAATATTTATACAAATTAATAAATATGCAAAATATTTAATTTATGTAAGTGATATGAACAATATATTAGTATTTGATTAATGGTAATTACCCCATATGATATTCATAATGTTCAATTTATCCCTTGTAAAAATTTAAGAGAAGTAATTCACCCCTTTGATTCAGAGAGTGCAACTCACTTGCTAAAATTGAGAATAGACATGAAAACTGTTTTGTAACATAGAGGGACAAAACCATAGGTGGTAAACTACCACGTCATCATCACACAGGAAGGCAAACTGGCAAAGTGCCACATAAAAATATTAGAGAGGTGGTGTGAAACTTTTATAAATTTATAGGATGTAAAGTGTTCTTTTTCCAAATCACATAAAAATTAATTAAACATTATAAATATCACAGGAGAATAAATTATCATTAACTTTATTAATATTAGTTTACATTGTTATGAGTTAATATTTTCTTTGTCATCTCATTTATTTTGCCTCATCTCCTAATGTCGTAAATAAGTTCTTCGATAAAATTTAATGAATATTTTATATCAAGTGTTTAAGGATATCGAGAAATGAACTTTTCATGTTAGAACTCGATAGACAATGTAAAAAACTTAAGTTGGTGCGACAAGTTAATGAATTATGTATATAATACACCGATGTAGGATGAATGTAATCGTTATGGACAAAACTAGCTAGTAACATAAATTTTGAGAGTAAAGATTTCACAAAATTCAAAATTTCATCTGAAATCCAATTGTTTGATGGAAGTTGATGCGATTAAGACATTGAAAACCCACCCACTTGGATCCCAATCGGTGCAAATCCGAATCCGACTGTCGACATCTCTAGTAACGCCCATTGTTGAAGCCTACCCAAAATTGGTAGGCACAAAATCAAACAAACAATTCATTTGCCCCCGAAAATAAATGGCGGATTTAATTAGTGTAGCATTAAATCAAATAATTTATTTTCTTCTTTTATGGTGTAGGTGAATATATTCATTCCGAAACAAACCAGTGCCACAAACACATAGATAAGTCATCTATATTGTTGAAAATAAATGAGATAGTTTATAAAAAAAAGACTAAAGTTAAAAGTGTAACGATATCCAAATAGATTACAGCCGTCTGTTTCTTTTTTACGACGATATTCAGCCTTGTACATGTACCAAAGACATATCACACTAATTATCATAATAATTAACATTCGTTCAAGAACATATACCGATGCTTAGTATATTTTCTTTATGCAAGCAAAAGGAGATGCTTAATTTAATAATACAATCAATTTACATGTTGCCCCTAAGAATCCAATTTTCAAGTTTTACACTTAATTAATTAACCACCTAAAAATCCAATTTTCCCACTCATCACCCTGAAATTTAAATTCTACCTAAATGGTGATCATGGAACAGTGTAATTGTTAATTGTGTTAAACGCAAAATCGAAAATGTTTTTTTGGGGGGGGAGGGGGGCAAATGTGAACTGTCTTTATAATAATTTTAATTCCAAAAAGCTATAAGAAAATAATTAGCAGATATTAAAACTAAGTGGAATCCGACTCAAGATTTTCTTAATCCACCGTGGGCATCTTTTAAGAGCATATTACCTTATGTCAGTAGTAATTAATTTAATTTAAGAATATTGGAATTCCAGAAACAAATTAAACAGATCGTATATTTGTAATTGATAGTGTTTTTTTAGGGTTTTTGGTACTTTGCACCATGAAATTATATGGCTTTGGCACTTTGCATCCTGAATATACAATTTAGTTGACACTTTGTACCCTAGTGTGTGTTTTGAAGAATAAATTTATTAATTGAAGGATATAATAGTTATTTTCATATATTTTTGGCACTTTGCACCCAAAAGTAAAGATATGACACTCTGCATTTTGAAATATAGAATATTGACACAAACTTTTGGGTGCAAAGTGCCAATATTCTATATTTCAGAGTTCAAAGTGTCAAAATCTATACTTTTAGTGTGCAAAGTACCAAAAATATTCGAAAAAAATTATTATACCCTTCAATCAATGAATTTTTTTCTTCAAAACACACACTAGGATGCAAAGTGTCAACTTAATTGTATTTTCAGGGTGCAAAGTGCGAAAAACCCTTTTTTTAAGATCCAAAAACCATTGTCTCAACTTTTTAATTTTCAAATTAAAATATCCAATATAGTATCGATCATGAAATCAATTGATTAAACCAACTAGGTTTCAGTTTGATGGTTGTATCCTTATCTCTTCCTTCTAGAAGCTGCAAAAAAGTTGCTTTAGTATCTCCAGATCAGTGCGATTAACTTTGGATTTGGAAGTGTAATCATTACATATATAATATATATATTTTGATATTGATGGATAGCTTATATAGGTATAATGCTGAAATAACTGAAAGTTTGATATAAAATTATATAAGTTATTTATCAAGTTTTTTTTTTTTTTTTTTTAATGCAGTTATTTATCAAGTTATGGATTATGGTCATCTTCTTTTATATAAAGTTTGATCGCATACAAAATTATAGAGTTAGATAAGTTCAAAATAATAAAAATATATTTTATTTGTGAAAGATTAAATAATTTAAGTTTGAGTCACGTTTGACTCAATTCAAATCCATTTTCAAGTCATTCATTTTACAATCAAATCAAGTAAACATAATCTTATATTTCATTTATAGGAAAATATAAAAAATTTAATTCAAATTCAAACTAAAACTTTGATTTTTTAGCCAACTCAACTTATTAATTAGTTAATGCCCACTTTTCTTTCTCTTTGAAATTCTATGATTTGGATTAAGATAAAAATGTCGATGGCCTTGATTTGAGTAACAGTTTTTTTTTTTTAATGCAGCACCTTGATTGGTTCAGCTTATTCTTCTTCTTCTGTTTTTTTTTTTGGGGTGGGGGGGGGGGGGGGACTGGAAATGGTTATGGTCTCTTTCTACCTCGAGCAAGATTAAGATTTTCATGTGGCGTGCTTGTAAATTTTTGTTACTAACGTAGGCGAATTTATTGAAACGAAACAATGAAAGGTGACAGAGAACTCTAGATGCATGTTTTGTGAGGATCATGAGGAGAATGATTTGCATTGCCTATAATATTGCTCGTTTTTCTAGGAAGTATCGAGTTTTATGCAATATACCTTGGTTGTGCTATCAACCCTTTCACGTCCGAACATGGTGGACTAGATGAGGGAGTTTAGAGCAAAGAATGACCCTCAAACTTTCGATCTCTGTCGGATCATCTGTTAGGTCATTTTGTACTCTAAAAACAAAAACTTCTTTGAAATGGGAAGAATCAGTAGCATTAATGGAGTTGCTAGTTGCTACAACAACAGTGTTGCAGCCTAGGCGATGAAGCTGTAGAGATACAGTGAGGTGGTCGGTCCCATGTCCGATTGTGATGAAGTTATTCGATGTGGCTATCGACCTTGTTCCAGGTTCTTGGAGTCTTGGAGTCATCGCACGATCACATTCAGGAGTTTTTTTGGATGGTTGACTCGTTATATTAAGCAACCACTTGATCCCACTTCGACAGAGGCTAAGGCCATGTCCAGTGAATCTTCAGCCTAATTCTAAGTCCAACTTCCTCTTTCTTTTTCATTGTCATCTCCAGTGACCCAATCAATCCATTTCATTTAATTTCAATCCTCATTTTTCCAAACTATCACTTAATAATAATAATTATAATAAAAAAAATATATTTAAGTTTCTTATATTGTTATTAAATTTACAGACTATTAATGTTAAATTTCTTAAATTATAGTTATGTTCTTTTAATGTTTAATTAATAATAATTAAATTTTATTTAAGTTTAAGTTTCTTTAATAAAGGTATAAATGTTACATTTTTAAAATTTTGAACGTTAAAATTAATCATAAATTAAAAGAATTTTTTATTAAAAAAAAAGAATTTTATTAACTAGACATAAATAAAAATAAAAAATCCATGGCTTCAAGAACTCAAGGAATGGGGCAAGCCAACCTTAACTTGCTCCACCCCTTGAAGCAATGGGTGATTGGATTCAATGGAACCTCCCCTTGAATCAATGGAGATGGTCATCTCCAACCCTTCAAGGGGGAAGCACTAGCCTAAGGCGATATTAATAACTATGGAGCTTGCTCGGGCTAACAATTCGAATAAGGTGAATTGGAAGGCAACTCTAAGTTGGTCATTAAAGCTATAGCATGTTTTTTAGAGTCTTTAGCGGTTTATGGTACGATAATTGAATTGGGAGGGGCGCCATCCGATGACTTTGTGGTTTAGAGAAGGTCAGGCAACATGTTGGCTCACGAGACTGCTGCATTGTTGAAAAATGATTCTTATTTTTTGATTGATTTATTTATAACGATCCAATACGTTGTATCTTCGGAGATGATTCGTTAATAAAAATTATTTGCTACTCCAGGAAAAAAAACAATATTCTTTTATGCAACATAAAAATTTCTTTTTCTTATACATAAAAACAAGGGGGGAATTGCTTATAAGGTTAATAGATTTCATTGTATTTACAACATTTTTTCACACAATGTTATTTTATAACTGTCACAGTAGATTTATCAGATTATTTATATCAGATTTTAGGCTTCTTGCATTTTGCACTCCCGAAACATGGAATATAGGTACTTTGCACCCTTGAAACATAAATTTAGCACTTTGTACCCTCTTTTGTTTACCTCAAAAACCTCGGGAGAAAATAGGTAATTCATTTTTGGATATTTGGCACTTTGCACCCCAAAACACGATAAATGGGCATTTGCATCCCTGAAATAGAACTAGCACTTAACACCCTCGAATTAAGAACAACTCACCCGAAACACGAGAAATAGACACTTTGAACCCCCTAAACACAAAATTTAGCCCCTCAAATTAAGAAAAACTCAACAATTAGCACCCCCTCATTTTTTCCGGCAAAGTTAACCACCGAGGTAAAGAAAACATAGGTAAAAAAATCTAGGTGAAAAATAGGTAATTTATTTATTTTTTCTTAAAATTTACCAAATACGATTATGAATACTAGAATATTCATTTGCAAAATCTATTTTAACATATTTCTTTAACTACTAATTTTTCAGATGTCCTCAAAATATACAAAAGAATTTGAAAAGTTAATATTAATACATAAAATTGACTGAACCATATCACAAAAACAAATTTTAAGATGGAGAGAGAAATGAGTATTCTAATATTCATAATTGTCTTTTTAAATTTAAGGAAAAAAGAAAATGAATTAACTATTTTGCCCCTAGGTTCTTTGAACCCGGTGGTCAACTTGTTGTTGAGCTTTTCTAAATTTGAGGTGTTAAATACTAATTTTGTGTTTAAGGGGTTTAAAGGGTCCATTTCTCGTGTTTTGGGGGTGCAAGTTGATTTCGGGAGTGCAAAATGTCGATTTCTCGTGTTTCGGGGGTGCAGAGTGATAAAAATCCAAAAATGAATTACCTATTTTGTTCCTAGGTTTTTTGAGGAAAATAAGAGAGGGTGCAAAGTGCTTAATTGTTTATATTTTTGGGGTGCAAAGTGTTAAATATATGTTTTAAGGGTATAAAGTGCCTATTTCTCATGTTGTGGGGTGTAAAGTGCAAAAAACCCTCAGATTTCATGTGAAATTTAATTTCAGCAATATAAAATGATACTTCACTGCAAATTTATAGGAATATAAATTCGAAATGCTTTTGGAAAGTCATGTCTCCTGATGGGTTCTAATCAAAGTATTCCATGGAGCCCATAAATCTGGGTCACTTGAAGTTAAAAGCCCGATTATTGTCAACTGGGATTGTAGGTCCATAACTTTTTTTAAAAAAAAATAGTAATATATTTTATATTTATGTGGTTGAGTCAAGTGGTAGTGATTTGTGATCCATAAATGTGAAATTTAAGTTTGAATCCTATTGAAGACGGAAAATTCTTATCCAAACCGAGTTTGGCCGAACTCAAAGCAACTACAAGGCAAGTGCAATACACTTGCTTTGAGATTGTATGTAACTCCTAGAGAGTGACTAATCACAAAGCAAGTGCAATACATTTGCTTGGTAGTTGAATGAGTTTGACCAAACCAGGCTTTGACAAGAATTTTCCATTAAAGACATCATATTTATGCTAGACCGCTAGAATTTATACGCCACATATGGGCATGTGATATTATGTGCCTAGTGAAAAACCTTTCACCGTAGATTTTTGGAATATTGAAAAATTGGCCTAGTTATACATTAATGATAAATGCTACCGTTGCTTGTAGTGGGTTCAAGGCTTAATATATATCGGTAGGAAGTACATGCACATCTAAAATAACTTATTTTGATTACTTCTATGTTCGGAGTTGATCCTAAACTCGTTTATATTACTTAAACATGCATGTTTGATAAGAAAATAAATTTTCCATTTCAATTGTAGAATGGCAACGTTACCCATTATACTAATAAGCGGGTCATGATTTTAATAATATATTTAAAAAGGCACACATTTGCATATATTTATATATAGTACTTTACCTAATTTTACTTGAAAATATTTGGAAAAACTATTTGGACAAATAGGTTTTACATGAACTCGCTTTTCAATTCTTTGTCTGTAGATTGGTTTTTACATGAACTCAGTTCACAAATCTTTGCATGTATCTGGGCAAATTTGCCTCTTCGATCCAGTGGCGTAGCCAGGATATAATTTCACTGGGGTCATTACTAATTTTTTTCAACGATAATATTATATCAAACCAAAGTACAATAAATATATTCGAGAATAATTTAAGCTAAATAACTTTTTTAACAAAGTAATTATTTATTCAAAACAAAAATTATTTTCTTGGTGAGGACTTACAAACTTTATAAATGTACACGTCGATTTGTCATAGACTGAAACCGCCTCATGATTGCATCATTCGAAATGGTATCAAATACACAACTACAAATCCAATTCTCTAATCAATTAAGAAACAAATTATAGAAAAACTATACATACGTTAGACAATTGGTCTCAAGTGACTGCACATTCAAGAAAATAAAAAATCTTGGACCAAATTCTTGACAATAAACCCTAACTAATAATTTTAAACATAATATTTCAAACCATGGACCAAATTCTAGATAATAAACTCTAAGTCTAACTTGAAAGTTTGATTTTGATACAAATTAAACTTCTCAAAGAACAAAAGTTTCTTTATGCAAAAATTTAAATATAAAAAAAATATATCATAACTAACAAATATCAAATAAATCACTTGTACAATTTTAGATACTTCGTACCTTATTTCTCCTTCAACAATGATTTTTTTGTTCTTCTAATTTAAAAAACCCTAACCCAAAATATTTTCTTGGTTTACGTTCTCCACTTTTCTTTTAAGTTCTTTGTAGGGAAAGAGATAAAGATGAAAGAGTTTATGGGAACTGGTTTTTATATGGAAAAAATATTGCATAACCCAAAAAATTGGGATTTGTCTTTTATTGTTAAATAATTAAACATAAAGTTAAGTGAATGACAAATATATTTTAATAAAAAATTGGCCCCACTAACATGTAAATTTTAATTTTTTTGACTGGGGTCCATTTAAAATAAATATGAGATATAAATATTTTTTACAACTAATATATATATATAAATTCCTTAAAGTGGGGAAAATTTGAGTGGGGTCATTGCACCCCACTCATTTGGCTATAGCTACGCCAGTGCTTCGATCCCTTGATAAAGAAAACATAAATAGAGAAACACAATTTTTTGGACTTCTGAAGGAATACAAACAAGTAAAAATAATGAAATTGAAGTATTTATTTGAGCTAAAAACTTCAAATGAGAGTACCTAATATTTAATAAATTTCAACCATTTGTTATCACTTAAAAAGTATAATTAATTATTAAATAATTTGAAATTCATATTAATTCAGAATTATATATCTCAAATGAAAAAGGTTTTGCAGTAATTAAATCCATAATTTAGTCAAAAGTTGCAAAGACAGTATGATTGATTCCCATATATATATATATGCTAGCTTATCCTAATTAATAGATAAAAGATATGGGGACAAAGAGTATTACAAAGAAAGAGTATAAATTCCACCTGAATATATGTGGAATAATTAATGTTACTCCATGTGCACGACTCAGAGTTTCAAACTTTGAAACATTTAACACTTAGCTTGACCTAAATTAATATCTTCTATGTTTTACTTTTAAGGTATACAAATATATGCAATTAAAAATTAAAATTCCACCAAACTAATGCAAAATATCAATGTCATACAATAATATAATTTTAGCCACAAAAATTTCTTATAAGATCGATGCGATTCTTTCATGAACTAATGCTATTACTTCTGTCACCAATAAGAATTGTGAAAATCGATTTTATAAATTAAAGAACACATTCATTAATTAAAAAAAAGGGAAATTAATTATGCGTGCGGGTCCAAAAACTAAAGACTGGTGATAACTAATAAGAAAATAAAATGTAACGGCTTCATAACGGCTTCATTTGGAGAGTTATTTCAAAGATAGAATTTTTTCAAAAATACTCTTGAAAACCGTATAAATTTTTTGGATTGATTCTTGAAACTTTTAACTAATATAGTAAAGTTACTGATGATTTTTTAAGATAAATTTGTTTATTTCTAATCAATACAAATGGCTTGAGAACAAGAAAATGATAATGGCTTTTTAAAGTATTTTGCAAATTAGAGAAAAGCTAATGCATGTTTAATTACTCTTCAGAAAGGCTTTACGAGGGTTCTTGCTGAAAATAATTTGAAGGCTTTATTGCCACGTAAAAAATCATTCACCCGTTACCATTGCCATTGGTGCGTCTTGGTGAAGATATTCAACAAAGGAAATTAGATGTAACGTGGCAGTTTCTTAGGTAGTAAGGAAGAACAAAATGACCCTACAAGAACCAAAAATTATAATTTTACCCCTCTCAAATTAAAGTCTCAAACAACATAAAACTAAAGGAAAAAGATTGAAAGAAAAAAATAGAATTAAAAAAGGTGCTCGTGTTTCAGGAATCCAATGAACATGATCCACTTGGAGGTAAGTTTTCGAAGAATTTTAGGCATAAATTAAAAGAGCAAAAGAACTGTCAAATCAAAACCCATTAAGCAAATCTAATTGTTTGATTATTTCTTTTTGTCTTAAAGTTCAATATTAGTGTCAAAATAAAGGTGTATTAAGACATAATTATATAGAATTATGCATAAAGGCTAATTATAAGCCTAGATGCATAATATGTTGGTTAAAAGGTTCAGAAAAAAAAAATCTCATAAAATTAATGTGTTACGGATGATTAGTACTGATAAGTACAGATTTTGTGGAATATTGGTTTAATTTGGTTTGGTTGAACCTTATGACAAAATGGAATTTTTTTTTTGCATAAGTTTCACTGATTTGCTAATTTAATGATATCTCTGATATTATAAGAAGATGTTTTATATAATGGCGAGCATAAAATGGCACTAGAGAATTATGACACTTTCTCAGAATTAATGGGTCTGTTTGTTTGGTGTTTGAGAAAGTAGTTTGAGAGAGTAGTGAAGATTTGTGAAATAATTTTGATTTTGCGTAATGTTGTTTGTTTGGGTTTTGAGATAATGGTTTGAGAAATAAAGTATGTGTAAGTTTTTTTGGAAGAGTTGTGTTGTAGGTGTAAGATGTGTAGGACTTTATGTCAAATCATGTTTGTTGTGAGATAAATTGTGTGAGAGATAAATTACTTTATGTCAAATCCGAGTAGAGTTTGTATATGTTTTGTTTAGAAATAAGAAAATTGTTGTTTGTTTGGATTTTCAGAGAGTAGTTTGAGAAAATTTAGAAATAAAAATTTTATTTCAGAAAATAAAAAATATGTTTGTTTGGCATTTCCCAAACACGAATTTTTTTTGGGAAACGCCAAACAAACATGCCCAATATATTAGGCACAAAGGAAAATCAAAATAATCTATAAAGAAGGACATCTTTACTTCTATTAGGCCATCTCCAGCAGTTGAGAGCTAGCCCCGGGCTCTGGAGCCCGGGCTAGCCCAGGGCCAGCCCGGGGCCCTGCTGGTCGTCTCCAGCAGTTGGGGCTCCGTGGGAAAATTACTTCCATTTTTTTTCTTTGCCCACTCTCACCTATTAATATTATAGATTTATATATTTTTAATATTAATATTAATAATAATAATAATTATATTAGTACTCGTAATTTAATTATTAATTATATTAAAATATTAATATTAAATAGAATATTTAATTAAAGTAACTTAAGAATTAATACATAATACGAAATACAATAAACAAGGAAGAAAATACAACAAACAAGTATTTATCAATATATGTTCGCTTTAAATATTTAATTTAGATTAAGTATTAATTAATCTAAATTTTATTTGTATGAGTGTTTAATTTTATTTTTAACTAATTCCGTATTTTTAAATAATTATAGCCACCACCAATACTGTAGTTAAATGATTAAATTTTTATAAAGTATATCATAATTTTATTTAAAATTACTTTAAATAATTAATCATACTATATACTATATCTATATCATAATTATATAAACACACTAATTATATATAGTATATAACACATTAGTTAAAGTAACACATTAATTAAATAACTAACTAACATAAATAACACATTAATTAAGGCTTCTTAATTATGCATAAATATCACATTAATTATGCCTCATTAATTATGGCAACAAAGCGTCTGATTATCATTAATTATGGCAACAAATCGTGTATTATCATTAATTACGGCTCAAAAGAAATAAAAAAAAAAAAAAGAAAAGAACCAATCAGGTGCCGCCAAGTGGCGGCACCTGTTTTAAAAGGGGCGCGAAAAAAAAGAAAAAAACACGCGCCCCTTTCTTCTCCAAGTTTCTCACGCGAGCCGCGGGCTGGCCTGCGGTCTCCGCGCAGCCCGCGGCCCACCCCGTTCCGCCCCGCTGCCAAGCCCCGCCCCGAGCCCTCTCCGTCTCCAATGGTTTCCCCAGCCCAGCCCGACCCCGCCCCGAGCCCGGTATCAACTGGTGGAGATGGCCTTATGCCCTAACATTTTCAAATTTCTAGACTCCAAAATTCAAAATATAGTACTATTTAAAGAAAATCAAATAACTGATCATGCAGGTTCTAAAAACTCAAAAAATATAAACAGATTCCGACAAAAAGTTCTACATTTAAAAACTTCTAGAGGATTCACGTATCACTTATCAATTTAAAAATAACCAAAACTCGTTTTATATTTTCATACGCACAAATTTAAGTGGCACTTTATAATTGATTGAAGCATAAACATGTAAATCAGCATGATCGAGCATGACAAAGAAATATATATCATACATATGTGACTCATTTTAATGTTGTATATATGCTTGGCTCCAGCATACACGAATTATAAGTTGAAATTAGGAAAGAAAAAAAAAAAGAATTATAAGGTGAAACACTTGTCAATATATTGATCTTTACTTTATGGGTCTTACTATACTATATAATGTCACACGAGAATGAGATATAAAGTCTATTACGAGCATCTTAAATTTTTTGAACATTTTAAATTCACATATAATTACTGAATTGGAAAATTTGAAATCAAGCTTCAAGGAAGGCTCCGCATCTATCAACCAATAATTTTAGGATCCATCCAAAACCAAATTCCATGGAACATAATCCACATCAATACTCTTTTCATAGTATAATTTGACGTTTTTGTCCCTTGCCTCTAATCTATCAATGGCCGTTTGGTAAGGTGTATGGGATTAAGGTGGATTATATTGGAGCCGGATTGAAGGCCATATTAAAAACATGGTTGATAGATTTGATTGAATGCTTCCTTGTTAATTGTAAATTGATACAAATTTTAACTTATGATTTATTTATGTATAATGTTTTTCCATTTATAGATATTTGAGAAGAATTTATGATATTTAATGATATTTTAAAAATGAAATATGTAAATTTGAGGTTATTAATGATATTTACCTAATCCATATTTACCTAGATTAACTAATTCACCTATGCCTGGGTGGATTATAATCTAGTCTTAATACCGAATCGTAATGATTTAATCTATATGACCCGGTATTAGAGCAATGCCACCAAACATTATATTAGCTCATATTAACTCATATAATATAACATAATACCCCTATTAGGTCCTACCAAACGGCCCCACCATAAACAATTATTGATTCCCTACTTATCCAAATTAAGGAATTTATAAGTGAAATTTGAGCATAAACCACCAGCTCACCAGCTGTTGGTTTCAAATAACTTCAAGAACTCCTCAACAAAAGTGGTAGACCCTCCCTCCCACTATCATAAATCCACTCTTCAAAAGTAAAAGAATTTAAAAACCACCACAACTGATAAAGTAAAATAAATAAAAAAAAAAGAAAAAGACAGAGAATCTATTATATTATTTTTCTTATAAATATCACCACTTCCTCCATTAATTGAATCCCCAAGCCAAGCAATTAATCAAAAATCATTAAACTATGTACAATCTTAATCACCTCTGCTCTCTGTTCAAATTCAGTGCTCAACCTCAATTTTCAATCCAGTACTATTTCGAGTGAATACCAAAAACAGAGAAAAATTAAGCTAAAAGTTAAAGTTCTTAAATAGTAAATAGTACGATCCATCCATTAGGTCTCGGGTCAAAATGGATTCATTCAAGTTCCAGGACATAAAAGCTGAGAAAGCAAAAGCGATTTCAAAGAACCGTAGATTTCAGAGAATTACGACTCTGTTTCGATTCCTGGAGCTGTTTGTTTTCCTGATCGTCGTCTCTAGGTTTTCCACTCAATTTGCTTTTTCTTTCAATCTGTCGGCGGAGTATTTTAGGGGAATTTCATTAACCCTAATTAGCCCCCAATTTGTTTTCATACTAGGGAACGTGATCGTACTCGTTCTGTTTTTAATTTCCGGGCAATTCTCATCCAAAAATGGTGGAAAGAGTACCGATTTTTACGAGGAGTATGTGGAAAAATGTCGAATGAATCTGCAAACCTGCAACAAACAAGAGAAAAAAGCATCGGAATCGTGTAAATATACTGTTTGTTCTGACGAAAATGTAACTAAATTAAGCAGGAGTCATTCTGAGAATATAGTTAGGGCTCGCGTGCCGCCGTCGGTGAATGGGGACGAGCGCCGCCGCGAGCTGAGACGGAGCATGACGGAAAGATGCCGCAAGAGTACGAAGGCGGTGGTGGAGGCGGCGGCGGGTAGTTGTACGTCTACCTTCGCGGAGGATGAGATGAGTAGCGAAGAGTTCCGGCGAACGGTGGAGGCGTTTATAGCGCGGCAGCAGAGGATTCTCAGGGAGGAAGAAGAGTTCTCAGCTGCTGTGGTTTCATTGTAGATACTTGAAAGTAATTTAAATTATGTGGTAATACAGAATTAAGAAAAAAAAAAAAAAAAAGAAGTTACTCCATAGGAGTAGTAAATGGTAGTAGGAAAAAAAAGTGTACCATGTATATATGATTTTAAATCATCTATGGCAATGGGAATTTTGAAATTTTACTTGGGGCTTAAATTATTTATTTATTTGTCTATATTTTATAATGCTTGTAACAAATCGTCTCGGTAATTTTTATTTTCTAGATTTGAATGTTGATCCATGATTAATTCTCTTTGTAATGGAAACAAAATTCAATCAATATTATAGCCTAATATTGATTGTACTCCAAGATTAGACCAACCATACACAATTCATTAATTATAGCGTTCATCACATTTTACCCGAATTAACCCTAATAATCATCGACTAAATAGGTCAACTCGTATAACTTTATCATCTACAAATCTCCTCCTTATTACTACAAACACACTTGAATAACACCACAAAATGGTAGGTCGAATCTTTGGCTGAGTCCAACTCGAGTTGTTTTACCTCAACCATCTTCATGTAAATTTTGAACTCGACCTTACCTAGTAGATCTTCTTAGAGCATTGATCGGTCCCAACTGATTTTGGAAGTTCCGAGATCAGTTCGAGGAATTGTGTATTGATTTGACCTTGACATCTCATCACACAATTTTAGCCCGAATAACACCATAAATTTGTTTTAAAATTTTGAAGTATTTCCACAGCCAAAGATGTCCAATAGAATTTTATCTTTTAGGATAATTAAACAATTAATATGGAATATTTAGGGGAATATGCATCAAAGTAGTATCAATTCTAAATCTTGTTCTATGCGCATATATGCTTTTTTGCCGTATTCCCAATCTTTGGAATTTCAGACGCAAAAATAACAAACAAAAGGGTTTGATGTCATAATTAACTAATTTTTTAAATTACAAGAATAAGTATAAAGACATGAATAAAGTTCTGGGTATATACTGTTTCTCGATCACATGACTCAATCCTTACTCATGAGCAGTACTATTATTTCATCCTACCATAAAAAATAAAATAAAAAAAGGTTGAAAAGAAAGAAAGAAATGGAATCTTTAATTTGTAATTAGTCTGCAAAATTATTTGAAAGGAAACATCACAACAACTTTAATTTGTCTAATTGTCTTCCACTTCAATGGTCTGTGTCTGCCTGCTTTAATTATCTTTTTATTGGTATTTTCCTGATACACACAAGCAGTTTTCAGTGGTTTAAAATCTGATTCTCTAAAGATAATAATAATATATAATTACTTACGTTTCATCTTATCGATTAGTTCTGGTGCGTACCTGCTTGTTCAGAAATTGCATTATATTCCAAATGAAATATGCATGATCGGTCCGACCTCAATTGTACATGATTAATTGAAGAATGAATGATATATATGTTTTGAACTTGCACTTAGTTAAGGTTAGAGTTATGTTAGTATAAAACAATTGTTAATGGTATAAAATTATAAAAATAAATGGAAGAACATAAATCCCAAAAGAACACTTTAGAAATATTTAATATCAACAAGCCAGCCGGATTGTTGATAAAAAAAACCCACACTAGCTAAAACTATGTCAAAAGTCAAAGTGCAGAATTAAATAAGATAAGACTTGTGACAAAAAAAACTAACATGAACCCCGTTTAAATTATTATTCAATAAACTAATTTATCATACTCAACTAACTCAAGTTATTCTAAGATTATTATTATTATTATTATTATTATTATATAGCAAAAGAAAAGGTTAAGTTCTGTTTAAATTCAAATTTCACAGCTTAATTCCTTCTTCCCCTGTCAATCAAATATGCCTGCAGGAAGATCCATGTGTAGGTTGCCGAAATACTTTTTTGAACTTCACATTTAATTTTAAGAATATAATGGATCGAGTACATAATTAATATATATAGCCCGTTTAGCAAAATGTTAATTAATATAGCCCAAATGTACTATTTGGACTTAAAAGATTGTTCACAGCCCAATACACCACATAATTTGTCATGTTACAAATAATCCAAGAACCGAAGATTTATCTTATAAATTTACAACTCAGGAAAAAAATAGTATTACTGCTGAAAATAATAATATTTCATTTAAAATAAAAACTTAGAGTTTAATGGAGAATAATAATTTACTACGTACATACTCTAGTTATAATGAGTTAAAAACTAGAGAAGTTAATTTCATAGTTTTTTGTTTAAAAATATGGAAATTCATCTAAATCTAAAAATCTAAAAATATTTTATCAGATAATAATGGGTAACTTCCCCGTATATAGAATTCCACTCCTAATAAAAATCTGCTACTTGGATGCTTTTTAATTGGGACTCCTAATCTCAAGACCGAATCCGAGGAGAACTCTGCTCTACCTCTAAAATCTATATATATACGTACTAATATTCCAAAATTTCAATCTATAAATTCGAATACAAATTATTAGATGTGAATTATATTTAACAGATATTGTTTATTATTAGTCAAATTGATTCTAGCTATAAGACTGACCAAAATTAATTGAAGAAAATAATCATGTTTCGGAAAATTCAACGCCCGTCCGTGAAAACCGTGATCTCCACGTCAGCTTCGGTTGCTGCCACGGCCATGCTCGTCCGTTCGTTGTCCAGAGATTTGATCCCTAAAGAAATCAATGAATATATTTACACCAAATTTAACACATATTTGTCTACATTCACCAACGAAATAACTATGACCATCAATGAATATGATGGCCTCAACAAAAACCAACTCTTTTACGCAGCAGAAATTTACTTAGCCTCCATCACTAGCCCCGTCACCAAAAGTTTCTGCGTTTCACTCCCCGAAAAAGAGACGAAAATCAATGTCAAGATAGGTAAAAATGAAGATATTACAGATAAATTTTGTGGGTTTGAGCTAACATGGAGGATGGTTAGCAAAGAGACAGACGTTGCACTCCGTAATACTATACACGGGTACCTACAATTAATTAATAAATCTGCATGCTTATATATATTTATTATTAAGTGATGATTAAATTAAATGTTTGTCTAAAAAACTAAAAGTAATTAATGTAGTTTGATAACTCTTTAAAAATTAATGTTTAATTTCTTGTAGTGGCTATGTTAAAACCGAAGTTAGATACTTGGTTCTAGCCTTTCACAAGAAGCACAAATCCAAGGTGGTTGATGAGTACTTGCCTTATGTTTTGGAAAGATCAAAAGCTCTTAAAGAAGAGAAAAAGACCATCAAATTGCACACTCTTCATGATGAAGAAATGCATGGGTATGATCCATGGGCATCTGCAGTGGTTCTTGACCATCCATCGACTTTTGAAACCTTAGCAATGGATGATGAGCTCAAGAAGATGATTGTTGATGACTTGAATAGGTTTTTGGAGAGGAAAGAGCTTTATAGAAATGTTGGCAAAGCTTGGAAGAGAGGGTATTTGCTGTTTGGTCCTCCAGGGACTGGGAAATCAAGTTTGATTGCAGCCATGGCCAATTATTTGAATTTTGATGTTTATGATTTGGATTTGGCTGCAATTAACTCTAATTCTGATTTGACAAAAATTCTCATGTCCACTTCAAACCGATCAATACTTGTGGTGGAAGACATTGATGCATCAATTGATTTGTCTGATGATAGGAACAATAAACCAAAGCTTGACCCCTACGGTAAACCTAAGGTACGTAATTAGCTAGTTAGTTTTATATATTTTAATCCAATTAAAATAAGTTATATATAAATGGTGTGATTCAATTCTCTACGTGTACGTACCCCTGCATGCAGGTTACATTATCAGGGCTACTAAACTTCATAGACGGGTTATGGTCGAGTTGTGGTGACGAACGAATAGTCATATTCACGACCAATCACAAAGAAAAGCTCGATCCAGCATTACTGAGGCCTGGACGTATGGACGTGCATATTCACATGTCTTATTGCACGCCGTGTGGATTCAAGAAACTCGTATCTAATTACCTTGGAATCATCACAAACCCGCACCCCCTTGCATTAATGGAGGAGGCGGAGAGGCTTATAACCTTAGCGAAAGCGACTCCTGCTGAAGTAGGCGAGCAACTACTGAAGAGCGATGATCCTGGGATTGCTTTGGGTGCTTTAATCGAGTTTCTTAAGGGTAAAATAATGGAGAATGAAAGACTTAAAGAAGAGAGTTTGAAATTGACTAAACCCGCACCCCCTTGCGGATTGATCAGGTTGGAGGGAGAAGAGAGTGAGAATGAAGAATGATAATAATAATAATAATAATAATAGCCGCATACCATATGTGATTGACGCCCCATATGTTTTTGGAAGATTTAAGTATTTTTTTAGTCTTTCGTTGTTTGAAATATGATGACTAATTATTAATAATTTTTTTCCCGATGAAATTATATTGATATAATTCCTGTTTAATATGAATTGAATACAATTTATTACAAAGCAAATATATTTACACGTGTTGAGTGAATTTACAACTCATAATCGATCTTGCATCCTGAGCTTTTAACTCTAAAAATTGGTCTAGGCTAACTGATTATGTTCCAACAAATGAATGAATATACATAGGCTTCTCGCTCGTCGTCTGTGGATATATATATATATATTCTATGAATATATTTTAAGTTATAAAAAATGCACTTACTTGATCTCTTCGAGAATCAAAGTATCTCTCTTCAATATATATTGGATTTTTACGTAATTGTTCATCTTAAGTTTTTTTTTGCACGTTAGAAGATCAGGGGGTAAGTAAATTTTCAAAGTTAACACCGAAAATTAATGTCATTTTCTAGGTAATTAAATTGAGATGTTTTGCATTTTACGGTGGAAGTATAATTGTCATTTTTTTTTTACAAAATAAGTAATCTAGTGGGAGTTATTTTTTTTCTAATAAAAAACAACACATGACTAATAGAATTAAGGGTAGGCATCACTTTGGTCACTCTTATCATTAATTTTTTACAGAGTGGTCTCTCTTATTTTTTTTTGGTCACTTTAGTCCTTACTATGAATTATTTATTTCACTGTAGTTCTTTTCAGGTGGTCCAAGGCGGTTCCGGTTATATGTGATATGCACATGAGGCAAGTTCATCATTTCAAGTAAACGAATAGGGATATTTTCTTCTTTCTATTTAAAAAAAAAAAAAACTAAATATCTAATATATTCCAAACTAGGCTTAAATTCCAATCCAACATAATCGTCCATTATGTTTCAAACTAAGTTTCTCCCAAAATATTCTTCAAACATCAAAATTGCTTACCAATTAAACAATATGATATATCACATACTCTCAATAATGAACGGACGAAAATGCCCTAAAAAATATTCATGTGCATGTCACGTGGTACCGAAACCACCTGATAAGAACTAAAGTTAAATAAATAATTCATAGTAAGGACTAAAGCGGAAAAAAGAGATATTAGAGGAATCACTCTATAAAAATTAATAAAAAGAGGGACCAAAAATGATATTTACCCTAAAATTAACAATGAAAGATTTTTGCAATTATATAAAACATAGGAAATACTTTTACATTTCACTCTATATGAAAATGTATAAATTTTTTATTACCATGTCCATTCCTAATAAAAATCTTATGAGCGTAAGATAAAAACACTTTCTCCTATGCTTTATCTAACTCTCAAAAGAATTTATGTATTATTTTAACTTTCAAAAAAATCTCTCCTGTAATCTTAAATGTCAAATACATCCCCATAAAGTGTGATTCAAACGCGAAAATTACAAATATTTGTCCATATTCTGCTTTTGATATGACAATTTTACCCAACGAAAGATAAAAACACCCAACATCCCCATGTGTCTGTAAATCTCCAAAACCCCATGTTTTTTATTATAATTATCACACTACACCCAAGTAGTATATATTTAAGTTTTCAAAAGGAATAAATAAATAAAATTACATAGGGATAATCTTGTTATTTCCACCAAAAATCAAAAGTTAAAAGTCAAATTTTACTTCGGTTTACCAAGAGTTTTGGAAGTTAAAATAACACATGGAGATTTTTGGGAGTTAAACAAAGGATAGGGCATGTTTTTGTATTTTTCTCAAATCTATTTTAGTGCTTTTGGGAACTCTAGGTCATTATCTAGGTGTTGTGGGAAAGGTTAACTAAACACCCAATCCGAGAAGGATTCTACCTCTAATATCTATTACGTACAATAGCATTAATTCCAGACTTTGAAATCTATAAATATATACGAATTGAACATAATGATTACTGCATTGAATCTTCAAAAATTTCTTGACTTTATAAGACCAAATTAATTATTATCAATTAAACAAAAGAGAACCATGTTTCGAAAAATTCAACGCCCTTCCGTGAAAACGGTGATCTCCACCGCAGCTGTTGCGGCTACGGCCATGCTCGTCCGTTCCGTGTCCAGAGATTTGATCCCTCAAGAAATCAATGAATATATCTACACCAAATTTAATACTTTTTGTCTGCATTCACCAATGAAATAACAATAACCATCAATGAATATGATGGCCTCAACAAAAACAAACTCTTTTACGCTTCAGAAATTTACTTAGCCTCCATCACTAGCCCCGTCACCAAAAGATTCCGCGCTTCACTACCTGAAAAGGAGGCGAAAATCAATGTCACTATAGGTAAAAACGAAGAAATCACAGATAGTTAAAGTATATGTAATGTGCGTAAAATTTAAACATTATTCTACAATTGATTAAAAATATAAAATTTGTTATATTAGACTAAAATTAAATCATATTATATTTATCTTAACTTATATCATAACGGTAATAAGGTACTAATTTGTATGTTCATATAAATGATTATATTTCTTTATAAAAATTTAAAAGTGTAAGTTAAAAATACAACAAACTAAGAGACTCATAAATTTTAAAATATGGCTATGTATAAAAGTCTAATATTCACAGTCAAACTTGCATATTATATCGATTTGACTCTTTATCCTAAAAATAATATTGAAATTAAATATTTTATAGAATAAATTTTAATAAATTTTTTATTATTTGAGTATTAATTTTCATTCATAATGTGTAAAATATGTATTTGAGTTAATTATCTAATTTCTAAATAAATTTGACTACAAGTTTCTATAATTTATATATTTTAATTTGTATTAAAAGTTCAACAAAAGTGATATAGCTCAAATGGTAAGAAATTCATGTTTCACTCTAAAGTTTAAGTGTTCAAATCCCAACTTTTACAAGAATTTTTAACATTAAAAAAAAAAAAAAAAAAGGAAACTCAAAACCGGGTTGGCGATTTCGGATCGGTTCAACCCGGTTCAAACTGGGTTTTAGAGTAAGTGGGTTTAGGGGGTAAATCGGACCGGATCAACCTCTGGTTCGCAATCCAACCGGTCGGACCGGCCGGTCCGGTCCGGTTTAAATAACATTGCATTCATGGACAAAGGTTTATAATCTCTTGAGATAATTAATTCACTCCATTTAATTATGACTTCAGTAAATCATTTTTCATTTATACATACTTTTTCGCAGGTGGCTAACATAATATTCTTAGACTATTTTTCTGGATTTTCATATGCCACCAATCCGGACGCATATAATATTTCCGATTCATCATCACCAAAAATATATTTACGACTTTCTAAAAAAAATGGGTCTATCCTAAAGTTAAAATTTAAACACTGTCATGTACATACATAGTTTTGAGATTGAAAAATGTTTAAATCATGAATTCAGGGGCGGATCCAGAAATTTTAGACAGGGGGCTAAATTATATGGGAAAAAAAAAAAGGTTAAACTTAATACAAAAAATAGGAGATAAAGTTTGGCCAAAATGAACCCTACAAGGTATTTTTGTTATATTATATGATATCATGTTATGACGGAAAAACCGTATTGTATTATAAAGAAAAAAAAAATTATATTATTTTAAAATTATTGAGAACTTTTTTTTCAACTAAGTACATCGAATAAAGAAAAAATAAAATCGAACAACAGAAACAATGATAGTTCATATTGTTTTTATTAAGGAGAAAATTAAAAAACACATATTATCGAAATATTATTACAAAGAAAAAAATTACTAAAAACACATAGCACATTGAAATATTATTTAGAAGGAATTCTTTTGTACATAAAATATTGAAAATATTATTGAAGAATTATTTTGAACGAAAACATAATTTATTTAATATAATATTGAGAAAGTAAAAAAAAAATGAAAGAGTAATATAAAATGGTCCACCAAGGATTCGAACTTCAAACCTCATGGTGACCTTTTAATAGCACAACCATCTGACCACTGCAAGTATTGTGCAAGTTTAATCAATACTAGTATATAATCGAGTAAATTTGAGGGGGGTCTATAGCCCTCCCCCCCCCCCCCCCCCCCCCCCTTGTCCCTCTCTAAATCCGCCCCGATCAAAGATTGAGATCTTCAAGCAGATTGTGACCGACTGACCAGCTGCTTACATTTATTACTACGTCTAGCTGCTATCAGGTTCCTCAAACAGATAGCCTAATGTAATCCCTCCCGGCCAACATGGTTATTCACTTTAAAGTGTGATATAGCTGTAAAAGATCTAAAGGTGTCAAGCCTAATGTTGACTGATATTTTTTTATGTGAAGTTGTGTCGAATATGTCCATGTCAACTCTCATCAACCCTTACTGGCTGGGGTTGATCAAAGTCGATCATTTTCCTTTTCCTTTCAAGAGTTGTTTTATTTTATCAACAAAGTGTTTGTTTGGCACGTGTAACTCTATATGACAGACTTAAATAAAATAAATGTTCTTAATGGTTATATATTTGTTAAACCTCTCTTAATTAAGTTATTGCACGATGTTATGATGTTATGTCTATTGCAGTAACTAGAGAAGTAGCCTTTAACCTTTAGAATATTAGCTCTTTATAATTATCCTTGTTAATTTCTGTATGTTTGTACCCAAAAAATCACCCTCGATTAATCGAGGAATGACGGCTCGATGATAAGTCAAAAATGGCAATTGGGCCGAACCCAATCGCGACAAACGGATCGGATTGGCTCGGATCCAATCTGACCCGGAGATTGATCCGACCGAGGCAATAATTAGACCACGAGCCCAATTTGAAACTCGACCCAATTTTCACAATTGATTAATTTTTGGGCTAAGTATTAATTAATTAATTGATAAATTAATTAATTTAAGGGCCCAAGTCAATTAATTAAGCCAAGTTATGGTTAAACACAAATGGGCCGAACCAACCCAATGGTTAATTTTGGCTATTAAAGATTAATTAATTAATTAAATTAATTAGTTGAAAGGGCCAAGAATAATTAAATCGGCCTACACTTTAAATAGGGCCATTAAGTAATTAATTAAATTAATTACAGTTACCATAAGAAATGGCCCAATTAAATCAACCCGACTAGCGAAATCTGCCCCGGCCCAACCATAGAAATCGGCCAACATCAATTTTTGGCCCAATGTTTATTTTGTTTAATTAATATTAGAGATAATTAATTAAAGAAATAAGGATAAAGCCATATTAGTTGGTTTAAATAACAAATTCCTTAAATATCTCTTAGTGAATTATCATAAATTAAAATTCAAATTAAACACACGTTCTCTTCTTTTCCAACCACCATTAACATTAATTTTCAGCAAAAAGAAGGAGAAAACCACCATTAAAGTAGTGGAGATAGTGGGGAAATCTGAAAGTAGTGGAGGAAGTGGGAGAGTGACCATCAAGGAAGCAGTTTTCTAGCCATCAGCTCAATTTTCAGCAGCTATAAATACTCCAGGACAGCCATACGCGCATGGGACACACACAACTCAATCTGCAAATTTCAGTCTACACTAATCGGCTCTACGCCTCACCGGAAGTCCAGCGCACCGCTGCTTCTTTTTTCAGCAAACACCTGTTAATCCCTTGATATCAACCGTCCCTCCTCAGCCACCAGCGACCCCTGACCGCCTGAAGGCCTGCCGCCGCCGCCGCTCAAAGTCAGCCGCCGCCGCCGCCATCTTCCGCCGTCAGAAAGCTGTCTCGAGCGAAACCCCTTGATAGCAAGCAGATAACACGCTGTTTTCTGTCAAGTTATCAGCCTGCCAACTCCTTGATATCAGTCTGTTGATCCTCAGCCACCAGCTATCCCTGACCGCCTGAAGGCCTGCCGCCGCCGCTGCTCAAAGTAAGCCGCCGCCGCCGCCGTCTTTCGTCTTCAGCTGAAGCTGTCTCGAGCTAAACCACTCGATATCAACCAAGTAGCAAGCTGTTAACCGTCATGTAAGTGCCCACGTATTTATATGACAAACTCATCGAGTAGCCATCTGTTTGATGAGCTCGTCGTCAAGTAGCCATCTGCTTGACGGCTATCGGTTGAGTAGCCATCTGCTCCGTCGATGCCCTTTTCAGTGGCCACCCGCTGATCGGGAGCCCGATAGGTGGTCATCCATCAAGGTTGGGCGAACCATTGACGGTGGTCTTCCGTTGTCAACGTTACTTTCTGTCAACAAGTTGTTCTATCATGTATTATCTGCTCATCGGCGGGTTTACCTGCCGATTAAGGAGTCAATTTTCAGAACTTATTAGACTTATCAACTCATTTGGCAGATCATGCCAAAACAGGAGACTTTATCGTTTTGCATATTTTTGTAATGTTTGTATATCGGGGAACCTACTGATTTTCTTGTATTATTAACGGAAGTAATTTGGTTCGCATCTCTTGATTTATTTTACTAAAGTATGCTTTACGTCAACGGATTTTCATTGATATGTCGTTTTCTGTCAAGATTATGTCTTCTGTCAAGGTGAATGTTTAAACTGATTGATTGTCAAGTCATTTGCTGATTTACAAATCCGCTGATAAGTTTAGCAGGCCATCGATTGGTCATGAGTTTATGGCATTTAAGAGAGATTTTCATAAATTATTTAAGTCATGCGGCCAGGCAAGCATAGAAAAGAACTAGGGGTAGTGTTTGCCTACTCTGTCACAATCGTTTAGAAGTCAGCCTTATCAGAACAACTTATCTCGATATCAATATGTCTTTATCAGGACACTTATATTATTATTACACTGATATCAACATGTCCATTTTTAAATCGTTATGTTTGCACGCACAAACATTGGCACGCCCGCATCTATTTTACATCATATCGAGGCATTTTACATCGAGCTATTGGCTCGTCGAGATATCTGCTGACAGGTTTACAACAAACAATGTTTTGGCACTCCTCGATGCCAAACATCCCTCGATGTCAGCTCCTCGAGGTCAAGCATCCCTCGATGTCAGTTTTATCGCAAACAATATTATGGCACTTCTTGATGCCAAGGGTTGCTCGATGTCGAGGTGCCCTCTCTATCAAAATTAACGCAAACACTGCAGTTACAGGGACTAGAGAAATATGTCATGACAAAGTTATTATTTATCCAGCAACAGAATTTGGATATCAAGCTGACATATCAAAATGAAATTTCATGGTTGGCGAGTGAAGGAATGAACCCAAACTGATTTTCCTTTTTGAATGCCTTAATTCATTTATGACTTTAGAGAAAGAAGATTGTGACCGACTGACCAGCTGCTTACATTGATTATGTCCACCTGCTTCTGTTCTTCAAACTAGGTTTCAGACAGAGAACTTAATATTGTAGGTTAACGTAATCCTTCCCGGCACACATGGTCCCCAATATCGATCCCTCCGATTTTTTACTCTGCACTATAAATACATGTATCGATCCCTCCGATTTTTTACTTTGCACTATAAATACAGCTTTTTGATACACCACCAATCCACCATATTCAAAATCAAAATGAGCTATGACAGGGGACCAAATTACACTTCCGACCCCTACGATTTTTTAGATACGGAGTGTGATGATGATGATGATGACGATGAGTTTGGCCATGAACCAGACCCAGACGACGATGATGACGATGGAAGCGACAATGAAGATGATGAAGAAGAAGAAGATGAGGAAGAAGAAAAAGGTGATGAAAATGATGACGACGCCGATGATGATGTTGGTAACGACGCCGATGATGAAGATGATGGTCACGACGATGATGATGATGATGGCGATGATGATGATGTTGGTCACGAAGATGATGATGATGGTGATGATGATGATGATGGTGACGACGACGACGACAATGAGGAGGAAGTAGACGACGACCGTGAGGAGGAAGTAGTTGTCATTTCAAAATTGAAGCCTAGCTATGTCACCGACGATGATGCGGAGGAAGAAGATGACGACGGTGAGAAGTAAATAGTCGTCCTTTCAAAATTGAAGCCTAGCTAGAACAGAAGGCTACGGGAAAACATTTGAAGATAGCATTTTTATATTATTAAATTGTTTAGTGTTTATTTATGTGAGTCTGAATTATGAAGCAAGAACTATGTAATGGTTTTTAATTATGTGATATTAATGAATGAATGATTAGTAGATTTATGAATTTTTGTTGTTTTATTTTACTTGAATTTTGCTTTTTCAATATTCGAGTCATCTTCTTCTACGGAATCTAACATTATAAATGGCTAGCTTTAACTATTCCACTCTTGCATTAGAAATTAAAGTAGACATATAAATATGATTTTACGCACACTAGTGATTTATTGGTTACTGTATTGTGAAATTGATCTGAAAATATATGGTTTCCCTTTTTTTTTTTTTAGAGAAAAAGATATATGGTATATGAATAAAACTTAACTATATGTTTAGCTTTTCTTTTTATCAGTATTATTATTACTGGTCTTTTAAATTGGAGACGAAAATGATTGAATATACAGAGGCTTCTCGCTCCTCGTCTGGGGATATATATATATATATATATATATATATATATATATATATTCTATGAATATATATTAAGTAATAAAAAAATGCACTTACTTGAGCTCTTCGAGAATCAAAGTATCTCTCTTCAATATATATTGGATTTTTATGTAGTTGTTCCTCTTAAGTGTTTTTTTTTTTTTTTTTTTTTTTTTTTTTTTTTTTTTTTTTTTTTTTTCGCACATTAGAAGATGATGGAGCTAGTAAATTTACAAAGTTAACATGGAAAATTAATGTCATTTTCTAGGTAATTCAATTGAGATGTTTTGCATTTTACGATATGAGTATAATTATCGTTTTTTTCTACAAAATAAGTAATCCACTGGGAGCTATTTTTTTCTAATAAAAATTAACACATGAATGATAGAATTAAGGGTAAATATCAAAATTGATCACTCTTATTATTAACTTTTTGTAGAGTGGTATCTCTTAATTTTTTTTTTGTCACATTAATCCTTTTCAGTTGGTCCAATGCGGTTTCGGTAATATGTGATATGCATATGAGACAAGTTCATCATTTCAAGTAAACTAATAGAGATATTTTCATCTTTCTAAAATTAAACAAAATATATATATATATATATATATATATATATATATATATATATATATATATATATATATATATATATATATATATATATATATATATATATATATATATATAATCTCTTCCAAACTATATATGCTTAAATTCCAATCCAACATAATCGTCCATTCTGTTTCAAACTAGGTTTCAAAATATTCTTCAAACATTAAAATTGCTCACCAATTAAACAATATGGTATATCACATAGTCTCAATAGTGAACTGCTGAAAATGCCATACGCACAGGGGACACACACAACTCAATCTGCAAATTTCAGTCTACACTGATCGGCTCTACGCCTCACCGGAAGTCCAGCGCACTGCTGCTTCTTTTTTCAGCAAACACCTGTTAATCCCTTGATGTCAACCGTCCCTCCTCAGCCACCAGCGACCCCTGACCGCCTGAAGGCCTGCCGTCCCCGCTGCTCAAAGTCAGCCGCCGCCGTCGCCGTCTTCCGCCGTCAGAAAGCTGTCTCGAGCGAAACCCCTTGATAGCAAGCAAATAACACGCTGTTTTCTGTCAAGTTATCAGCCTGCCAACTCCTTGATATCAGTTTGTTGATCCTCAGCCACCAGCTATCCCTGACCGCCTGAAGGCCTGCCGCCGCCGCAGCTCAAAGTAAGCCGTTGTCGCCGCCGTCTTCCGTCGTTAGCTGAAGCTGTCTCGAGCTAAACCACTCGATATCAACCAAGTAGCAAGCTGTTAACCGTCATGTAAGTGCCCACGTATTTATATGACAAACTCATCGAGTAGCCATCAGCTTGATGAGCTCGTCGTCAAATAGCCATCTGCTTGACGACTATCGGTTGAGTAGCCATCTGCTTCGTCGATGCCCTTTTCAGTGGCCACCCGCTGATCGGGAGCCCGATTGGTGGTCATCCATCAAGGTTGGGCGAACCATTGACGGTGGTCTTCCGTTGTCAATGTTACTTTCTGTCAACAAGCTGTTCTATCATGTATTATCAGCTCATCGGCGGGTTTACCTGCCAATCAAGGAGTCAATTGTCAGAACTTATTAGACTTATCAACTCATTTGGCAGATCATGCCAAAACAGGAGACTTTAACGTTTTTGCATATTTTTGTAATGTTTGTATATCGGGGAACCTATTGATTTTCTTGTATTATTAATAGAAGTAATTTGGTTCAAATCTTTTGATTTATTTTACTAAAGTATGCTTTACGTCAACGAATTTTCATTGATATGTCGTTTTCTGTCAAGGTTATGTCTTCTGTCAAGGTGAATGTTTAAACTGATTGATCGTCAAGTCATTTGCTGATTTACAAATCCGCTGATAAGTTTAGCAGGCCATCGATTGGTCATGAGTTTATGGCATTTAAGAGAGATTTTCATAAATTATTTAAGTCATGCGGCCAGACAGGCATAGAAAAGAACTAGGGTAGTGTTTGCCTACTCTGTCACAATCGTTTAGAAGTCAGCCTTATCAGGACAACTTATCTCGATATCAATATGTCTTTATCAGGACACTTATATTATTATTACACTGATATCAACATGTCCATTTTTAAATCGTTATGTTTGCACGCACAAACATTGGCACGCCCGCATCTATTTTACATCATATCGAGGCATTTTACATCGTGCTATTGGCTCGTCGAGGTATCTGCTGACAGGTTTACAACAAACAATGTTTTGGCACTCCTCGATGCCAAACATCCCTCGATGTCAGCTTCCCGATGCCAAGCATCCCTCGATGTCAGTTTTATCACAAACAAAATTTTGGCAATTCTTGATGCCAATGGTTGCTCGATGTCGAGGTGCCCTCTATGTCAAAATTAACGCAAACACTGCAATTACAGGGACTAGAGAAATATGCCATGACAAAGTTATTATTTATCCAGCCACATAATTTGGATATCAAGCTGACATATCAAAATGAAATTTCATGGTTGGCGAGTGAAGGAATGAACCCAAACTGATTTTCCTTTTTGAATGCCTTAATTCATTTATGACTTTAGAGAAAGAAGATTGTGACCGACTGACCAGCTGCTTACATTGATTACGTCCACCTACTTCTGTACTTCAAACTAGGTTTCAGACAGAGAACTTAATTTTGTAGGCTAACGTAATCCTTCCCGGCACACATGGTCCCCAATATCGATCCCTCCGATTTTTTACTCTGCACTATAAATACATGTATCGATCCCTCAGATTTTTTACTCTACACTATAAATATAGCTTTTTGATACACCACCAATCCACCATATTCAAAATAAAAAATGAGCTATGACAGGGGACCAAATTACACTTCCGACCCCTACGATTTTTTAGATACGGAGAGTGATGATGATGATGATGATGACGATGAGTTTGGCCATGAACCAGGCCCAGAGGACGATGATGACGATGGAAGCGACAATGAAGATGAGAAAGAAGAAGAAGATGAGGAAAAAGAAAAAGGTGATGAAAATGATGACGACGCCGATGATGATGTTGGTGAGGACGCCGATGATGAAGATGATGGTCATGACGATGATGATGATGATGGCGATGATGATTATGATGGTCACGACGATGATGATGATGGTGATGATGATGATGATGATGATGATGGTGACAACGACGACGACGACAATGAGGAGGAAGTAGACAACGACCGTAAGGAGGAAGTAGTTGTCATTTCAAAATTGAACCCTAGCTATGTCACCGACAATGATGAGGATGAAGAAGATGACGACGGTGAGGAGTAAGTAGTCGTCCTTTCAAAATTGAAGCCTAGCTAGAACAGAAGGATACGGGAAAACATTTGAAGATGGCATTTTTATATTATTAAATTGTTTAGTATTTATTTATGTGAGTCTGAGTTATGAAGCAAGAACTATGTAATGTTTTTAATTATGTGATATTAATGAATTAATGATTAGTAGATTTATGAATTTTTGTTGTTTTATTTTACTTGAATTTTACTTTTTCAATATTCGAGTCATCTTCTTCTACGGAATCTAACATTATAAATGGCTAGCTTTAACTATTCCACTCTTGCATTAGAAATTAAAGTAGACATATAAATATGACTTTACGCACACTAGTGATTTATTGGTTACTGTCTTGTGAAATTGATCTGAAAATATATGGTTTCCCTTTTTTTTTTTTTTTAAACTTATCTCGATATCAATATGTCTTTCCCGGCACACATGGTCCCAAAATTGATCTGTATTTTTTTTTTTAAGAACTTATCTCGATATCAATATGTCTTTCCCGACATATAGTGATCTGAAAATATAGGCTAACGTAATCCTTCCCGGCACACATGGTCCCCAATATCGATCCCTCCGATTTTTTACTCTGCACTATAAATACATGTATCGATCCCTCCGATTTTTTACTCTGCACTATAAATACAGCTTTTTGATACACCACCAATCCACCATATTCAAAATAAAAAATGAGCTATGACAGGGGACCAAATTACACTTCCGACCCCTACGATTTTTTAGATACGGGAGTGATGATGATGATGATGACGATGAGTTTGGCCATGAACCAGCCCCAGACGACGATGATGACGATGGAAGCGACAATGAAGATGAGGAAGAAGAAAAAAATGATGAAAATGATGACGAAGCCGATGATGATGTTGGTGACGACGTCGATGATGAAGATGATGGTCACGACGATGATGATGATGATGATGGCGATGATGATGATGATGGTCAAGACGATGATGATGATGGTGACGACGACAATGAGGAGGAAGTAGACGACGACCGTGAGGAGGAAGTAGTTGTCATTTCAAAATTGAAGCCTAGCTATGTCACCGACGATGATGAGGAGGAAGAAGATGACGACGGTGAGGAGTAAGTAGTCGTCCTTTCAAAATTTAAGCCTAGCTAGAACAGAAGGCTACGGGAAAACATTTGAAGATGGCATTTTTATATTATTAAATCATTTAGTGTTTATTTATGTGAGTATGAGTTATGAAGCAAGAACTATGTAATGATTTTTAATTATGTGATATTAATGAATGAATGATTAGTAGATTTATGAATTTTTGTTGTTTTATTTTACTTGAATTTTGCTTTTTCAATATTCGAGTCATCTTCTTCTACGGAATCTAACATTATAAATGGCTAGCTTTAACTATTCCACTCTTGCATTAGAAATTAAAGTAGACATATAAAAATGACTTTACGCACACTAGTGATTTATTGGTTACTGTCTTGGGAAATTGATCTGAAAATATATGGTTTCCCTTTTTTTTTTTTAGAACTTATCTCGATATCAATATGTCTTTCCCGGCACACATGGTCCCCAAATTGATCTGTATTTTTTTTTTTTTAGAACTTATCTCGATATCAATATGTCTTTCCCGACATATATTAATCTGAAAATATAGGCTAACGTAATCCATCCCGGCACACATGGTCCCCAATATCGATCCCTCCGATTTTTTACTCTGCACTATAAATACATGTATCGATCCCTCCGATTTTTTACTCTGCACTATAAATACCGCTTTTTGATACACCACCAATCCACCATATTAAAAATAAAAAATGAGCTATGACAGGGGACCAAATTACACTTCCGACCCCTACGATTTTTTAGATACGGAGAGTGATGATGATGATGATGACGATGAGTTTGGCCATGAACCAGACCCAGACGACGATGATGACGATGGAAGCGACAATGAAGATGAGGAAGAAGAAAAAAGTAATGAAAATGATGACGACGCCGGTGATGATGTTGGTGACGACGTCGATGATGAAGATGATGGTCACGACGATGATGATGATGATGGCGATGATGATGATGATGGTCACGACGATGATGATGATGGTAACGACGACGACGACGACAATGAGGAGGAAGTAGACGACGACCGTGAGGAGGAAGTAGACGACGACCGTGAGGAGGAAGTAGTTGTCATTTCAAAATTGAAGCCTAGCTATGTCACCGACGATGATAAGGAGGAAGAAGATGATGACGGTGAGGAGTAAGTAGTCGTCCTTTCAAAATTGAAGCCTAGCTAGAACAGAAGGCTACGAGAAAACATTTGAAGATGGCATTTTTATATTATTAAATTGTTTAGTGTTTATTTATGTGAGTATGAGTTATGAAGCAAGAACTATGTAATGGTTTTTAATTATATGATATTAATGAATGAATGATTAGTAGATTTATGAATTTTTGTTGTTTTATTTTACTTGAATTTTGTTTTTTCAATATTCGAGTCATCTTCTTCTACGGAATCTAACATTATAAATGGCTAGCTTTAACTATTCCACTCTTGCATTAGAAATTAAAGTAGACATATAAATATGACTTTACGCACACTAGTGATTTATTGGTTACTGTCTTGTGAAATTGATCTGAAAATATATGGTTTCCCCCTTTTTTTTTTTAGAACTTATCTCGATATCAATATGTCTTTTCCGGCACACATGGTCCCCAAATTGATCTGTATTTTTTTAGAACTTATCTCGATATCAATATGTCTTTCCCGACATATAGTGATATGAAAATATAGGCTAACTTAATCCTTCCCGGCACACATGGTCCCCAATATCGATCCCTCCGATTTTTTACTTTGCACTATAAATACATGTATCGATCCCTCCGATTTTTTACTCTGCACTATAAATACAGCTTTTTGATACACCACCAATCCACCATATTCAAAATCAAAAATGAGCTATGACAGGGGACCAAATTACACTTCCGACCCCTACGATTTTTTAGATACGGAGAGTGATGATGATGATGATGACGATGAGTTTGGCGATGAACCAGCCTCGGACGACGATGATGACGATGGAAGCGACAATGAAGATGAGGAAGAAGAAAAAAGTGATGAAAATGATGACGACGCCGATGATGATGTTGGTGACGATGTCGATGATGGTCATGACGATGATGATGATGATGATGGCGATGATGATGATGATGGTCACGACGATGATGATGATGGTGATGATGATGATGATGGTGACGACGGCAATGAGGATAAAGTAGACGACGACCGTGAGGATGAAGTAGTTGTCATTTCAAAATTGAAGCCTAGCTATGTCACCGACGATGATGAGGAGGAAGAAGATGACGACTGTGAGGAGTAAGTAGTCGTCCTTTCAAAATTGAAGCCTAGCTAGAACAGAAGTCTACGGGAAAACAATTGAAGATGGCATTTTTATATTATTAAATTGTTTAGTGTTTATTTATGTGAGTATGAGTTATGAAGCAAGAACTATGTAATGGTTTTTAATTATATGATATTAATGAATGAATGATTAGTAGATTTATGAATTTTTTTTGTTTTATTTTACTTGAATTTTGCTTTTTCAATATTCGAGTCATCTTCTTCTACGGAATCTAACATTATAAATGGCTAGCTTTAACTATTCCACTCTTGCATTAGAAATTAAAGTAGACATATAAATATGACTTTACGCACACTAGTGATTTATTGGTTACTGTCTTGGGAAATTGATCTGAAAATATATGGTTTCCCTTTTTTTTTTTAGAACTTATCTCGATATCAATATGTATTTCCCGGCACACATGGTCCCCAAATTGATCTATATTTTTTTTTTTTTAGAACTTATCTCGATATCAATATGTCTTTCCCGACATATAGTGATCTGAAAATATAGGCTAACTTAATCCTTCCCGGCACACATGGTCCCCAATATCGATCCCTCCGATTTTTTACTCTGCACTATAAATACATGTATCGATCCCTCCGATATTTTACTCTGCACTATAAATACAGATTTTTGATACACCACCAATCCACTATATTCAAAATAAAAAATGAACTATGACAGGGGAACAAATTACACTTCCGACCCCTACGATTTTTTAGATACGGAGAGTGATGATGATGATGATGACGATGAGTTTGGCGATGAACCAGCCTTAGACGACGATGATGACGATGGAAGCGACAATGAAGATGAGGAAGAAGAAAAAGTGATGAAAATGATGACGACGCCGATGATGATGTTGGTGACGATGTCGATGATGGTCACGACGATGATGATGATGATGGCGATGATGATGATGATGGTCACGACGATGATGATGATGGTGATGATGATGATGATGATTGTGACGACGACAATGAGGAGAAAGTTGACGACGACCGTGAGGAGGAAGTAGTTGTCATTTCAAAATTGAAGCATAGCTATGTCACCGACGATGATGAGGAGGAAGAAGATGACGATTGTGAGGAGTAAGTAGTCGTCCTTTCAAAATTTAAGCCTAGCTAGAACAGAAGGCTACGGGAAAACATTTGAAGATGGCATTTTTATATTATTAAATTGTTTAGTGTTTATTTATGTGAGTATGAGTTATGAAGCAAGAACTATGTAATGGTTTTTAATTATATGATATTAATGAATGAATGATTAGTAGATTTATGAATTTTTGTTGTTTTATTTTACTTTAATTTTGCTTTTTCAATATTCGAGTCATCTTCTTCTACGGAATCTAACATTATAAATGGCTAGCTTTAACTATTCCACTCTTGCATTAGAAATTAAAGTAGACATATAAATATGACTTTACGCACACTAGTGATTTATTGGTTACTGTCTTGTGAAATTGATCTGAAAATATATGGTTTCCCTTTTTTTTTAGAACTTATCTCTATATCAATATCTCTTTCCCGACATATAGTGATCTGAAAATATAGGCTAACGTAATCCTTCCCGGCACACATGGTCCCCAATATCGATCCCTTCGATTTTTTACTCTGCACTATAAATACATGTATCGATCCCTCGGATTTTTTACTCTGCACTATAAATACAGCTTTTTGATACACCACCAATCCACCATATTCAAAATAAAAAATGAGCTATGACAGGGGACCAAATTACACTTCCGACCCCTACGATTTTTTAGATACGGAGAGTGATGATGATGATGATGACGATGAGTTTGGCCATGAACCAGACCCAGACGACGATGATGACGATGGAAGCAACATTGAAGATGAGGAAGAAGAAAAAAGTGATAAAAATGATGACGACGCCGATGATGATGTTGGTGACGACGTCGATGATGAAGATGATGGTCACGACGATGATGATGATGATGATGATGATGGCAATGATGATGATGATGGTCACGACGATGATGATGATGGTGATGATGATGATGATGGTGACGACGACGACGACGAAATTGAGGAGGAAGTAGACGACGACCGTGAGGAGGAAGTAGTTGTCATTTCAAAATTGAAGCCTAGCTATGTCACCGACGATGATGAGGAGGAAGAAGATGACGACGGTGAGGATTAAGTAGTCGTCCTTTCAAAATTGAAGCCTAGCTAGAACAGAAGGCTACGGGAAAACATTTGAAGATGGCATTTTTATATTATTAAATTGTTTAGTGTTTATTTATGTGAGTATGAGTTATGAAGCAAGAACTATGTAATGGTTTTTAATTATGTGATATTAATGAATGAATGATTAGTAGATTTATGAATTTTTGTTGTTTTATTTTACTTGAATTTTGCTTTTTCAAAATTCGAGTCATCTACTTCTACGGAATCTAACATTATAAATGGCTAGCTTTAACTATTCCACTCTTGCATTAGAAATTAAAGTAGACATATATATATGACTTTACGCACACTAGTGATTTATTGGTTACTGTCTTGTGAAATTGATCTGAAAATATATGGTTTCCATTTTTTTTTTTTTAGAACTTATCTCGATATCAATATGTGTTTCCCGACATATAGTGATCTGAAAATATAGGCTAACGTAATCCTTCCCGGCACACATGGTCCCCAATATCGATCCCTTCGATTTTTTACTCTGCACTATAAATACATGTATCGATCCCTCGGATTTTTTACTCTGCACTATAAATACAGCTTTTTGATACACCACCAATCCACCATATTCAAAATAAAAAATGAGCTATGACAGGGGACCAAATTACACTTCCGACCCCTACGATTTTTTAGATACGGAGAGTGATGATGATGATGATGACGATGAGTTTGGCCATGAACAAGACCCAGACGACGATGATGACGATGGAAGCGACAATGGAGATGAGGAAGAAGAAAAAAGTGATGAAAATGATGACGACGCCGATGATGATGTTGGTGACGACGTCGATGATGAAGATGATGGTCACGACGATGATGATGATGATGATGGTCACGACGATGATGATGATGGTGATGACGACGACGACGACAATGAGGAGGAAGTAGACGACGACCGTGAGGAGGAAGTAGTTGTCATTTCAAAATTGAAGCCTAGCTATGTCACCGATGATGATGAGGAAGAAGATGACGACGGTGAGGAGTAAGTAGTCGTCCTTTTAAAATTGAAGCCTAGCTAGAACAGAAGGCTACGGGAAAACATTTGAAGATGGCATTTTTATATTATTAAATTGTTTAGTGTTTATTTATGTGAGTATGAGTTATGAATCAAGAACTATGTAATGGTTTTTAATTATGTGATATTAATGAATGAATGATTAGTAGATTTATGATTTTTTGTTGTTTTATTTTACTTGAATTTTGCTTTTTCAATATTCGAGTCATCTTCTTCTACGGAATCTAACATTATAAATGGCTAGCTTTAACTATTCCACTGTTGCATTAGAAATTAAAGTAGACATATAAATATGACTTTACGCACACTAGTGATTTATTGGTAAGTAGTCTTGTGAAATTGATCTGAAAATATATGGTTTCCATTTTTTTTTTTTTTAGAACTTATCTCGATATCAATATGTCTTTCCCGACATATAGTGATCTGAAAATATAGGCTAACGTAATCCTTCCCGGCACACATGATCCCCAATATCGATCCCTCCGATTTTTTACTCTGCACTATAAATACATGTATCGATCACTCCGATTTTTTACTCTGCACTATAAATACAGCTTTTTGATACACCACCAATCCACCATATTCAAAATAAAAAATGAGCTATGACAGGGGACCAAATTACACTTCCGACCCCAACGATTTTTTAGATACGGAGAGTGATGATGATGATGATGACGATGAGTTTGGCCATGAACAAGACCCAGACGACGATGATGACGATGGAAGCGACAATGGAGATGAGGAAGAAGAAAAAAGTGATGAAAATGATGACGACGCCGATGATGATGTTGGTGACGACGTCGATGATGAAGATGATGGTCACGACGATGATGATGATGATGGCGATGATGATGATGATGGTCACGACGATGATGATGATGGTGATGACGACGACGACGACAATGAGGAGGAAGTAGACGACGACCGTGAGGAGGAAGTAGTTGTCATTTCAAAATTGAAGCCTAGCTATGTCACCGATGATGATGAGGAGAAGATGACGACGGTGAGGAGTAAGTAGTCGTCCTTTTAAAATTGAAGCCTAGCTAGAACAGAAGGCTACGGGAAAACATTTGAAGATGGCATTTTTATATTATTAAATTGTTTAGTGTTTATTTATGTGAGTATGAGTTATGAAGCTAGAACTATGTAATGGTTTTTAATTATATGATATTAATGAATGAATGATTAGTAGATTTATGAATTTTTGTTGTTTTATTTTACTTGAATTTTACTTTTTCAATATTCGAGTCATCTTCTTCTACGGAATCTAACATTATAAATGGCTAGCTTTAACTATTCCACTCTTGCATTAGAAATTAAAGTAGACATATAAATATGACTTTACGCACACTAGTGATTTATTGGTTACTGTCTTGTGAAATTGATCTGAAAATATATGGTTTCCCTTTTTTTTTTTTTTTAAACTTATCTCGATATCAATATGTCTTTCCCGGCACACATGGTCCCAAAATTGATCTGTATTTTTTTTTTAAGAACTTATCTCGATATCAATATGTCTTTCCCGACATATAGTGATCTGAAAATATAGGCTAACGTAATCCTTCCCGGCACACATGGTCCCCAATATCGATCCCTCCGATTTTTTACTCTGCACTATAAATACAGCTTTTTGATACACCACCAATCCACCATATTCAAAATAAAAAATGAGCTATGACAGGGGACCAAATTACACTTCCGACCCCTACGATTTTTTAGATACGGGAGTGATGATGATGATGATGATGACGATGAGTTTGGCCATGAACCAGCCCCAGACGACGATGATGACGATGGAAGCGACAATGAAGATGAGGAAGAAGAAAAAAATGATGAAAATGATGACGAAGCCGATGATGATGTTGGTGACGACGTCGATGATGAAGATGATGGTCACGACGATGATGATGATGATGATGGCGATGATGATGATGATGGTCAAGACGATGATGATGATGGTGACGACGACAATGAGGAGGAAGTAGACGACGACCGTGAGGAGGAAGTAGTTGTCATTTCAAAATTGAAGCCTAGCTATGTCACCGACGATGATGAGGAGGAAGAAGATGACGACGGTGAGGAGTAAGTAGTCGTCCTTTCAAAATTTAAGCCTAGCTAGAACAGAAGGCTACGGGAAAACATTTGAAAATGGCATTTTTATATTATTAAATCATTTAGTGTTTATTTATGTGAGTATGAGTTATGAAGCAAGAACTATGTAATGATTTTTAATTATGTGATATTAATGAATGAATGATTAGTAGATTTATGAATTTTTGTTGTTTTATTTTACTTGAATTTTGCTTTTTCAATATTCGAGTCATCTTCTTCTACGGAATCTAACATTATAAATGGCTAGCTTTAACTATTCCACTGTTGCATTAGAAATTAAAGTAGACATATAAAAATGACTTTACGCACACTAGTGATTTATTGGTTACTGTCTTGGGAAATTGATCTGAAAATATATGGTTTCCCTTTTTTTTTTTTAGAACTTATCTCGATATCAATATGTCTTTCCCGGCACACATGGTCCCCAAATTGATCTGTATTTTTTTTTTTTAGAACTTATCTCGATATCAATATGTCTTTCCCGACATATATTGATCTGAAAATATAGGCTAACGTAATCCTTCCCGGCACACATGGTCCCCAATATCGATCCCTCCGATTTTTTACTCTGCACTATAAATACATGTATCGATCCCTCCGATTTTTTACTCTGCACTATAAATACCGCTTTTTGATACACCACCAATCCACCATATTAAAAATAAAAAATGAGCTATGACAGGGGATCAAATTACACTTCCGACCCCAACGATTTTTTAGATACGGAGAGTGATGATGATGATGATGACGATGAGTTTGTCCATGAACCAGACCCAGACGACGATGATGACGATGGAAGCGACAATGAAGATGAGGAAGAAGAAAAAAGTAATGAAAATGATGACGACGCCGGTGATGATGTTGGTGACGACGTCGATGATGAAGATGATGGTCACGACGATGATGATGATGATGGCGATGATGATGATGATGGTCACGACGATGATGATGATGGTGACGACGACGACGACGACAATGAGGAGGAAGTAGACGACGACCGTGAGGAGGAAGTAGTTGTCATTTCAAAATTGAAGCCTAGCTATGTCACCGACGATGATAAGGAGGAAGAAGATGATGACGGTGAGGAGTAAGTAGTCGTCCTTTCAAAATTGAAGCCTAGCTAGAACAGAAGGCTACGAGAAAACATTTGAAGATGGCATTTTTATATTATTAAATTGTTTAGTGTTTATTTATGTGAGTATGAGTTATGAAGCAAGAACTATGTAATGGTTTTTAATTATATGATATTAATGAATGAATGATTAGTAGATTTATGAATTTTTGTTGTTTTATTTTACTTGAATTTTGTTTTTTCAATATTCGAGTCATCTTCTTCTACGGAATCTAACATTATAAATGGCTATCTTTAACTATTCCACTCTTGCATTAGAAATTAAAGTAGACATATAAATATGACTTTACGCACACTAGTGATTTATTGGTTACTGTCTTGTGAAATTGATCTGAAAATATATGGTTTCCCCCTTTTTTTTTTTAGAACTTATCTCGATATCAATATGTCTTTTCCGGCACACATGGTCCCAAAATTGATCTGTATTTTTTTTTTTTTAGAACTTATCTCGATATCAATATGTCTTTCCCGACATATAGTGATCTGAAAATATAGGCTAACTTAATCCTTCCCGGCACACATGGTCCCCAATATCGATCCCTCCGATTTTTTACTTTGCACTATAAATACATGTATCGATCCCTCCGATTTTTTACTCTGCACTATAAATACAGCTTTTTGATACACCACCAATCCACCATATTCAAAATAAAAAATGAGCTATGACAGGGGACCAAATTACACTTCCGACCCCTACGATTTTTTAGATACGGAGAGTGATCATGATGATGATGACGATGAGTTTGGCGATGAACCAGCCTCGGACGACGATGATGTCGATGGAAGCGACAATGAAGATGAGGAAGAAGAAAAAAGTGATGAAAATGATGACGACGCCGATGATGATGTTGGTGACGATGTCGATGATGGTCATGACGATGATGATGATGATGATGGCGATGATGATGATGATGGTCACGACGATGATGATGATGGTGATGATGATGATGATGGTGACGACGGCAATGAGGAGAAAGTAGACGACGACCGTGAGGATGAAGTAGTTGTCATTTCAAAATTGAAGCCTAGCTATGTCACCGACGATGATGAGGAGGAAGAAGATGACGGCTGTGAGGAGTAAGTAGTCGTCCTTTCAAAATTGAAGCCTAGCTAGAACAGAAGGCTACGGGAAAACATTTGAAGATGGCATTTTTATATTATTAAATTGTTTAGTGTTTATTTATGTGAGTATGAGTTATGAAGCAAGAACTATGTAATGGTTTTTAATTATATGATATTAATGAATGAATGATTAGTAGATTTATGAATTTTTGTTGTTTTATTTTACTTTAATTTTGCTTTTTCAATATTCGAGTCATCTTCTTCTACGGAATCTAACATTATAAATGGCTAGCTTTAACTATTCCACTCTTGCATTAGAAATTAAAGTAGACATATAAATATGACTTTACGCACACTAGTGATTTATTGGTTACTGTCTTGTGAAATTGATCTGAAAATATATGGTTTCCCTTTTTTTTAGAACTTATCTCTATATCAATATCTCTTTCCCGACATATAGTGATCTGAAAATATAGGCTAACGTAATCCTTCCCGGCACACATGGTCCCCAATATCGATCCCTTCGATTTTTTACTCTGCACTATAAATACATGTATCGATCCCTTCGATTTTTTACTCTGCACTATAAATACAGCTTTTTGATACACCACCAATCCACCATATTCAAAATAAAAAATGAGCTATGACAGGGGACCAAATTACACTTCCGACCCCTACGATTTTTTAGATACGGAGAGTGATGATGATGATGATGACGATGAGTTTGGCCATGAACCAGACCCAGACGACGATGATGACGATGGAAGCAACAATGAAGATGAGGAAGAAGAAAAAAGTGATGAAAATGATGACGACGCCGATGATGATGTTGGTGACGACGTCGATGATGAAGATGATGGTCACGACGATGATGATGATGATGATGATGATGGCGATGATGATGATGATGGTCACGACGATGATGATGATGGTGATGATGATGATGATGGTGACGACGACGACGATGAAATTGAGGAGGAAGTAGACGACGACCGTGAGGAGGAAGTAGTTGTCATTTCAAAATTGAAGCCTAGCTATGTCACCGACGATGATGAGGAGGAAGAAGATGACGACGGTGAGGATTAAGTAGTCGTCCTTTCAAAATTGAAGCCTAGCTAGAACAGAAGGCTACGGGAAAACATTTGAAGATGGCATTTTTATATTATTAAATTGTTTAGTGTTTATTTATGTGAGTATGAGTTATGAAGCAAGAACTATGTAATGGTTTTTAATTATGTGATATTAATGAATGAATGATTAGTAGATTTATGAATTTTTGTTGTTTTATTTTACTTGAATTTCGCTTTTTCAAAATTCAAGTCATCTTCTTCTACGAAATCTAACATTATAAATGGCTAGCTTTAACTATTCCACTCTTGCATTAGAAATTAAAGTAGACATATATATATGACTTTACGCACACTAGTGATTTATTGGTTACTGTCTTGTGAAATTGATCTGAAAATATATGGTTTCCATTTTTTTTTTTTTTAGAACTTATCTCGATATCAATATGTGTTTCCCGACATATAGTGATCTGAAAATATAGGCTAACGTAATCCTTCCCGGCACACATGGTCCCCAATATCGATCCCTTCGATTTTTTACTCTGCACTATAAATACATGTATCGATCCCTCGGATTTTTTACTCTGCACTATAAATACAGCTTTTTGATACACCACCAATCCACCATTTTCAAAATAAAAAATGAGCTATGACAGGGGACCAAATTACACTTCCGACCCCTACGATTTTTTAGATACGGAGAGTGATGATGATGATGATGACGATGAGTTTGGCCATGAACCAGACCCAGACGACGATGATGACGATGGAAGCAACAATGAAGATGAGGAAGAAGAAAAAAGTGATGAAAATGATGACGACGCCGATGATGATGTTGGTGACGACGTCGATGATGAAGATGATGGTCACGACGATGATGATGATGATGATGATGATGGCGATGATGATGATGATGGTCACGACGATGATGATGATGGTGATGATGATGATGATGGTGACGACGACGACGATGAAATTGAGGAGGAAGTAGACGACGACCGTGAGGAGGAAGTAGTTGTCATTTCAAAATTGAAGCCTAGCTATGTCACCGACGATGATGAGGAGGAAGAAGATGACGACGGTGAGGATTAAGTAGTCGTCCTTTCAAAATTGAAGCCTAGCTAGAACAGAAGGCTACGGGAAAACATTTGAAGATGGCATTTTTATATTATTAAATTGTTTAGTGTTTATTTATGTGAGTATGAGTTATGAAGCAAGAACTATGTAATGGTTTTTAATTATGTGATATTAATGAATGAATGATTAGTAGATTTATGAATTTTTGTTGTTTTATTTTACTTGAATTTCGCTTTTTCAAAATTCAAGTCATCTTCTTCTACGAAATCTAACATTATAAATGGCTAGCTTTAACTATTCCACTCTTGCATTAGAAATTAAAGTAGACATATATATATGACTTTACGCACACTAGTGATTTATTGGTTACTGTCTTGTGAAATTGATCTGAAAATATATGGTTTCCATTTTTTTTTTTTTTAGAACTTATCTCGATATCAATATGTGTTTCCCGACATATAGTGATCTGAAAATATAGGCTAACGTAATCCTTCCCGGCACACATGGTCCCCAATATCGATCCCTTCGATTTTTTACTCTGCACTATAAATACATGTATCGATCCCTCGGATTTTTTACTCTGCACTATAAATACAGCTTTTTGATACACCACCAATCCACCATTTTCAAAATAAAAAATGAGCTATGACAGGGGACCAAATTACACTTCCGACCCCTACGATTTTTTAGATACGGAGAGTGATGATGATGATGATGACGATGAGTTTGGCCATGAACAAGACCCAGACGACGATGATGACGATGGAAGCGACAATGAAGATGAGGAAGAAGAAAAAAGTGATGAAAATGATGACGACGCCGATGATGATGTTGGTGACGACGTCGATGATGAAGATGATGGTCACGACGATGATGATGATGATGGCGATGATGATGATGATGGTCACGACGATGATGATGATGGTGATGACGACGACGACGACAATGAGGAGGAAGTAGACGACGACCGTGAGGAGGAAGTAGTTGTCATTTCAAAATTGAAGCCTAGCTATGTCACCGACGATGATGAGGAAGAAGATGACGACGGTGAGGAGTAAGTAGTCGTCCTTTTAAAATTGAAGCCTAGCTAGAACAGAAGGCTACGGGAAAACATTTGAAGATGGCATTTTTATATTATTAAATTGTTTAGTGTTTATTTATGTGAGTATGAGTTATGAATCAAGAACTATGTAATGGTTTTTAATTATGTGATATTAATGAATGAATGATTAGTAGATTTATGATTTTTTGTTGTTTTATTTTACTTGAATTTTGCTTTTTCAATATTCGAGTCATCTTCTTCTACGGAATCTAACATTATAAATGGCTAGCTTTAACTATTCCACTGTTGCATTAGAAATTAAAGTAGACATATAAATATGACTTTACGCACACTAGTGATTTATTGGTTACTGTCTTGTGAAATTGATCTGAAAATATATGGTTTCCATTTTTTTTTTTTTTTAGAACTTATCTCGATATCAATATGTCTTTCCCGACATATAGTGATCTGAAAATATAGGCTAACGTAATCCTTCCCGGCACACATGGTCCCCAATATCGATCCCTCCGATTTTTTACTCTGCACTATAAATACATGTATCGATCCCTCCGATTTTTTACTCTGCACTATAAATACAGCTTTTTGATACACCACCAATCCACCATATTCAAAATAAAAAATGAGCTATGACAGGGGACCAAATTACACTTCCGACCCCTACGATTTTTTAGATACGGGAGTGATGATGATGATGATGATGACGATGAGTTTGGCCATGAACCAGCCCCAGACGACGATGATGACGATGGAAGCGACAATGAAGATGAGGAAGAAGAAAAAAATGATGAAAATGATGACGAAGCCGATGATGATGTTGGTGACGACGTCGATGATGAAGATGATGGTCACGACGATGATGATGATGATGATGATGATGGTCAAGACGATGATGATGATGGTGACGACGACAATGAGGAGGAAGTAGACGACGACCGTGAGGATGAAGTAGTTGTCATTTCAAAATTGAAGCCTAGTTATGTCACCGACGATGATGAGGAGGAAGAAGATGACGGCTGTGAGGAGTAAGTAGTCGTCCTTTCAAAATTGAAGCCTAGCTAGAACAGAAGGCTACGGGAAAACATTTGAAGATGGCATTTTTATATTATTAAATTGTTTAGTGTTTATTTATGTGAGTATGAGTTATGAAGCAAGAACTATGTAATGGTTTTTAATTATATGATATTAATGAATGAATGATTAGTAGATTTATGAATTTTTGTTGTTTTATTTTACTTGAATTTTGCTTTTTCAATATTCGAGTCATCTTCTTCTACGGAATCTAACATTATAAATGGCTAGTTTTAACTATTCCACTCTTGCATTAGAAATTAAAGTAGACATATAAATATGACTTTACGCACACTAGTGATTTATTGGTTACTGTCTTGGGAAATTGATCTGAAAATATATGGTTTCCCTTTTTTTTTTTTAGAACTTATCTCGATATCAATATGTATTTCCCGGCACACATGGTCCCCAAATTGATCTGTATTTTTTTTTTTTTAGAACTTATCTCGATATCAATATGTCTTTCCCGACATATAGTGATCTGAAAATATAGGCTAACTTAATCCTTCCCGGCACACATGGTCCCCAATATCGATCCCTCCGATTTTTTACTCTGCACTATAAATACATGTATCGATCCCTCCGATATTTTACTCTGCACTATAAATACAGATTTTTGATACACCACCAATCCACTATATTCAAAATCAAAAATGAACTATGACAGGGGACCAAATTACACTTCCGACCCCTACGATTTTTTAGATACGGAGAGTGATGATGATGATGATGACGATGAGTTTGGCGATGAACCAGCCTTAGACGACGATGATGACGATGGAAGCGACAATGAAGATGAGGAAGAAGAAAAAGTGATGAAAATGATGACGACGCCGATGATGATGTTGGTGACGATGTCGATGATGGTCACGACGATGATGATGATGATGGCGATGATGATGATGATGATGGTCACGACGATGATGATGATGGTGATGATGATGATGATGATTGTGACGACGACAATGAGGAGAAAGTTGACGACGACCGTGAGGAGGAAGTAGTTGTCATTTCAAAATTGAAGCATAGCTATGTCACCGACGATGATGTGGAGAAAGAAGATGACGATTGTGAGGAGTAAGTAGTCGTCCTTTCAAAATTTAAGCCTAGCTAGAACAGAAGGCTACGGGAAAACATTTGAAGATGGCATTTTTATATTATTAAATTGTTTAGTGTTTATTTATGTGAGTATGAGTTATGAAGCAAGAACTATGTAATGGTTTTTAATTATATGATATTAATGAATGAATGATTAGTAGATTTATGAATTTTTGTTGTTTTATTTTACTTTAATTTTGCTTTTTCAATATTCGAGTCATCTTCTTCTACGAAATCTAACATTATAAATGGCTAGCTTTAACTATTCCACTCTTGCATTAGAAATTAAAGTAGACATATAAATATGACTTTACGCACACTAGTGATTTATTGGTTACTGTCTTGTGAAATTGATCTGAAAATATATGGTTTCCCTTTTTTTTTTTTTTTTAGAACTTATCTCTATATCAATATCTCTTTCCCGACATATAGTGATCTGAAAATATAGGCTAACGTAATCCTTCCCGGCACACATGGTCCCCAATATCGATCCCTTCGATTTTTTACTCTGCACTATAAATACATGTATCGATCCCTTCGATTTTTTACTCTGCACTATAAATACAGCTTTTTGATACACCACCAATCCACCATATTCAAAATAAAAAATGAGCTATGACAGGGGACCAAATTACACTTCCGACCCCTACGATTTTTTAGATACGGAGAGTGATGATGATGATGATGACGATGAGTTTGGCCATGAACCAGACCCACACGACGATGATGACGATGGAAGCAACAATGAAGATGAGGAAGAAGAAAAAAGTGATGAAAATGATGACGACGCCGATGATGATGTTGGTGACGACGTCGATGATGAAGATGATGGTCACGACGATGATGATGATGATGATGATGATGATGATGATGATGATGGCGATGATGATGATGATGGTCACGACGATGATGATGATGGTGATGATGATGATGATGGTGACGACGACGACGACGAAATTGAGGAGGAAGTAGACGACGACCGTGAGGAGGAAGTAGTTGTCATTTCAAAATTGAAGCCTAGCTATGTCACCGACGATGATGAGGAGGAAGAAGATGACGACGGTGAGGATTAAGTAGTCGTCCTTTCAAAATTGAAGCCTAGCTAGAACAGAAGGCTACGGGAAAACATTTGAAGATGGCATTTTTATATTATTAAATTGTTTAGTGTTTATTTATGTGAGTATGAGTTATGAAGCAAGAACTATGTAATGGTTTTTAATTATGTGATATTAATGAATGAATGATTAGTAGATTTATGAATTTTTGTTGTTTTATTTTACTTGAATTTTGCTTTTTCAAAATTCAAGTCATCTTCTTCTACGGAATCTAACATTATAAATGGCTAGCTTTAACTATTTCACTCTTGCATTAGAAATTAAAGTAGACATATATATATGACTTTACGCACACTAGTGATTTATTGGTTACTGTCTTGTGAAATTGATCTGAAAATATATGGTTTCCATTTTTTTTTTTTTTTTAGAACTTATCTCGATATCAATATGTGTTTCCCGACATATAGTGATCTGAAAATATAGGCTAACGTAATCCTTCCCGGCACACATGGTCCCCAATATCGATCCCTTCGATTTTTTACTCTGCACTATAAATACATGTATCGATCCCTCCGATTTTTTACTCTGCACTATAAATACAGCTTTTTGATACACCACCAATCCACCATATTCAAAATAAAAAATGAGCTATGACAGGGGACCAAATTATACTTCCGACCCCTACGATTTTTTAGATACGGAGAGTGATGATGATGATGATGACGATGAGTTTGGCCATGAACAAGACCCAGACGACGATGATGACGATGGAAGCGACAATGAAGATGAGGAAGAGGAAAAAAGTGATGAAAATGATGACGACGCCGATGATGATGTTGGTGACGACGTCGATGATGAAGATGATGGTCACGACGATGATGATGATGATGGCGATGATGATGATGATGGTCACGAAGATGATGATGATGGTGATGACGACGACGACGACAACGAGGAGGAAGTAGACGACGACCGTGAGGAGGAAGTAGTTGTCATTTCAAAATTGAAGCCTAGCTATGTCACCGACGATGATGAGGAGGAAGAAGATGACGACGGTGAGGAGTAAGTAGTCGTCCTTTTAAAATTGAAGCCTAGTTAGAACAGAAGGCTACGGGAAAACATTTGAAGATGGCATTTTTATATTATTAAATTGTTTAGTGTTTATTTATGTGAGTATGAGTTATGAATCAAGAACTATGTAATGGTTTTTAATTATGTGATATTAATGAATGAATGATTAGTAGATTTATGAATTTTTGTTGTTTTATTTTACTTGAATTTTGCTTTTTCAATATTCGAGTCATCTTCTTCTACGGAATCTAACTTTATAAATGGCTAGCTTTAACTATTCCACTATTGCATTAGAAATTAAAGTAGACATATAAATATGACTTTACGCACACTAGTGATTTATTGGTTACTGTCTTGTGAAATTGATCTGAAAATATATGGTTTCCATTTTTTTTTTTTTTTTAGAACTTATCTCGATATCAATATGTCTTTCCCGACATATAGTGATCTGAAAATATAGGCTAACGTAATCCTTCCCGGCACACATGATCCCCAATATCGATCCCTCCGATTTTTTACTCTGCACTATAAATACATGTATCGATCACTCCGATTTTTTACTCTGCACTATAAATACAGCTTTTTGATACACCACCAATCCACCATATTCAAAATAAAAAATGAGCTATGACAGGGGACCAAATTACACTTCCGACCCCAACGATTTTTTAGATACGGAGAGTGATGATGATGATGATGACGATGAGTTTGGCCATGAACCAGACCCAGATGACGATGATGACGATGGAAGCGACAATGAAGATGAGGAAGAAGAAAAAAGTGATGAAAATGATGACGACGCCGATGATGATGTTGGTGACGACGTCGATGATGAAGATGATGGTCACGACGATGATGATGATGATGGCGATGATGATGATGATGGTCACGACGATGATGATGATGGTGATGATGATGATGATGGTGATGACGACGACGACGACAATGAGGAGGAAGTAGACGACGACCGTGAGGAGGAAGTAGTTGTCATTTCAAAATTGAAGCCTAGCTATGTCACCGACGATGATGAGGAGGAAGAAGATGACGACGGTGAGGAGTAAGTAGTCGTCCTTTTAAAATTGAAGCCTAGCTAGAACAGAAGGCTACGGGAAAACATTTGAAGATGGCATTTTCATATTATTAAATTGTTTAGTGTTTATTTATGTGAGTATGAGTTATGAAGCAAGAACTATGTAATGGTTTTTAATTATGTGATATTAATGAATGAATGATTAGTAGATTTATGAATTTTTGTTGTTTTATTTTACTTGAATTTTGCTTTTTCAATATTCGAGTCATCTTCTTCTACGGAATTTAACATTATAAATGGCTAGCTTTAACTATTCCACTCTTGCATTAGAAATTAAAGTAGACATATAAATATGACTTTACGCACACTAGTGATTTATTGGTTACTGTCTTGTGAAATTGATCTGAAAATATATGGTTTCCCTTTTTTTTTTTTTTTAAGAGAAAAAAATGTATGGTATATGAATAAAATTTAACTATATGTTTAGCTTTTCTTTTTATCAGTATTATTATTACTGGTCTTTTAAATTGGAGACGAAAATGATTGAATATACAGAGGTTTCTCGCTCCTCGTATGGGGATATGTATATATATATATATATATATATATATATATATATTAAGTAATAAAAAAATGCACTTACTTGAGCTCTTCGAGAATCAAAGTATCTCTCTTCAATATATATTGGATTTTTGTGTAGTTGTTCCTCTTAAGTGTTATTTTTTTTTTTTTCGCACATTAGAAGATGAGGGGGCTAGTAAATTTACAAAGTTAACATGGAAAATTAATGTCATTTTCTAGGTAATTCAATTGAGATGTTTTGCATTTTACGATAGGAGTATAATTATCGTTTTTTCTACAAAATTAGTAATCACTGGGAGCTATTTTTTTCTAATAAAAATTAACACATGAATGATAGAATTAAGGGTAAATATCATAATTGAGCACTCTTATTATTAACTTTTTGTAGAGTGGTATCTCTTAATTTTTTTTTTTTTGTCACATTAATCCTTTTCAGTTGGTCCAATGCGGTTTCGGTAATATGTGATATGCATATGAGGCAAGTTCATCATTTCCAGTAAACTAATAGAGATATTTTCATCTTTCTAAAATTAAAAAAAAAAATTAAATATATAATCTCTTCCAAACTATATATGCTTAAATTCCAATCCAACATAATCGTCCATTCTGTTTCAAACTAGGTTTCAAAATATTCTTCAAACATTAAAATTGCTCACCAATTAAACAATAGGGTATATCACATAGTCTCAATAGTGAACTGATGAAAATGCCCTAAAAAATATCATGCACATATCACATGTTATCGAAACCACCTAATACGGACTAAAGACTAAAACGGGAAAAAAATAACATTAGAAGGACCACTTTATAAAAATTAATGAAAAAAGGGACAAAAATGATATTTACCCTAAAATTAACAATGAGAGATTTTTGCAATTATATAAAGCTTAGGAAATATCTTTACATTTCATTCTATATGAAAATGTATAGAAATTTTATTACCATATCCAAAGACACAAAAAGATTCCTTCTGATATTCATTGGGTGACTTCCCGAGTTCCCATGTATAGAATTCTTTTTTTTTCCACCCTAATAAAAATCTAGCGAGCGGAAGATATTAAAACTTATAGATCACATAAGTTTGAACTTCAACATTGCAGACCCACTCACCAAAGGCATATCGCTTAAGGTGTTTTATGAGCATGTTGCTCACATGGGAGTAATTAGGACTGGTTATGTATTGGATTAGTGGGAGTTTGTCGTTAGTTTTATGTTTTATAGACATGTTTTATGATATCACATTTGTATACATTCTTGGGCCTATATCTCATATGATTTCAAGTAAGTGTCAAATACATTCCCAGAAAAGAGAGTGATTTAAACGCAAAAATTATAAATATTTGTCCATATTTTGCTCTAGATATGACAATTTTACCCATCGAAAGATGAAAACGCAACCTATATTTTGTCTAACTCCAAAAAACATCCTCTTGTGTCATTTTAAATCTCCAAAACCCCATGTGTCTGATTATAATTACTACACTCGACCCAAGTAGTATATATATATTTAGGTTTTCAAATAGAATAAATAAATACAAATACATAGGGATAATCTTGTCATTCCGTCAAAAATCCAAAGTTAAATTATGCTTCGGTTGAGTGTGATAATTAAAACCAAATACTGGGGGTTTTGTGAGTTAAACTAGCACAGTGAAATTTTTGGAAGTTAGATAAAACATAGGGGGTATTTTTGTATTTTGCTCAAATCTATTTTAGTGGTTTTGGGACTCTAGGTCATTAGTTAGGTGTCGTGGGAAAGGTTAACTCAAGACCGAATCCGAGGAGGATTCTACCTCTAATATCTATTACGTACAATAGCATTAATTCCAGAATTTGAAACCTATAAATATATACGAATTGAACATAATGATTACTACATTGAATCTTCAAAAATTTTCTTGATTTTGTAAGAGCAAATTAATTATTATCAATTAAACAAAAGAGAATCATGTTTCGAAAAATTCAACGCCCTTCCGTGAAAACGGTGATCTCCACCGCAGCTTCGGTTGCGGCTACGGCCATGCTCGTCCGTTCGGTGTCCAGAGATTTGATCCCTCAAGAAATCAATGAATATATCTACACCAAATTTAATACCTATTTGTCTGTATTCACCAATGAAATAACAATAACCATCGATGAATATGATGACCTCAACAAAAACAAACTCTTTTACGCCGCAGAAATTTACTTATCCTCCATCACTAGCCCCGTCACCAAAAGATTCCGCGCTTCACTACCTGAAAAGGAGGCGAAAATCAATGTCACTATAGGTAAAAACGAAGATATCACAGATAAATTTTGTGGGATCGAGCTAACGTGGAGAATGGTTAACAAAAAAACAGGACTGCAAATTCCACAGTACCCTAATATTAATATGCATAGGTACGTACGTACAATCTCACAAGATGTTTATAATTAATTATCAAGTGATTAATTAAGTTGTTTATATATATTTGACATTTATTTAGTGACAGACAATCACGTACCATGAAGTATGTCACTAATTATCAATAGTATGACAATAATAATATTACATGATGATTTTTTTGTAGTGTTAAAACCGAAGATAAATACTTGGTTCTAAGCTTTCATAAGAAGCACAAAACCAAGGTTGTTGATGAGTATTTGCCTTATGTTTTGGAAAGATCAGAAGCTCTTAAAGAAGAGAAGAAGACCATAAAATTGCATAGTCTACATTATATTAGGCATGGAATTAGAAACCCATGGGAAGCTGTGATTCTTGATCATCCATCGAGTTTTGAAACCCTAGCAATGGATGATGAGCTCAAGAACATGATTGTTGATGACTTGAATAGGTTTTTGAAGAGGAAAGAGCTTTATAAAAAAGTTGGCAAGGCTTGGAAAAGAGGGTATTTGCTGTTTGGTCCTCCAGGGACCGGGAAATCAAGTTTAATTGCAGCCATGGCCAATTACTTGAATTTTGATATTTATGACTTGGATTTGGCTGCAGTTAACTATAATTCCGATTTGACCAAAATTTTGATGTCAACTTCGAATCGATCTATAATTGTGGTGGAGGACATTGATGCATCAATTGATTTGTCTGATGATAGGAACAATACGAAGGCAAAACCAAAGTTTGACCACTTGGGTAAACCTAAGGTAATTAGTTAGTTTTATATATATTTTAATCCATATATATATACTCTAATAATTAGTAGAATAAATAATTAAAATATTTTAAAACTAAATTCTCTACGTACGTACGTACCCTCGCATGCAGGTTACATTATCAGGGCTACTAAATTTCATAGACGGGCTATGGTCGAGTTGTGGAAATGAACGAATAATCATATTCACAACCAATCACAAAGAAAAGCTCGATCCAGCACTACTGAGGCCTGGCCGCATGGATGTGCATATTCACATGTCTTATTGCACACCGTGTGGATTCAAGAAGCTCGTATCCAATTACCTTGGAATCACTAACGATCCACACCCCCTTGCATTGGTGGCCGAGAAGCTTATAGTCTTAGCAAAAGTGACTCCTGCTGAAGTAGGCGAGCAGTTATTGAAGAGCGGTGATCCTGGAATTGTGTTGAGTTGTTTAATCAAGTTTCTGAAGGGTAAAATCGAGAGTGAAAGAGTTAGAAAGGAAAGTGCGGAATCGACTAACGGAGAAGTTGTAGTGAGGAGGTTGGAGGAAGAAGAGAGTGAGAAAATGAAGAATGTTTGGAACAAAGAGAAAATGAAGAATGTTTGGAACAAAGAGAAAATGAAGAATGTTACTAATAGCATTGAAGAACTGATAGTTAATGAGGATGAGAATATGAAGGATTGTGAGTAAGAAGATGCTTATATATATTAGGTTAGGAAAAACAATTTTTCTAGTATTTTTTTCCCTTGACAAAATTACAATATTCTTTTTAATTTTGTTTGAGATGACTAAGAAATAAGAATACTGATAATTCTAGTTTAATCAATTAGACATTACAACAATTAATTCAATAACAAAAGAAATACTCCATGCATTATGCTATAAAATGACTTGGAAAATACCATTCAGCATTTTCATCATTTATCAGCAAATTGCTTAAAAAAGAAATCAGATACACAACAGCATCTATGGCACAAGAATGCACCCAAGAAACTAGTCAGCATTCAAAATTCTTACCGTTATTTTTTGAAAAGCTGAAAGACTAACTCTAGTAACTTAAAGACCCTCAAAAAATCTCAAATGGTCTTCAAATGTCTCACCATGTCGGATTTTGGTCACTGATCCATCATCTTCAACCTTTAAAAAAATAAGCACAATTTCAGTGCAAACTTAAGAAGTAATCCAAATCTATATAACGGAATAAATCAAATGCCGAGAAAAAAAAAAAAAAAAAGAAGAATACGAGTAGAAACGAACCCAATACTCAGGGGGGCGCATCTTGAGATTGTATGTTGAAGCCATACTCATGCAGTAAGCACCTGCATCATGAACTACCAATCCAGCACCCTAAAAGCCCATATAGCTTAAATCAGTAAGACGGGTGTATATATAGGGTCGACATTAGCACCAGTAAAGAAGTAATAATCACATTACCTTAGGTGGAGTGGGTAGTTCCCTATCCTTCCCCAAGAAATCCGCAGATTCACAAACAGGACCCACCACATCAAAAGAAGAAACCTCGGAATCCGGAGGTGAAGGCGAAACCAGCTCTATGTGCTGCAAATAAAAAAGTCAATTTAGGTGTTTATTGGCGATTAATAAATGAAAAAGAAAAGAAAAAGAAACTCACCTGGTAAGCATCGTACAAACTTGGACGAATGAGTTCAGCCATGCTTCCATCGATTACAATGAAGTTTTTAGTCCCATTGGTTTTGACTCCAGTTACACGATTGACCAAGCAGCAAGTATTCGCAATAAGTGACCTTCCTGGTTCAATTATGAGATTCAGATTCCTCGAAGTAACCAACTCGCGCACCTATACAAAAAAATGAGATTTTTTTTGATAAAGATTATAGTCATTGAAATATTTTAAGAAAAAAATACTCAGTCAGGATATTCATAAACAATGACATTTAACTTACAGTATTAATAAGGTCTCTAGGAGTAGGAAGGACAGCTCCGGTATGATAATAATCAATTCCTAATCCACCTCCGATATTTAAGTAACTGATCTCAAAGCCTTGAGATCGAATCTCGTCTATGTAGTTCACCATTAATACAGCAGCATCTCGGAATATATCCACCTGGAGATTAAAATTTAAAATCAACTCTTACTAATTAGCAGCCCTTTTACATAAGTAACGTCTAAAGATATTCGTCTATCTTATTGCATAAGGTTTTAGAGTAAAAATGCAACAGCTAGGATTTTCAATTAGAACTATCACATTCAAAATACAAGCAGTTCAACTAATAAAAATGTTATAATTGTATACAATATCTTTTCATTTTATACATTTTAAAAAAAAAAAGATATGGTATTTTTGTAAGAATATGTTAAAATTTAAAACGAACAAGAGTACTAGTGGACTTGGCTTATTTTATAATAAGTTCGAGCTTCTTATGCCAATTGATATAGCTTTATCTTTTCTTAGAAGTGCATTTATTAATATATGATTTTGTATGTCAATAAATTGTGTATATGTGTTGGTGATCATAGTTGAATAAAATGTGTTTTAACTAAACGAACACAAGATTATGCCTAAGTTACCTGCTAAGTCATCTCTTATTATAATAAGTGTTTATTTCTGCATAAAGTATTTTGTCTATCGAAACGGTTGGTCTTAGAATAAATGTGTGAATTAATAATATATTAACTCCAAGTCAGGGGAAAGATCACTGGACTAGGTGTTGATGTTTCTTTCTTCTAATAAAGAGTCAAAACAGTTCTAAACTCGTAATAATATAATCTTCATTTAGGTGGTGAATCTTGCCTCATCTTACTAATTAACAAATAATCTATGATTTACCCTCTGCTACCACACAAGCCGATAAAAAATTATTATTATTATCTTATTTGTGATGACATTATTAATATTTTCAACGTTATTCTATAGTTGCTTTTTAAGTTGAGTTCTATAGAAAAAAGTACCTTTGTAATAGTAGATCCAAGATGGCAATGAGCCCCAACAAGCTTCAGTTCTTTAGGGTATGCCTTCACAGAATCTAAGAACCACTGCAGCTTCTCATTTCTAATCCCGAATTTGGAGTTCTTATTTCCAGTGGAAATGTAAGGATGTACCTATTTTACACAAGCTCCACTAAATATTAGTTATTAAGTTCGTAAATAATGAATTGAAAATTTCCTTCCATGAAGAAGATTCAAATAAATAGCATCCAAAATCTCAAAATTAACCTATGTCAGACATCTTATAAAATATTATTACCTGAGGATCAACATCTGGGTTAATACGTAATAACACGTTGACCTTCTTCCCAGCAATTCTTGCGGCATTAACAATGTTCTCCAAATCAAATTCACTGTCAATATTGATAAAAACACCTTCTTTGGCAGCCAAGACTAGATCTTCTAGTAATTTGCCATTACCATTAAATACACACCTGCATAGTAACACAACAATTTATTTATATTCAAGCAAAGTGCAGGGACTGTTTACAGAAGCTTCTAAGATTTTAGCTTTTGACATTTAAAAAGCTATTTATTAGTATTAGGTTCAGTGATTTAGCATGTGTCACATAAACAATAATCCAAAAACACCCAAAAGTTAAAACACAATGTAATGATTGCTCTTAACTTCTTCTGATTAAGTGCCAATTTATACATATACACCAAAACAAGAAATGCCGAAATGGTTTGGAAAAGACTTATTTTTTCAATTTCGGCAGGTCAAAAGTCGATTCTTTAGTGGCTTTGCAAACCCCCAACTCACGGAGAAAATCGCTTAGGACAAATTATAAACTTATAGCAAAATGCATCAAATTTTAATTTTGCATAAACAATTGCAAACAACACCTAAGTGAAAAACAAAGATCAATCAAGTTTTAAGTATCATTGAAGTGGCCAAAAGTTAGTTACTTGAAATGACAGTTAAATCCCCTTGAATATTTCTTGTGACATAGTCGATCATATAAGTTGTATGAGTCAATTTTGACTTGTTAATATCAACAAAACTACAATACTAATATATATGCTACAAAAGAGGGTTGAAACTAACTTAAGTACTCATAATTGGCTCGAGTTTGAGAAATAGAAGCTAGTCTGAGTTCAACAGCTTCTAAGTATCACCAAGCTTCAACAAATTTGTTTCTCGTAACTCGACTCAATGAGCTAAAAACTGAAAAAATATGTCAACATATAAAGCTGCACAATAGTCTCGCAATTCTTTCCATATCAAGATAAAAAGAAATCTCAAACAACAAAATACCAGAAAAATCAAGAACAATTACTACCTTGTAGGATCAAATCCAGCCTTCAGAGCAAGCTTTAATTCATTCCCACTAACCAAAACAGCTCCGCATCCTAAGCCCCTCAAATGCTCAAGAATTTTGAGATTATTATTGGCCTTAATCGCGTAACCAATAATCGAATTCAATCCCTCTAATGCTTCTTTATATGCCTCTACATTTCTAGTAATCTGCGGCTTGCTGTACAAATAAAAGGGCCTTTTTTCCGCAACTTCCATGACATCTTCAACCTTGATCCCCTCACAGTACAGGAACCCATCTTCGGATTTCGAGAAACAATGATGGAAATTCTGGGTTTTGAGTTCCGTAGTGGACAGAACTGCCCTTGGAATTCGGGCTTTAAGAGAAGTTGAGGTCTTTGAAATGGGCTTCGGTTTGAAGGGTAAATTAGGGTTTCGAGAGAACGGGTGGGAAGGGTGTTTGAGGGTTCTTGTAGGCAGGGTTTGAGAGATGAACTTTGATGAAGCCGCCGCCGCCGCCGCCATTGTTTGTTGGAAGCAAGAAATGACTGAAACTTGTGTGTTACCTGCTCTACTGTAAGTACAGCTCTAGGTTTACTAATAACGTAAAATACTACAGTTTGAGATTCTTGATTTAATTACTTGATAATTGTCTGATTTGATTAAGTTTAATTAAGGTAAAATTGCACACAAACTAATTACTGATTTAGGATATTTGTCCCGAACTATTTAAATTGGCAAATTTCGTCCCATAATTTAATATTTTTTTGGAATATCGTCCCAAACTAATTACTAATTTTGATTTTTAGTCTCAAACTATATCAACTCGCCAAATTTCGTCCCATAATTTATTATTTTGTATGAATTTAGTCCCAATATTAAATTTTCAAGTTAATGAAAATGACGTCCAATTTTGTAATTAATTTGGGACGAACTCTGCAATATTATATAATTATTCATGTTAAAATTTACCATGTCATGACCCTTAAGCAGCCATGTGATAATTCATCGGCAAATGCGCAATTCCGTCTTATAATTATGGTGGGACGATATTCCAAATAAATATTAAATTACGGGATGAAATTTGCCAAATTAAATAGTTTGGGACGAAAATCCAAAATCAGTGATTAGTTTGGGACAATTTTTGCAATTTTGCCTTTAATTAATTAGGCTCTATTTGGATGGGTTTTGGCCCGGTCTCGCGGGTCTCGCGAGACCGAGCCAAAACCCTTCCAAATGAGTTTTTACCAAACCTATAAAACCATCACTCAAACTCTTCAAACCTATAAAACATTGATTTGACACCTACCACCTATTTTTTTTCCCAAAATTCACTAAAAAAGACATTGATTTGACACCTACCACCTACTTTTTTCCCTAAACCCCAACATCCAAAACCCATCCAAATGAGGTCTCAAAGGTTTCATCGAAACCACCCAAACCAATTTTTTTAAACCGAGACCCGCGAAACCGAGCCAAAACCCATCCAAATAGACCCTTAGAAACTTAATACGGAGTATTTAATTTACTTAAAAATTTGTATAGTTTACGTTATATAAACGGGTTTTTTTTTTTGTGTACTTTTACTTTGTACCAAAATTAACAAAAAAAATTGTTTATAATAACCTTATAAATTGAATATAGACTGATGTGTGTTAATGATCATTATACGAACATATAACTGATTTAGTAGGAGGGAATGATATTAAGTGACGACTCAAAATGATAATTAGAACAGAGTGGTTGCTTGTTTTTTCCTTTTCTTTTTATTTATGATTTATAAAAGTTTTTTTTTTTATGATTAGCTAAATACTGCATTTTCATACACAGTCTTAGGGCATCTCTAATGACTATGGGGAGGTGTCTTAGAGGGTATATGGGGGAAGGGGGAAAAAATCTTCTCTATTGACTAATGGGGAGAGGGCAAACATGCTAAGGCCATCTCCAACCGAGCTGGCAACCGAGCATGAGGGGGGTTGTCGGCTCGGTTCGATTGGAGATGGATGATGGCAATTGGGCGGGTAGGGGGTCTGGGGCAGGCAAACCGGCAAGCAGTGCCTGACTGTTTGCATGCAGGCAAACGCCCCTACTGGGCGCTGGACGGGGGCTCGAGTGCTATTTTTTTTTTAAAATTTCATGAATTAAATAAATGAGATTTCATATATAATTGGACAAATATTTTAAATAAATGAGATCTGTTGAATTAATGGGTGTTGATTGCCCTTCGGTTGGAGATAAATTTTTTGTGTGGGTGGTGGGTTGAAAAGGCATGAGGGCGAGCAATTTGGTTGGAAATGGCCTAAAGGGACCTTGGAGGCCTGAGGGGAGGGGAAGCTTCCCCGTCCAAGCCCTCTCCCTCACATGCTTTTTTTTTTTTTTTAGTTCTTCTTTTGAGCTTTAATTAAAAACAAAAAATTCCTAAAATTTGTATATTATTTGGAGATAATTATTTTTAATTATAAAAATATAACTTTCATTTCATTTAATTAACACTATTATTTCAATATTGATTTGTTTTAATAATTTTGGGGTTGTATTTATCATCCAAAAATAATTATTTCTAAAAAATTTACAATAATACGATATAATCATGAAAATTACATATTGAATCAAACATGTTTTTGTAAATACGATTGCAACCCTACGAATTACATATTGAAATCAAATATGTTTTCATAAATACGATTACATACGGCGAAACATAGACGTTAATTTTGACATTGTGTGTCCCACACATATTCGACTAAGTCATTTAGTAGATGATGAATTGTGGCAACGAATATGGCGGAAATGATGAATTTCCTTATATGGATTAATTTAATATTTGATGTAATTTTTTTATTTTCTATGTTCCCTGTACTTTTGATTTTAAATTAATGTTAATTTTAAATTTATTTTTTGTGTAGTAATAATAATAATAATAAGTAATGAAAGTGAAAAAAAAAATTTGTAATTAAATGAATTTCATAGAATAAGTCATTAGAAATAACTAAGGCCATCTCCAACCCGGGAGGGGGGTGGGTGGAGATGGGCCTAAGCCCATCCTCCTGCCCAGCTGCTGGGACGCGCTGTGTTAGCGCGTCCCAGCTAACCTGCCATCAGGTTTTATTTTTTTAATTAAATTTTAAAATTAATATTAATAACTAAATTAATAATAAAAATAGTTAAAAAATTTTAAAAATTAACTACAAATTTTAACAATACCTTATTTATTTTAATTAACTAAAAATAAAAGTTACATTTAATTATAAAAATTGTTGTAGGTTTAATAACAATTTAATTTAAATTAAAGATGTAACATTATTAGATAGAAAAATTGCAATATGAAAGTAAAATTAAAGATGTCCCGAATGTAATATTATTATTTTATTATTATTGTCTCTAAAATTAATTATTATGCATTTTCATATTTAAATTAATATTACTTATTTTTAAAATTATTATTATTATTGGTACTACTACTATTATTATTATTACTATTATTATTATTATTATTATTATAGATAATATAGATGAGAGTGTGGAAGGCTTTTTTTTTAATTAATTGGAAGAGATAGCCCTACCGGTTGGAGATGATGTTCAGGGAGGTGCAGATTTTTCGGGTAGAGATTGACATCCCAGGACTGTAAATAGCCCTACGGATTAGAGATGGCCTAAAAACCTAGAGTGAGAATGAGAGGGTATTATCGATCTTATGGGCCGGCTGCTAGTAATAAATTAGGCCTCCGCTTGACCCAAACGACCAAATATAGGTAATCTTCTTCTTCTTTTTTAATGAGAAAAAGAAGATTATACGTGCCAAATCTTTATTAACTTATTTCCAATAAGCATGTTTAAGTTTAACAACCAGAATTGACATGGCTAAAAAAACATCATAAATAAAATTATCATATAATTGGAGTGACCTACCATGGAATAATATCCTTATTTTAACGTGTCTCAATCACCCATATAATACTAAAATCTTATTTCCATATAATTTTGTGTGAAACTGGTAGAAAGTTTAATACTTCTTTTTTGCTTTTTCTAAAGTTTCCAGCTGCAACTCTAAAATAGTGGATCACCACTACTTCGTACGTAATTGATTTTATCCTTCATGGAAAAGAAATGGAAAGGTTCAAAATTTTTATTTAACTGAAGCTGTTGAATTGCAACACAGTATATTTAAGATATGTTTCATAGTTAAAAGGTGGGTTTTGGGCAAGTTAACTCTATGTGATATGTTTAATGGACAATTTACTTTTATGTGATATGAAAATAGACAGTTTATTTTCCTGTGAAATAAAATAATGAGTTATTTACCTCTATGTGTATGAAATAATGCAATTTACCTCCTTGCTAGTGGAGGTGTTGCACACACACTCTATAATGCTTATGAGATTTCATTTTCATGTACAAAAAGATCATTTTAGCTTTACCATTAACAACATATTCACCTCACTTTACCCCATGTGATATGCGAAAATTGACAATGTACCCAGTGGTGTAACCATAATATTTTTTTTAATGGGGTCGCTACAATATATTTAATAAAAAATATTACGAGTTTTACACAAAATATAATTTTTACCTAACAAAGAGTTCATTTCCGCATTTCTCAACTTTTATAATATTATTTTCTATACATAATTTAATTTACTTTATAAATTTTATTGCTATTTTTTCATTTAAAAAAATCAAATGAGTTTATCTATATCTCATGTAACCAAAATATTGGACCCTTTACTGAGTAATTTTTCATTATGTTTACTTGGGGTCCATTTAAATACAAATAAAGTCAATACAAAGGATATAACTATGCATTAGACAAAAATGATTACTATATATAAAAATTTGAGAGAATTATATCTAACATGAAAATTTCACTGGGGTTATTGCACCCCAGTGGCTTTTCGGTTTGACAAACGGTACGAGATTTCAGAATACTGAAATTCCGTACGGTTCGGTTCGGTTTTACCGTTTGCACAATCCTAATTGTAGCTACGCCACTGAATGTACCTTCTTGTGATATGCCTAAATGGACTCTTTTAACTCCCTGTACCTTCTTGTGATATGCCTAAATGGACTCTTTTAACTCCTTGTAATATTGCATCATGGATATTTTACCTCCTTATAAAAATCAAGAAGGAGACAATGTGCTTCTTTTATAAGAACACATGGGGGTATTTTGTCGTTTTAATTATCATATGGATATAAATTGCATATTTAAAACAACACATGCAGTTAATTTGTTATTTACTCGTTTAAATGATGTTTAGTTAGTAGAAGGGACTAGACAAACCTCAAATTTGAATCCTTATTGAAAGAAATGTCACCAAATTTGTCCGCTAATGCAACGTAATAATCTAATAGATTAAGGGTGAGTTAGGCCTAGCGATACGAGAAGCAATTATAGGAGAATTAATTTTTGTATAATTGATTTTGGTAATAATTGATTATAATAAAAATTAATTATAGAATAATTGCTTTTGTATAATAGCTTTTGTAAAAATAACACTTTAGTAGCTTCTAAAATATGTTGATTTTTTGCTTCTCGAGATCCCAAAAGTGATTATAATATTGGGGGCCAAACACCATGAAAATCACGATTGAGCAGAAGTTATTTTTATAATCGGGGTCAAACACTTCAAAAATCACAATAGAGATCTATAAGTGATTTTAAGAGCTCCAACCGCTGGATCAAACTCACCCTAAGTCATATCTAAATTATGGACACACTTAAAAAAAAAAACTAATTATTATTTAAATTACATAACAAGTATACTAAAAAAACGTACGCGTAACTATGTACCACAAACTAAATTTGGCATCAATTTCTCCACTGAATCTTTGTTCTTGTCAGTATCACAACTTACAATATGAGATATATATTTTTAAAAACAATTTTTTCAATTATAAAAGGTATTGCCGACGCAAACTTAGCTTTAAATGAGGGAGGGGTGGTAAATATATTTTTTAAAGTTATCTATTAATTTTATTATCCAAAAATTTGTCCATAATTCTTTGGTTTGATGGCCACCCATCTTCTAATTATATCATCTTATCCCCCTTTCTGTCAACGGTTGTTGATGAACAATAATTGTTCTATTATATGGGGGAGAAGTTCTCATATATTGAGTTCTAAAGTTCATTTAATCCAATTAAAAAATTTTGTTTTTGTAAAACAGTGAAACCAATAATTTTAGTAAGAACTATTATCTTCTAGAAAATAACTAAAAAGCCGATTATGGGAACATATACTCTTGAATTTCTTAACATTTATTCATCAACATTTTGTATATATATATATATATATAATCGAGGAATAATTCCGTGCAAATATTGCATATGACATGTTTTCACAATAAATAAATTTATGGTTGAAATGAATTAATAATAAAATTCACAGTATTAAATGATATCATTTTCAGTTAATGTATTTTATTAATAATAAAAAAAAGAAAGTCGTCCATAAATAAAAATAAATAGATATTTTTCCCGGGAAACAATTTGAAAGAAAGGAGTGGCTTGCACACCGCACAAAATCTCTATCTCACACACAAACTTACAGTAGCAATTATTGGCTGGCAGAAATGAAATAATATCTACTCACTCAAAGAGAAGAGACAGTGTCAAACAGAAGAAGCGAAGCAACTAGGTATGTAATAGTAATATCTACTCAAACTCAATTAATTAATTAATTAATTAATTATCTATTATTTATGTAAACATATATATATTTGTATATGTATACATACGCAATCAGATCAGATCAGATCAGGTCTCTGTAATTAGCTTAATTCTGCGGTGGTGGTTTGAAGAAAGAATGAATAATGGGCAGCCGTTAATTACACAATAAAAACCACAAAATTTTGGTTGAGAATAATTCGGTGGAATTTAAGCCTCCCCCTTCACATTCTTTCTCAAAGCCCTGCCATTTCTGTCACAGGTAATATTAATTACTCTTCCTTTTTTATCTCTCCATCTCTAGCTTTCTTCCACAAGATTTTTCGAAATTCAGCTCTATTATGGCGTAATGATTCTTGTTTTTGTTTTTTCTTGTGAATCAATACAGAGTAAATGATAAATTTGAGATTTTGTTTGATGAAGCTAAACCGTATAGAGGGTTTCTTTTGTTCATTTTATCTATATTTGCAGGAAATATACGGTGAATTGTGATCATGTAAACCAAAAAGATTAAATGATGCATTATATACATACATATATTCATTGTGCAAATATGGAGGCATTTTTAATATTTAAATTGAAATGTTGGTTTTCTAGCCTTGAGGCATTTTTTTATTTAATATTTGTGGATTAAAGTTTCTAAAGAAAAATATAGAACTTAGCTTTTTGTAAATGGTGTAGGCAATCTACATGTTCGTAACTTGATCGTGTAAATTCTCCGCAGTCGTCTGACTTGATCAAACTATAATCAAATAATCATGAGTGACACTGTGTCAGGACCTATCGAACGCCCATTTAGGCCAAGTAAGTTATTCTGACTTTTTTATTATTTGAAATTTCAAGATACAAATATCAATAAAAAGTTTTGTAGGTCTCGAGAAAATAGATATGGAGAACGCTGAGGATGAGAGGAAAACAAGGCTTGGGTCTTTGAAGAAGAAGGCAATAAATGCGTCCTCAAAATTGAGACACTCTTTTACCAAAAAAGGGAGGCGGAATAGTCGAGTTATCTCAGTTGTGCTCGATGACGAGCATGATGCCGAGGAATTACAGGCCGTGGATGCCTTCCGTCAGGCACTTATCCTCGAAGAATTACTCCCTGCCAAACACGATGACTATCATATGCTTTTAAGGTAATCAATCTTAATCTTCCATAGTTTTGAATATGATATTTCGTGGTTTATGTAAAATGCCACTTTGTTTTTGATATGAAGGTTTTTGAAGGCCAGAAAATTTGATGTTGAGAAATCAAAGCAAATGTGGGGTGATATGATTCACTGGAGGAAGGAATTTGGTGTGGACACTATTATGGAGGTAGGTATATTATACTCCTATATGTTTTTGTTTTAGATAGTACTAAGAACTAGAAACATAATCGTGAATGGGTAATCGATCAAATACTTCGATTTTTGGCAGGAGTTTGATTTCAAGGAGAGAGAGGAGGTCCTTAAACACTACCCACAAGGGCATCACGGTGTTGACAAAGATGGAAGGCCGGTGTACATTGAAAGACTGGGTCAAGTTGACTCAACCAAACTCCTGCAAGTCACAACAATGGATCGATACATGAAATACCATGTCCAAGAATTCGAGAGGACTTTTGCTGATAAATTCCCAGCTTGCTCCATTGCTGCCAAAAGACACATTGACCAGAGCACAACCATCATGGATGTCCAAGGAGTGGTAAGCTCTACTCCCAGTCCCTGGTTCTTTTCTCAGAGCATTATATAATTTCATTGATTAATCTTTTTCTTTTCTCAATCAATCAAAGGTTTTTGGTTTCAGGGACTGAAGAGTATGAATAAGGCTGCTAGGGATCTCATTCAGCGCATTCAGAAGGTTGATGGTGATAACTACCCTGAGGTAAACACACCTCCACACACACCTTTTTTTTTTAAAAAAAAAATCCAAGAAAAGAATCCAACATAGCAGTAATGATTCTCGTTTTTTATTTTCTTTCAGACCCTATGTCGCATGTACATAATTAATGCAGGATCTGGATTCAGGCTCTTGTGGAACACCGTGAAGTCATTTCTTGACCCAAAGACCACTGCCAAGATCCATGTATGTACAATTTAAAAATCTCCCTAAAAAAATTTGATCTTCTGCTCGATTTCATCAAATAATGTTGTTAATTTTCTTTTTCTTTTTTTTAATCTGCAGGTTTTGGGTAACAAATACCAGAGCAAACTGCTTGAGATCATTGATGCAAGGTAAGTGTTACTGAAAAATTAAAAAAATCGAGAACAATATAATGTTTCTATTATAGTATTCATTGATTTGATCTTGAATCAGTGAGCTACCAGAGTTCTTGGGTGGTACATGCACTTGTGCTGATAAAGGTGGTTGTATGCTTTCCGATAAAGGCCCTTGGAATGATGCTGAGGTTATGAAGGTAATTTATTTTCTTTCATTATGTATCTATTTCATATTAAGATTTTTTTTTTCTATAACAAATCCTGAAAAAAATCATAATATTTGATTGCAAGATGGTCCGCAACGGTGATCATAAATGCTCAAACAAAGTCGTCATTCAATCTGTCGATGAAAAGACAATCTCAGAGGATGAGAATGCTGTTTTTAAGGTAGAAAGTCATTTAAAATCTCCAATTCTCAATAATTCTTGAAAATCTACGATACTTAGGTGATTGTTCAAGCATTATATAATACATATATAATCTCCAATTCTCAATTTTTGAAATGTAGAATGTGAAGAAGAACAGCTCTTTCAACTCGACCGACTCTCCAAGAGGCTGTATTGCACATCCACAGCTCTTCCCTGTTTGCGAAGAAGTAAGTATTTAATTATTTATTTATAGCCATAGGAAAACCGTGATGAATATTTTGCCTCATATTATTATTATTATGTAATTGATAATTATTTCTCCTCAGCTAAACAAAAACCATTCGAGTGAATGTCAACCTAATGAATATGTTCACATTGTTGACAAGAGCGTTACTACAACTTGGCCAAAAGCAGAGAAACGCGACAACTTTTCTAAAGGTAAAATATTCATAAACATTGAAATTTTCCATTTTGATATTTCCATGGATATTATTAACACTATAATTTGAATGGATTTAATGAGCATAGTGATCATAATTTTTGCCTAATATTGTTTGTGTTCTAAATATAGGGATAATTACCTAGATACCCCCCTGATGCTTCAATAATTACCAACACCTCCCCTCTATCAGTTTTCATTTTTTGGAGGGGTTGATAATTATTGAAACTTGGGGGCTGTTTCTATAATTATCTCACCTCATCTTAGAGGTGTGAGTTCAACTATCCCATAAATATGTAACCAAACCAACATATAATACCAAACATACATTTATTATTTCAACTTCATTGTTTCTCATTTGATTGGAAGTTACTATCCTAGTAGAAGTCAACACTATCTTAGTAGAAAGTAAAGAAGAAAATAAACTCACTTTTATTTTCTATAACTCACCCGATTTCCCGTTTCTCTAAATCTAGCCACAGATTACTTCCCTGTGCGTGATGATTGTAAACCGTCCGATGGGCTTAGCAACCAGATCTTCGCTGGTGTGATGACCTTTGTTATGGGAGTCGTTACTATGGTTCGTATGACACGTAACATGCCGAAGAAGCTCACAGATGCTACCCTTTATTCTAGTTCAATGTACGGTGTTGATGCAATGATGAAAGGTCAATCTCGTCCCTACCAATTGCCGGAACCCGCCATCTCCACCTCCGATTACATGATTATGATGAAGCGTATGAATGAACTCGAGGAGAAGGTGAGTGTTCTTACAAAGAAGCCATCAACTATGCCACCTGAAAAAGAAGAGATGCTCAATAATGCTCTGAACCGTATTGATACATTGGAGCAAGAGCTTTCCGCAACCAAAAAGGTATTTGAAGTCCTCTATGTCATTTCTTACATTAATGAAACGGCAAGAATGCATTTTTAGTCCCATAGAACTGGACTTAAAAAATAGCACTTTTGGTACCATTTTATGTTTTGCACATTTCGGGACCAAAAGTGCAAAACAAAGACAGTCTTATGGGACCAAAGGTGCAAAACACAGACTGTCTTTTGGGACCATAGGTGCAAAAAAATGTACAACAAGGGTGGAAAATTGCGAATTGTGCAAACATTAAATTAAAAGTTGGGACCAAAGTATGGGAAAGAATAGTCATGTGGTGCAAAACAAAGACTTAGGGGACCATAAGTGATAAAAATAGATTGGGGGGGGGGGGGGGGGGGGTGACGAAATGTGCAAAAGAATTTTTATTGTTGGCTAAAAATGCAAAACAAATAGTCGTACTGGGCCTAAAGTGTATAACAGAGATTGTGTTCTATAGGACCATAATTGCACAAAAAAGAAAAAGGATAGAAAAGAGGGAAAATGTGCAAAAAAAGGTTACAAGTTGGGAGTAAAAGTAGTATTTTTGACAGCGCAAAACTGAGAAGGTTAATGAGACTAAAGTATTGAATCTTTGCTGAAAATTTTGTTTACTAATTTGCAGCGTCTTGATGATGCTCTTGTTCGACAAGAGGAGCTCTTAGCTTACATGGAGAAAAAGAACAAGAAGAAGAAGAAGAAATTCTTTGCTTTCTAAATGAAGAAAATATAGTAGTAATACTTATTATTTATAAGATGATAATAGTGTATTGATTCTGTTCTGGTAGAGATGGCCTATCTACAGATACCATCCATCCAGTTATCCTCAATACACATGATTTGAGTTGTGTTTTTTTTTATGTGAATCTTTTTATGTGAATCTAAAGGCTCTCTGTTGTAAATTAAATTACTACACTTTCTTTGTTGTTTTGTAGTTTGTAAGTAATACTACTTGTGTTGTACAGAACTTTATGCAACCATTGGCAGGCCAACCATCTTCTTGATGCAATGATTTCTATTGGTACCATCTAAATGAATATGGTGTCACTGTCAAGTTATGATGGCTTAATTGATAAAATTATCCCTTTCATATGTGGAACTTTACTACATTAATTATGATATATGTTGGCATTTTACTTATGTCTTATGATAAATGTTACACACTATCCCCTATAGTATAAAAATTATTTTTTGTGCCCATATTCAATTTCGACTAGTGAGTTACACTTTCCAGCTGAACGAGGTAAATTGTACCTTTAAATTTTTCAAGGGTTTTAAAGAGTTATTACTTCTATATCCTTCCTCACCCGAGCACTGAATGACCCATGCAATATGGTAGCCTACGTTGTATAAATTAATGTGTGTGTGTGTGTGTGTGTGTGTGTGTTAATAGTTAGTTCTGTATATAATACAGATTAATACATAGAACTTACCCCAAAAAAAAAAGGAATACAATACATAGATAGAGAACCCAAGTAGAATATTTACATACGTCGCTTTTTTCTTTTCATTTTTTTTTTAAATATTGATAAGAGTTGCAGTTGAATATCACTCATATCTTCACTTAAAACAAACCATAAAACCACACGATTAGGTTCTCACAACAAGATGTATGCAAATGTATTTCCCATAAAAGGGTATGGTATGTATGTATGGAAATTTACGCCTTCAGTTACAACTCAAAGAGATGGTTCCGGTACATCCAATTATCTCATCAACCATCGAATCTCCAAAGATGAATCATCTTACCAGCAAAATTTCTTCTTCTGAATAAAGCAGAAGAAAAAATATGAGAACCAAATATTACACGATATGAACTTAAAATAAGCAAAACGTTTCCATTGTTCAAGTCGAGAACAAAGACACTCACCCGGAACTTAGCATCTTCTTGACTGTCTATATATGCAAGCAAGTCCTCTTGTTTCATCAAGGCCTCATGTAGAGCCTGCTCAAAGAGAAAAACAGATCAGTTCTAGCACTAGAGTATATTATTATGTATTATTATGTCAAGGGTAAAAATGCATTTTTGGTCCTACAAGACTTGACACTCAGATCCTTTAAGACCCCTGCCTGCTTTCGAAAATATCAATTTGGTCCCAACTTTTAAAAATAATTTGCACGTTCGTCCAACGTCCCTTTCCAATCCATATTTTGCACTTTTGGTTACATAGAACAATCTCTATTTTGCACTTTCTGGTTCTATAAGTACTATTAGGGTTTTGCACTTCTCATTGAAGGACTGTATCTGTCCAAATTAGAAGCAAAGGGGGAGGAAAGGGTAAAATGTGCAAACAGATTGCAAAAGTTTGGGACCAAAAGTTCAATTTTTGAAAGCGCAAGACAAAAAGTGCCGAGTGTCTACTAAAAGTGCAATTTAGTCTATGAATAAGTAGTTAAAGTCTAAAAGTGACTTATATTACTCCAGAATTATTCTTTTTCCTCTCTTCATCATCCACAAATTCTATTATGTCTTTTCTACAGATGCCATGTGGTATGTTTTTTGTTCTATTAATTCTGCCGGATAATATTGAACAAATTTGTCATTATAGAGAATGTACATAGATGAAGATGGCATCCATTGACACATGTAACAGTTAAGATACCTTTTTAGTAGCAATTAACTCTGCCTCTAGAGCATCCACACGGTAAACAGCAGCATTCAGCAGTTCTTCTTTCTCAAAGGGCATCTCAGATGGCTTATCTTGAAGAGTATTGACCTTCTCTTCGAGGTCGCACAATCTCTTCAGAACAGAAGATAGGAGTTCTGCTTCAGTAAAAGATGGTGTTGGCGATGGTGGTCTGAAGTCTTCCTTGGGGACCGAGTCAAAAGCAAATTCTTGAACGGTACTGTCGTGCTGCAACGAAGCATCCGGAAGTTTCTTGGTAACACGGGATGATATTGAACGGAAGAACAAGAAAATGGTCATGAAGAAGGTCACAAGAGCTGCCAAAAATCGAGCATGAAATCTTTCTGGTGCTTTCTGAGAATCAGGTTTTGGTAACAAATCTGAATAAAAAGATTGGGAAAAAATAATATATTATGATATTACCACTAATTGTAACGAAAACAGAAAATAGAGGCAGCATGAATAAACTACTCAGGGTCATTCACCAAATCCAAGACCATGGTTCTTTACTATAACAATAGAGCAGATATGGAAGATTAAATTTAGTAACACTAGAAACAAACAGCAGCCAATATACAAACGAAATAGATAGCAAATATAACTAAAAGGAAATAGTAAAAATAGAAACAGATGGGACAAAATGGATGAGTAATTTGCAGAATATAGTAAGATCATATAGTGAGGCAGCAGATCACACAATTAGTAGATTATCTGCACTATTCAAGTATGAGATCATATATTAATGAAGATGTAACGCAAGAGAGACTAGAAAACGTAGAGCTTCAAAATCAATCATAACAACCTTTCGAAACATTAAGCTTGTGAGGGGGCGTTTGCTTCTTCCATCCAGAATCAACAGCCTTGTCAACCATCGGAACATACTCATCATATCTTGAGAAGTGACCAGCATACCCAGCTGTTCCAATGGCCTTAGTCTGAAAAAATAGGGAAATGTTCCTTAGAATTATTGACAAAACATTTTCATAAAAATTCAACCCTCTAGTAACTTCTGAAAGTAAAGAAATTATAATGCAGAAAATGGAGTAGTAACATACTCGAATTGTCAGAATGTTTCTTCACATGATCTGGTATTAAGGCAAAACATGTATGAGTTGAGCACATAAAGGAAACCTATTTCACCTTTTAAAAGTATCCAGGATTTGATGAGATATTATGCACATCTCTAGTTAAGCTCATAATCTAGGCAAACCTTACTAGTGTAGCTCATAGATGAATTAGAGTTAGGATAAACAACCTTGTATACATGGGTTAATCTTTCTTTTAATGAACTGAATCTGTAACTTAACAGTGCAGGAGTAATAATATAAGAGAAAAAAATCCTAACCTCTTAGTGAACTTCTTGGGAAATTGGATTTAATTCAAGTTTCCCATAAGAAGATTGTCAGAATGACCAATACAGAAAGAAAGACCAATCAAGACCATTTCATAAACTGGATAACAATCTTACCATGTGTAAAACCAAATCTCGAGCTTAGAAAATAGACATGATATCAATTAATCAAACTTAGACAATCTAGATGAAGAAAACAGATCTAATGTAACAATATACTTTCGTAGAGAGTGTGTGAATGATTAGACCTAATAGGATTGTGAATATGCAATTTATATTTCAACTAAATAGCTGCCAAGGATGTGCCATCATGAATTTTCTTCAAGGGAGTGGCAGGAATTTCCAAGACATACCATCAACTTAAAACTTAATAACGAGTTCTCCGCTTTTGTTTTTTTTTTTTGGTAAACCACCAAAATCCTATCTCTAATCATAACTCTCTAGGCTTTAGCATACCTCTTCTCGAACAGGAGTCAACCGAAGCTGTGAATAACTCCTAATGGCTTTTGGTGAAGTGATATCTTCAGCATCGGAACCAGACTCTGCTGTAGATGTATCACTGCCTCTTAACTGCTGCAACAACCCACAAAAATCAGATATCTCCACTCAAATCAGACACTGAAAATAATAAGTGCTGAAAGATCTAACAAAGACAGAGAAGCCATACCATGGGGTACTGAGGCTTAGCATATACTATCTTCCCCTCGCTGTTGAGAATTTTAACAACCTGTCTAGCACAGCGTGCTTCACCACTAAGCACCATCTGCACCATTAAGTCAATTAGTCATGTAACAAGGTTAAGACAACAGCTTGAAAGAAAAACAAAATAAGTAATTATATAACCAATGCAAATTTTGGACCTTCAGTATCTGCGGATTCTTCCATGGCCCTTTGTCAGAGCGAAGGCAACCTCCTTCATCTGCACAGGTACACATCCCTCCCAAGAATTCTGGCAATTCGCTGCACAATTCAGAAAATACAAAGATTTATGCAAGAAGATCTTGAAAATAGTTACAAACAAGATGCCTAATTTCATATTCACCCCTTTTACCTAGCATCTATAATTTCAAGTAACTTGTTCTGGTATTTATATCCAAGAACCTGCGAAAGTTAACAGAAAAGAGAGAGAACTATAAGTTGCAGCCATTAGATCAACCAAGTATTTTAGAGCTTCCAAATGACAAAAGTAACACCAAACATACATGAATCTTGGTAGCAGTTTTTGGATCTACAAAATTCTTTACAGTATTCCACAGTAGCCTAAAACCTGGACCAGCATTGATGATAAACATTTGATTGAGTGTCTGCAATTATGGAAACATTATAAATAACTCATCAAAACCATGAAAAAAACATAATAAATTGATGAAGGTTGAGAATGTAGAGCTTACTTCAGGATAATTATCGCCATCAACCTTCTGGAGCCTCGTAATGAGGTCTCGAGCACTCTTAGTAAAGTTTTTCAAACCCTGCGAATATAGTAAAAGAATAACTAAAATAATTCCACAAGATGATAGAAGACAACTGAATCACAAAATCATGAAAAATGGTAAACAGAACAGTGTGACACATACCACACCATGAACATCCAAAATTGTCGTGCTTGAATCAATGTGCCGTTTTGCAGCAATGGTACAAGCTGGAAACTTGATGGCAAAGGTTTTCTCAAATTCGCTCACATGGTATCTTATGTATCTGTCCATGGTAGTAACTTGCATAAGTTTGTTTGGGTCAACTTTCCCCAGTCTTTCAATGTATACAGGCCTTCCCTCTTTATCAACTCCATGATATCCATGGGGATAGTACTTCAAAACATCATTCAACTCCTTGAATTCAAATTCCTGATGGAAGGCACAAAATATGTAAGAAAAAAATTAATAAAGCTAAATAAGATCACAACTACCAAAAGAAACCAAGAGATTATGGCAAAGCATAAGCAGAAATACTTTTGGGGATTTAGGTCTAGTTACCTCCATTATAGAGTCAGTACCAAATTCTTTCCTCCACTGGATCATATCAGCCCACATGAGCTTCGACTTCTCAATATCAAATTTTCTTGCTTTCAAAAACCTGCATGCACGTTTCTTGTAAATCTTACAAAAAAGTTGAACTTGCATCATAAGAAGAGCAAGAAATGCAGAGAACTTAATATTAAACTAAAACATAGCAGAAATTTTTCCAAGACAAAAAATCTTAGTCAATTAAAATGCAAACAATAATATGATATTATTGCTTAAACAAAAACAAAATAAAAGTGTCAGTTTAAAATGGCTGGCTTAATATTTGTCAACAAAAGAAGTAAGCGAGTCTCCATTGCGGTCAAAATGCACCTCTACTCGAAATTCATTTAACACACTATAATACAATAGAGTCAAAATCCCAATAAAATTGAATTTGGAATTTTTCCTAAATAAATGGTTTTAAGTTGCTCTAGGACATGAATAAGACAGAGATCTAGTCCCTTTTATGAAGCTTCCTTTCCAACTGATAAATTCAGGTTTCTATTAATAAGTTGCTTTTTAACTAAATTTAGCGAACAGTCAAGAATATTAACCTCAACATTGTATGGTAATCATCAAACTTTTCTGGAAGAAGCTCATCCAATATCAAGGCCTGTCGGAATGACTCAACAGCCTGGAGTTCCACTGCGTCCCTGATATCTTCAATTGAAACAGAACTGACCCTACCATCACCTTTTCTCTTATTGCTCTTCTTCTTCTTGAGAGAATGCTTGAACTTAGTAGACGCATTTAGTGCTTTCTTTTTCAAAGAGCCAATTCTTGTCCTTCTCTCGTCTTCCGAGTTCTCAAAATCAGACTTTCTTTCTTTCCTCTCATCATTGCCAGATGACCCCTCAAAGCCTGTTCCACCAGAAAACATTTTGAAATTAAAAAAGGACACCATGAGTCACTTAGTATTCATTATGTCGGAGTAATTAGCCACGGCACTAACTCTCCAAACCGGTAAAAATTTGTTCCACCTACAGGTAATAAAGAAACAAACCTACAGGTAATAAAGAAACAAATAGCTCCTACAAAATTTATCTCAATTTCAGAACTAAATTAGTTACTTGAATCTCTTTTCAATCCATTAGCAATGACATAAGAAGTTTCTAATTAGAGAAAAACCCGTAAAAATTTTAACAGAAATAATACTAATAGGCAGATAGTGTCTAGTCTAGCTCCGGCACTTAAACATGTAAAAAGAAAACGCTTCATAAAGCAGGCAAAATAGAACCAATTATTCAACTCCAATTTCCACTTACACTTGCTGCTTCATAAATTCAATCAGTAAACAGCAAAACCCCAATCGAAAAATTCAACTAATGAAACCGTAAATGCATAATACAAAAAATAAAATTTCACTCACAAGGCCTTGCAAATCGATCCAATGTTCCTGACATCTCCAGTTGTTGATCACCGATAAACTTAAAATTTTGACGATCGAAAAATTAATTAATTAATTAATCGGATCAGAAGCTCAAGAGTCAGTACTTTGTTAAAGAGTAAACCAAAGAGACGGTAATTAATGCTTGAAAAATCCGTAACCGTAAGCTGAATTAGTCCTGGTGAATAGGGCAATATACAGTACAGGGAAAAAGAGTATTGATATAGAAATAATTAATTTATTTATTTATATATATACATATACATACAAGTGACTTGTATGTATCGCCGGATAGAGAGAGAGAAAGAAGAGAGGGAGAAGGGTGAGAATCCAATAGCGTAAGGCCTACGGGGTCCTGTACACGTGGTGGAAGGAGCAGTGCGGAGGATAAAATATGAGGAAGGTACCGGCGTTATGGGAAATTCTTATCCAGACCGGATTTGGTCGAACTCAAAGTAACTACATAGAAAGTGTAATACACTTGTTTTGGGATTAGATGTAACTTTCAGGAAAGTGACCAATCACAAAGCAAGTGCAATACACTTGCTTGGTAGTTGGATGGGTTTGGCCAAGCCAGACTTGAACAATAATTTTTTTCGACGGTATTTTGAGATTATTTAGAACAACCACTGCACCACTTTAAGTACACATGGTACAGCTAACCAATACACTTGGGACATGTGGAATGATAATTCACATCATCCCATATTTTAGCAATATTCCAAAAAAATATGAATTTAAAAAATTGTGTTCACATTGCCGGAATATGGATGATGTGGATTATTACTCCACATATCTCAAGTATATTGATGAGTTGCACTTCGTTTACTTGATGACATGGTGCAGCATTTACACTAAATAATTTCTCGGTATTATAAGACAAAGAAAAGGGTTTTGTAATAATGATTGGGTAATGATTTTGTTACGGTATTGTGAGTTCTATGCAGTACCGTGCTATTATTAGGCACGTGATTTTGGATTTTTTGCACTTTGTACCCTCGAAACATGGAAAAAAGGTACTTTGCATCCCTGAAACTTAGATTTAACATTTTGCACCCTTGAAATATGAAAAATACAGCACTTTGCACCCTCGGTTATTTTCAAGCAAAAATTCAAGGGCAAAATAGATAATTCAATAGTATTGGCACTATTGCACCCTTAAAACTTGAGAATTTCGCACTTTTTACCCCCATAATAAAATTAGTACTTAACACCCTCTAATTAAGAACAAATCAGCAACTTTCACCCCCGAAACACAATAAATGGGCATTTTGCACCCCAAAACACAAAATCAACACTTATCACCCTCAAATTTGAAAAACTCAAACCCCTCGTTTTTTTGGTCAAAGTTGACTATTGTAGTGAAAAAAACTAAGGCAAAATGGTCAACTTTGTCGGAAAAAATGAGGGGTTTGAGTTTGTTTTTTTAAATTTGAGGTGTTAAGTGTTAATTTTGTATTTTGGGTGCAAAGTGTCCATATATTGTATTTCGGGGGTGCAAGTTGTTAATTTGTTCTTAATTAGGGAGTGCTAAGTGCTAATTTTATTTAGGGGGGCAAAGTGACAAAGATTTACAATAGAATTTTACCTATTTTACCCTTGGGTTTTTGCTTGAAAATAAAAGAAGGTGCAAGGTGCTGCATTTTTCATATTTCGAATGTGCAAAATGCTAAATCTAAATTTCGGGGGTGCAAAGTGCCTATTTCTAATGTTTCGGGATGCAAAGTGCAAAAAACCCCGTGATTTTTCAGAATCGATTTTCTTTTTATTCTTGTATTTTGACAAAGAAGATTTTTAATCTCATACCTTTAATTTTTTTCTTGGCAAGGAAGATTTTTTTTTTTTTTAAAATTATGGTAAAGAGGTTTCTTCTTTCTTGGAAATGCAATTTATGTAAATATACCTCAATGGTAAAATTTCAAAAAAATTTCAAACTAATCAGTGATTTTGAATTTTCGTCCAAAGCTATATTACTTAGCCAAATTAGTCCCATAATTTTATATTTTTTTGAAATATCGTCCCACTTGCCATATGGATGCATACGTGTCCTGACTCGGCAAATTTTATCATAAACAATTATATAAGATTGCAGAATTCGTCCCAAACTAATTACAAATTTTAATTTTTTGTCCCAAACTATATCAACAAGCCGACTTCCGTCACATAATTAAAATGACATGGGAAAAAAATTCGTTCCAAACTAATTATAATACTTATTATTAATTAAAACAAAAAAATGTACAAACTTTTCCTAATGAACTGAGATAGGATTTTTTCTCATAAGCGCACATGAATTTCAAAAATCAATACTATTTTTCTCTTAAAAAAATAATAATGGCACTATACTTCCATGTGATATTCATAATGTTCAATTTACCTTAGGAGGTAAATTGAACATTATGAATATCATAGGGGATAAAATGCAATTGAGAAAAAAAAAATGGCACTATACTTCCATGTGTTATTCATAATGTTCAATTTACCTTAACTTGTTCTTTTTCAAATTATAGGAGGTAAATTCAACATTATGAATATCATAGGGGATAAATGCCATTAAGCAAAAGATGAATCATCATTTTCATTAAAGTAGAAATTTAATTATGGACTAAATTAATGTCAAATGACAAATTGTGAGATGAAATTCATGCAAAAGATGAATCGTCATTTTGTAATATTGTATAATTGTTCATGCAAAAGTTTATCACGTATTGACACGTAAGCAGTCATGTGACAAGTGACACGATATTCCAAAATAATATAAAATTACGGGACGAAATTGTTTAAGTAATATAGGTTGAGACGAAAATCCAAAATCACTGACTAATTTAGAACGTTTCATGCAATTTTGCCTACCTCAATTACAATGGAACCTTTTCAACACGAAGCATAAGAGAGCAAGAAAGACTAAAAAAAATGAGTCGCATTTGCTTCTATATTTGTGTAAGTAATAGGAGTGTGGTTTTTCCATGAATGATTAAAATATTTTCTTGTTACGTTTTTTTCCAATAAAATATTTCTATCTTCTAAAATTACAAGCATGTGAAATTATAAGTACAACAATCACGTTTGATAATACATTATTAATATTATAAGTTTCTATATCTCAAAATCTTTTTTTTTTACATGATATAAAATATTAGTAAAAAATGTAAAAGGAAAAGATATGTTTTTTTTATATCTCACTGGTATGTATTCAAATTTTAAATCTAATTAATCTATTCTAAATCGCGTTAGAAGTGTTATATGAAAGCTCTCCAGCGAGCATATGAGCTTAAATTCAATACATTATTTCAGGAATTAGTATGTTTCCACCACCTCAAATCTTCTCTCGATCATTGTTTTGGTTTCTTTTAGTAGGTAAACATTATTAATTGTAAAATTGATCCCAATTGGCCAATTGTCCAACTACCCTAATCTACCAAAAATGGCAGATTATGTTGACTTGACGCAGCTCAATTGTTTTATCAGGGACCCTCACTCTCATTTGTAATGAAATTGAACGGAACGTCTTTTATTTATTTATTATTTTTTTTTTACAATTGGAGATAATGATGCAATTTGAGCTACGTATAAACCCATGTCCCAGGCCAGCTAACAATTATTTTATTATCTATACTATTAAAAAATGGAAACCTAAAAGTGGCGGTTATGACAGCATGCTACACCAAAAAATTATATCTTTTCAAAATTAATCTTAAATTTTTGAATTTTAAAAATGTAATAAAATGATATTGTTATCCACTAAAAACTACTCCATTATGTAACCGTGTAAACACTCACCACATTGATTTTGTTGTGTATATTTTTCAATTTATCTTTATATATTTTGATTCTGAAATTTTTATCTTAAGTTTCATTTGAAAACTTTTTATAATCACTTTTAAATATTTCAAATCTAAATTTTATATATTTTCTCGAGTTGCACGTGATTACCACGTGGCAAGGGCGCTAGTATTTTAAAATGACTTGCCTATAGTGTGGAAAGCTACTCCATTAAATTTTGAAGACGAGTGGTTACTAAAAATAAAATAAAAAAGTACTACTATTATATAGGATGCTAGAAAGATGTATGAACAGTCAAGACAAAAAGATACGGACTACCAACTTCGTTTTCAAGAACAATAGTCCAATATTGGTCGAAGGCCCAAGAAACTCAACCCTAATTAATTGGTTGGGCCTTGGCACAGAAGATAGAAGGTTCGAATATGTTGACAAGTTTCTCTTTGTCATTTAAAAAGGCCGACTTAGTTTTTACAAGCTATAACGGAACATTCTTGTCTAAGTCTGATTTGATCAAACTCATTCAATCACCAAACAAATGTATTGAACTTACTTTGTGATTGATCACTTTTCTTGAAGTTATATTCAATTCCAAAGCAAGTATATTACACTTACAATGTAATTAGTTTGAATTCGACCAAACTCGGTCTGGATAAAAATTTCCCGACTACAACATATAGTTTATTTGATAAAATAAAAAATTAATACATCTTTAAGCATTTTCCCCTTTTGCATTTAATTTGAAAGCCCACCATATTTATTTCCTCCAATGATTTGGCAAGAGCTCTTAAGACGTACTATTATTCACTTCAGTGCCAAGTAATTAAGAAGACGGTGTTCTTAAAAAAAAAAAAAAAAAAAAAAGATACATATATTTTTTTATAATAAGATGATGGTGAGTTGGTAACTATTTTCAGTATCTTGTGCAGTGCGTTCCCGAATAATAAAGTGGGCTCCATTTGGATGTGTTTTCTCACATGATTCTTTCAAGATTTTGATTTAAAATGCTCGTTTGGACTGTTCTTCTTAAAGTATTTTAATTATGATAGATATTTTTTACGATGTGCGAGAAAAGTGTGCAATTTACTTGGATTAGCTGTTTAAAGAAATTGACTACCATCGTGTAGTGATTTACTTTTACACATGAATGTGTTTGGTTTGTTTGTTTTTTTTTTTTTTTTTCTAAAAAAAATAAAAAGATTTATTTTTCCAAAGTGAGTTATTGAATATCAATTAATAATAATATATATAAATGAAAATAAAATGCTCGAAATAAAAAAATAAATTATTTTATGTCAAATCAATAAAAGATAAATAACAACAACAACAACAATAATAATAATTACTAGAAATGGTTGTGGAAAAGTTGATTTGTCTTTGTTTTATCTTTCCATTGGGTCTTTAGTATCTTCATAAAAATATATGATCAAATTTTCAAGGTGGATATAATAAATATATGCAAATAATATTTATTTAAAAAAATCTACATATTTTACTCAAATTTCAATATTTTATCAGTCGGAAAAACTAAAACATAACCATGAACAAAAATGATCAAATAAGGCCCAATGTAGTTTGAAACTACTCAAATGGGCTCTTTTTGCCGAGGAGGAGTTGCTCTCATCGTGAGTATAATGATGATTTAAGCTCAAAATCATTCATGCAAATAAATTCATTTTGGTCCGATTTTGCAGTTGGATAACACTAATCAAAATACCATTTAGATCCGAGTTCATCAAATTTAGACTTTAACTCATTTTGCCTATACCTAATAAAAACTTGAACCTTTTTTTCACTAAAAGAAATTAATTTCATACCTATCTTCTTGCCATTTTTTCTCTTTAAACATGAAAACTCAATTTAAATTATCTGTTAAATTTTTAAAAATCACAAATTTTAACGATCAAATTTAATCCAAATTATCTTCCACATAAACTATTTTTGTTAAAATTAAAATCAAGTGAAATCGAACAATTCCCGGCTAAATTTTAGGTGGTTGGAGATACTTCCTCCCTCACCCCACATGTCCCATCACTTTTCACAACCTTTTTCTCACAACTAATTTTCGAACTACTTACATGATTTTGTCTTAATTTTAAATCTCATTTTTCCAATAATCTTTCTTTTACTATATTTTTTTGCTCTATAAAATCACACCCAAACCACCTTCATAAGCCCTCTTCCCCTTTCCTTCCTCCTCTCTTCCCTTCATCTTTATAAGTCCCTCTAATTTGTTCTCTATTTCAAAAAAGTTTAGGCTCTGTAGTGCTAATTAAATCTCTGTCACAATCTTCTTCTTGAGATCTTTTTCATAAGCCAATGTTCATGTTCAATTTATTCTTCTTAATCTTTAGTATTCATGTCTGCATTAATTCTGAGTGAACTCTTCCTTTCCGGGTTTATGATAAATTCTACATACAGGCGCAGGACCCATTTAGTTCAATCTTTCTCTGTTGTTTTCCTCTACTGGTTCTACTTCATTTCATGATTTTTTTTTCAATTTCCTAATTACTCGTCATTATTACAACTATAGTTTATAAAAATAATTAATTATAAAATATTATATCATAGTATAGTAGTATATTATAATTAAAGTAGCTTAATAAACACAAATCATCATCTGGGTCCTGCTAATTACTTGATAATCTCAATAGTTCCTCGTCAAAGATTTAAACTTTAATGGATTCCTCGAGTGGGATTTCATCAAATTCATCTGGGATTGATTTAATTGACCAAAGAAAGAGAAAAAGAATGATTTCGAACCGCGAATCCGCTCGGCGTAGCCGGCTCAGGAAACAGAAGCAATTAGATGAGTTGATGGCTCAAGTGGCTCGGCTAAGACAGGAGAATCAGCAGATTATGAACGGCTTGAACGTAACTTCTCAACATTATGGTGATGTTGAAGCCGAGAACACGATTCTTAGAGCTCAAGCCGATGAGCTGAGCCATCGGCTTCAGTCTTTGAACGAAATTGTGAACGGCTTGAACGCTGGAATTGGCGGCGGCTATACGGCTTATGAGATGGGTGAATTTTGTGGGTTTGTGAATGAGCCTTGGAATTGTTTTAGCCAGCCGATTGTTACGGCGGCGGCGGCTGAAGCCGGTACTGGGTTTTATTATTGATGGTGGAGAGAATTAATTAAGATTTATTAATTAGTAATGTGGCAGGGTCTAAGATTATTTGGTGGGATTTGGAAAATTAGTGGTGTTTTAATAATATTATTATGGTATTAGCCTATTAGGGTTCTTGTTATTTGGGGCTTTTATTTGTGGTGTAAGGAATGATTTTTCAGGAACTTCGGTAATTGTAATTTTCGTCTCTGATGATTATGTAATGAATAAAAATTTCTCTTTATATGAAATTTAATTAACTTTGCTACAGGAAAGTTATTATAAGGATATGCCGTGCAAGTATGTTTATACCATGATTAAATTCAAGCAGCTAAATATTGAAAAAATACTAGAAAAATTTGTGGAAAAAAAAATTATTAAATAAAATAAAAAAATCTCAAGACAAATAAATAATTTTGAAATTATTTTTCGATTACATTGATTAAAAAACGAAAACTTTCGAAATTCCGACTGAAACGGACCAAACATGTTTATACCAATAAGCCAATATAAATACTTTTAGTGAAATAAAAAAACATCTTGCTTTTAGTTATATAACAAATGTCATTGCACTACTAACTTGAACCATTTTCTTTTCATTGTTTAATATATTTTGACGTCCTTAGTTCTAGATTGCATTTTTTTAAAATACATTCATCAACAATTATTACATTAAAATCATTTCAATAATTTTTCAAGTATAAAAAATTATAAATAATAAACCACACCAAATATATAGGAAACTCATATTAGTGGGATTTAAACTTTTAATATATTTTGGTTCTTAGGCATCAATTTTGTCAGTGATTACTATTAGACGTTACCTCATTGACATTCTAAATTGCATTCAATATCTAAGTATAATCTCAACTGGCCGAGTTTGGCCTAGCGATTGCAAAATTACTTTTACAATAATTGATTATAATATAATTACTTTTTTGAAAATTACTTTTACCAGAATTGATTATGAATTTGGTTCCAGTTTTTCAAAAGTTATTCTAGAAATATAAAAAATTATTTAATTTACAAATTTAACCCTATATATGGTTAAATAATACAATTGAATAATATTATTTAACCATTATGTATACAAAACACAATACTCCCTCTCTCTATATATATATATAACATTGTGGAGAGCTCAAGACACTTGTAGGCACATCTTGTACATAGTAGAACACACTAGAAACTTGTACATAGTGTAGGAATTTTGTGGAAGGGTCTAGAGAGCCAATCCTAATCCTTAGATCAAATTAATCAAGCATCTCGCGATGGACTTTGTTCATCGAAAACACGTGTTTCACTACTGCCTGAATCAATCAAATGAGAAACAAAACAAATTTATGAAGCAACTATATATATGTGAGTGTGTGTGTGTATTTACACACTCATATATTTTGTTTTGTTTCACTATATATATATTTTTAGCACGTGGTTCGTTTAGTGTTGAACTTTGAGTGAGATAGAGAGAAAATAAAAGAAGCAGATTGAAAAGCCAGAGATGGAAAATTAAGAATGGAAAATTGAGAAGAACTTGATAAAAAAGCAGACCATTTGGGGCCACCACTTACAAACGGGAGACCAATTAACCCATTATATGAAAAGGAGAATGAAAACCAGCCATGCACAAGGTACAATATCACACAGCTGGTATGGCATCAAAACTACGTCGTTTTATAATTATATGGGCAAAAAAAAATTGGAAAGAAAATTGTGTTGTACTGTTCTTTGACCGCTACGCCTTTTACAAGCTATAATATATATATATATATATATATATATATATATATATATATATATATATATATATTTATATAAGTTTTTAATTTTCACATGATATAATATTCATAAAAAATAAAAATATAATGTTAGTTAATTAAAGATTTATTAGTTTCACTCAACACAAGACATATTAAAAGTAAATATTAATAAAACTAGTAAAATAAATCATAAATCAGTTTGAGAAAAACTCTTGTTAAGAAAATGTTAAAAGATCAACATCTAAAATATTTAAGAGAAGGAGAAAAGAAAAGGGATTTAAGATATAACTATATTCACAATTATTGAGTATGGGTATGTTAGAGATTTTCCTCATTTATCAAGTTCACGTTGGGAAAAGTAACCATTTTGCTACTTATGTGGGGCCGTGATTTTAGGGTGATGGAGAAGCAAATGTGGCCGTGATTTTTATTGGCCAAACAGTCTCATTTTCTCGTTTGGACTACAAACTCGCAATTGAACTGCTGCAACGTGGGGCCAAACGACCCCTTAATGTATTAGCTCGATTGTAAATTAAACCTTTCCACTTCCGAAAAGCTCTTACTCAAACTTGGCTTAGGTGAGTTTGGCCTAGCAATTCGAAAATCAATTATAGAAGAATTAATTTTACTAAAATTGATTTTAGTAATAATTGATTATAATAAAAATTAATTATAGAATAATTGCTTTTACAAAAGTAACACTTTCGTAGCTTATAAAATAAGTTGTTTTTTTACTTCTCGATATCCCAAAAGTGATTATGATCTTGTGGGCCAAACACCATGAAAATCACGATTGAGCAGAAGTAATTTCAATAATCAAGGCCAAACACTTAAAAAATTACAGTAGAATTCTATAAGTGATTTTAAGAGCTCCAACCACTGGGCCAAACTCACCCTTAGTTTGGCCTAGCGATACGAGAAGCAATTATAGGAGAATTAATTTTAGTATAATTGATTTTGGTAATAATTGATTATAATAAAAATTAATTATAGAATAATTATTTTTGTATAATAGCTTTTGCAAAAGTAACACTTTAATAGCTTCTAAAATATGTTGATTTTTTGCTTCTCGAGATCCCAAAAGTGATTATGATCTTGGGGGCCAAACACCATGAAAATCACGATTGAGCAGAAACTATTTTTATAATCGGGGTCAAACACTTCAAAAATCACAATAGAGATCTATAAGTGATTTTAAGAGCTCCAACCGCTGGGCCAAACTCACCCTTAGTCAAATTCATTCAACTTCATGACAAGCGTAATGCACTTGCTCGTGATTGATTATTTTCTTAGAAGTTTCATCCAATGTCAAAGTAAATGTATTGTTTTGCACTTATTATTTAGTTATTTAAGATTCCGTCAAATCCAATTTAAATGAAAATCTGCACTTCAATTTATTACTCAACGATTGTATTGAACGATTGCACAATGATTAATAAGATCTTGCAATTACAAAGAAAAAAGATAAAAGCTAAATATACATAATACAAACAAATCTATCAACTATCACACGCTTCATATATAGTTAAAAAAAGAAACACTTTTTTTTCTTTTTTTCTTTTTCGTGTGGAGGAGAAAAGTGATTAAAGTTCTTAATTATTTATTCATAAGATCTGAACTCTGGAGAACCATTCCACGTGCAGGGAACAAGTACGTACTAAAGGTATGGTTGGTCTTAACTTTGAATTATGATAATTAATAAGTACTTAGACACGTTAACCTCACTGATTAATTCCTGCATTTTGCAAAAGAAAATGTTAATTATTTATGTTAATCGTACGTGCCATGCCTCTCAGTTTCAGTATCATGTACTGACTTTTAATTTCTTTATTCTTATACTGATACTTGATTTTCGGGTGTAGATCATGTGTACCACTTTTAGTGTACCACACTTATGTATCACAAATACTTAATTGTCACATGTATATTTGATAATTATTTTAATTATCACATGTACGTGTGACAACTAATTATTAGTGATACACAAAAGTGGTACAATAAAAGTGGAACAGAGGATCTCGAGCCTTGATTTTCATAGGGAGGAAATATTTCACATTCTGCAATTTCACTTTTGCTATTTCTTTTTTTTTCTTTCCCGAAATACTGCCTTAATTAACTGTAACTGATAAATCCGTGTTTTTTCCCAAAGAAAAAATGTGTTTAAATAGCAACAAATGAAACCCATGCACGTGGCAAGACCCATATAAGCATGATTACTAATGGACTAATGGTAGATGATTTTTTTAAAATGTCTGTGTTGTGCTATAAATTTTACTTTGTAAGAAGAAGAAAAATGTCATAATTTTGTAACACAAAAATAAACTGTCATTTGTTTTCTCTTTCTTCTCAAACCAGAGTCATAATTTTATTTTCAACTCAACAAATACCCTATGAAATATTTAATGCTTACATATGTGCAGTATGAAATTTTAATTTCTTTAAACATGTGTTATGGGTATTAAATTAAAATTCTATTAACAAAATAAATATAAAACATGTAGGTTTATTTGTAGTTATCGAAATATTTCATTTTGAGAGACGGATTCATACTGCTAACTCCATATAATTAAATCAAAATATTGAGTCTTTGGTACGTTTTTGCTAAAGTAGATGTAAAAATTGACAACCACTAAGCATTTTACGATCCTTATGTAAAAATGAAACAACATTTTTTTCTTTCTCATTTTTAAAAAAAGAGACAAGAAGACATAGCGAATTAAATGGGGCGGCAACTTGTTTTCTTAGAGAGAAACATGCTATGGAATTTCTTTAGAGTCCAATAGCTCATTCACCCCTCTTTCAAGTAATAGAAAACGAAACAAAATGCTCCAAAGATGCTTAGTGAAAACAAAATCAATCCCACTTGTCCTTTTGATTCTTTGATTGGTATAGGAAACAAACATTGCAAGAGAACGAATATTGCTATCATGTTTTAGTCATTATCTAATGCTTCAAAATTCATGTTCCTTGATTGCAACTACCTAATTGAAGTGTCTTTTTTTTTTTTTAATTTAAAAAATATATATATATATAAAAAAAAGATAGTTTGTGTTCTGTTTTTAACACCTCTAGAATGGGTTATCGCAAACTGACAAATTTGGGCATCTATAAGAAAAAGAAAAATAAATTCAACGGCCAAACTACGACCGACTTGTAACGCAATATGACAAAATTTCTCAGAATTGAAATAACCTTTGGTAAGAAAAATAAGAGCATTGATTAAAAGTGATGGAATAGTACTGCAATCATTCTTTGAATTTAGTCATGACAAAATATGAGTAACTTCATGTAGTCAATCAATACATATCTCATATCACCAACCAAATTACTATATGAATGAAATCATAGAAAATATTAACGCCTGTTTATTTAATTTGCATAGACTAACTTTAATAAGCATATATATTATGATTATCCTATAATCAAATTTAAATGTTATTAATAAAATTGGGTTCGAGCTAAAACTTTCCAAGTGCAAAGTTTATGTATAGAAAAGAAAGAAAAGAAAAAAAAACCCACAATGACAATAATTCGACAAAAGTTTTACTTAATTAAACTCATTTTTATGCCTTCGCATATATGCCCTATTGTTTTGTGATTGAAAACTTTTCAATTACAAACTTACCTTTCAGACATTATCTTATTTTACAATCCTTGTTAGATCTTTAAATTTAATATATATTTTATCGTCTTTTTGTATCATATTAATTGATTATTATGTAATGAATGTCCAAATGCATTTATCTAAAATGTGATCATAGCTCCAAATCATACCACGTCCACACTAGCTAGACCTCTCACTCGTAAACAAGTATAAACAATTTTTATTTGAGTTATGATTCGAGTTCTTATGGAACAACTTTACGTCATAACACAAATTACAGCAATTATTTTCATAAACAGAAAATGCCTAATTAAAGTATATCTGCATGATTAGTGTCTAAATATTCTAAGTTGATTCTACAATCAACCTTGACTTTCAGCATTTCAACCCAATTAAATATTGACAGCGAAAATATGTCCCATATTTTTCAAGTAGATGTCGTGTCAGTCCTATGAATGGGAGCTAGTAAAATGAATGATACATCTTGTGCTATGCAAAACATACACCAAATTATCATGCAATTTTTTTTTTCACAAACACTCTTTTGTACTTTTAAAAATCCTGCATAAAACATCCAATCCATCTCCTTTCATCCATTTTTTAACGCGTGTATGTTTTTACTCGAATAATGTGCAATTTTCGTTTTTGTTTGCATAATTTTTTTCAGCCAAAACTCTCGTATCCTTTTGAACGTTTGTGCAAAACTCCCTTGTACTTTTGAATGTTTGCGCAAAACTCTCTTATACTTTTGAACGTTTGCACATAACTCCCTTGTACTTTCAATATATCTAGTGTTAATTTAAACAATTCAATAAAAAATTAACGGTGTTAGTAACTAATGGGGATCGAGTGTTTTATGCAGGAATTTTTAAAGTACAAGAAAGTTTGGTACAAATAGAATTTCACATAGTAATTTTGTGCAGGTCTTGCAGAACACATGATAGTATCGTGCATTTTTCCCATAAAAATGAACATAATTTAGTTTCACACTATACAAAATTGTATTATTAATATTCCATATTTTTTTATTTTTTTCTTCAAATTTTGGTCCTACCATATATATCATTTGCCCCGGTCAAATGTGCAAAACTTCGACAATCATAAATGACAAAAACGATATAAATTAAAGTATTCGATGTGACCAAAAGTGGAAAAATTAATTAAATAGACAAAAGGATCAAAAATGAAATTTTATAGAGAGCATAACTAGCTAATAGCTATGATGGTTCAATCTTTTGGAATTTGCTATTCTTTTGTCTAAAGAATATATTATAAACGGTAATGAATTAATTCATGCATGGACATTCTTAAATCTTAATGAGGTTATGGTAGCATGTGGCCAGCTAGCCATACTAGTGTTGAATGATGCACAATCATATAGAGGTGGCATGGCAATATAATGGCAATGGCATCAAATTAAATTGAACCCAAGATCTAGATGCATGCTTTACTTAAAATTAAATGGGAGAATATATTAATTAAATGGGGGAATGATATATATTAATTTGGCTATGAAAACTAATACATGGATATGATCGATATCACTGGCTAGCATGAGATAAAAAGGCAAAAAGATATATACACTTTAAAATCACCAAGTTGTAGAGAATTAATGCAAGTGGTGAAAAATTAAAAAGTTGGTACGTACTATATATTTTTCAGAATGATTTTTGTTGCACAAAAGAAAAAACTTGTTTTTCAGTACAACCTGAGCTGTACCCGATGTAGACAAGCCAACTCAAGATGCCACTTGCAGATTACATGACAAGATAATAAAATATCATATACTCCTATCCTATGCAAGACTAGTAGCATAACTAGACATGATCGATATTATTTTCACTTTTGTTGGAAAAATGTTGGTTCCACAGAAATGAGCTGCGCTTTGGATTTGATTTGCCAAATTAAATTAGCTCCATAAATTTTAATTCCCAATTCGTCTGCGTTTTAAATTGATTTGTGTAACAGTCATACAAAGTATAAATATAATCTCAAAGTCGGCCCACATGCATTTAAAATCTATTTTGATGAAAATTTCATGTGATTTTTCACTATATTGACATGCCTAACTAATCTTTCTTTTTTCTTTCGGCATTAATCAATAAAATGAGATCAAACAAGGCCATAGTCCTCTGTTTTCATTCTATATAAATTCATGGGCCGTCTGAACATATATTTGGGCTTATAATGAGTTTGTAATCACAGGTCTGAACACGTATTTGGGCTTATAATGGGTTTGTAAATCATGGGCCACACAATCAATGCTTCTTTCGAAAATTTAGGAAACACTTCTGATGGGCTTATAATACAAGACACATAATTGGGCAATCTGTGCTCCAATTTACTGCCATGGTACCAGTACCACTAGGCTCACTATTGTGGAGAAATAAATTAAATCTGATTCGACTATATTTGGGTAAAAAATTCGGCCCCATAATACAATTACATCACAGGTTCATTTTCTTTATTCTGTAAATATAATAAATAAAATATTTAAATTAATCTGCAGTGGTTTTATTCGGTACCAATTTTGTAATTGGACCATCATATGGATAAAAATTGTCAGTTATTGAGATTAAATATTTCACATTGATTGAAAAAAATAATTAAATACATTTTATCAGATATTGAATAATCCTCACCTTACAAATTAAGTTTTGAGGTTGAATCAAACCCAAATCATCAAATTTGAAGATGTGGGATTATTTTGTCAGCCAAAATATTATGGGATATAATTATTAGCCAACATAAGTAATAACATCAATCTTGCAATAATTCAAATTGATCACGTCACTAACTTCAAAATTATTTTCATTTTTTTAATGGTGTTGAATATGAAATAATTTGTTAAATTATTATATATTGACTTGTTTTGTCTTGACATAAAAAATGCAATCTCTCCAATATAAAGTATACTTATGGAAGATATTCAACCGACAAATAATTGTATAGCTTATATTACATGGTTTCAACTTTGAAGGGAGACGTCCTAATTCCTAACACTACTTTTGGAAAGGAAAAAAAAAAAGACATCAAATGATTGATAAGAGTAATAATAATACTTTCTTTTCTTCCTTCCCAATTATCTTTATCCATGTTGACTAATCAACTTTACTAAATTTATAAAAATTAAAATAAATAATTTAATTAATATATTTCAATAATAAGTTGATAATATTATATGACACCATATATATATTAATGTTTAAAATGTTTAATACACCACAAATGTGAATAATTTAATATGATAAGTCGCTGAAAAGATTGAAAAGTTTAACCGGGTACTGTAGCAAAGGGAACAAAATAAATGGGACAGAGGGAGTAATAAATTAAGCCAAAATTGTAAAAATTGTCCCAAATTGATCACTATTTTTGGATTTTCGTCCTAGACTATATCAACTTGACGAATTTCGTATCATAATTTAATATTTTTTTGGAATATCGTCCCACCGTTAATTATGAGACGAAAATTGTGTATTTGTCCGTTAAATTACCACATGGTTGCTTACGTGTCATGAAGTGGTGAATTTTAACATGAATAATTATATAATATTGCAGCATTCGCCCCAAACTAATTACAAGATTGAACCATCATTTCCATTAAATTAAAAATTTTACAATGGGACTAAATTCATATAAAATGTAAATTATAGGATAAAATTCGATGATGTTTGAAATAAAAATCCAAAATTACTAATTAATTTGAGACGTTTTCTACAATTTTATCATAAATTAATTAAAAGGATGTAAGATAGTGCTTCTAAACTTTATTTTCATCCAATTATAGAAGAAGAAAAAAGTATTATAAATGAATTAAAAGGATGTAAGCTAGTGCTTCTAAACTTTATGCTCATCCAATTATCTGAAAAAGAAAAAAGTACTTTATTCTCATCCAACAATGTGTTGTCCATTTTGGAGTGAGGGTTGGTGCTTTATCTTTGTCGTTTTTCATAAATGAAATTTGAAAGCACTAATTCAACTTTGTTCTTCTTAATGTTTTTCTTTCTTTTGTTCTTTTTTAATTCAATCCAAAACTGAATATCCTCATAAAGGGAGATTGAAATATAGTCCAGATTTCGATCGCTTGATATATTTTTCACATGTAAATTACAAACCACATCTCCAAATCCTTGTAAAATTCTTGAAAGTTAATTTTTGTGTTTAATTAAGTTAGATGGCGATGGGTTTAATTAAAGGAATCATGCAAAATGTGATGAGATACTTACATGAATCAGAATTGGAGGAGTGCTGTGCTAATAATTATAGTACTAGTAGTGAACCTCAAGATCCTCAAGTTGTTGTTGCTAATAATAATTCTTCTTCTTATTCTTCTCAAGAGGAAATTAGATACTCTCCATCAACCTCCTCCGGAAACCAAACCAATCCTCATCATCATGAAGAAGAAGAAGAAGAAGAAGAAGAAACTGCTGATCATCATGATTCTCCACAAAATAATTATATGATGATGTCTCCTCCTCCGCCGCTACATCTAGATCTAGATCTAGCTCTTGCAGAGATCATACGTACTATTGGGATACTGCAGAAACCAGCTGCTGCTGCTTCAGGGAAAATTAAAAAACAGAGACAGAGACAGAGGCGATCGCGAGGAGATAATAATAATAATAATAATAATAATAATAATAATGATTTGAAGAGGATTAAACATTATAATAATCAACAGAAGATATTGTTGGTAGGTGAGGGAGATTTCTCCTTCTCTGCTTGTTTGGCTCTCGCCTTTGGTCGGGCTCCCAACATCATCGCAACTTCTCTCAACTCCAAAGGTACGTATGTACGTACTTAATTCCAGTTCTCAATTTTTTTTTTTAATAATTTATAATAAATTTAACATTGACATTAATAATAAGAATTGTTTACATTACTCTATGGAATTAACATTGGCATCAATTGTCAATTTCAATTTCTAAGTATTTAAGATAAATAAAACTTAGATAATAACTAATGGAAACACACTTATTGTGGATTTTTCTAGTCTAATACTAGTTTTTTTTTGGTAGTTAATTTGTTGTTAGTTGAATGAAATTTCTAATTTTACAATATTGATGTAATGGTGTTATTATCGTTTATAAAAAATTAATATATTATTATCTCATAAACACTTGAAATATGAGGTTTAGGCCTTAGTAGGCTCAAACTCGCCTCATAACTTAATCGATTTTAATATAATGGTTCAAACTTAGCCCGATTCACAATTATTCGCGTACGGGTTAAATTTAATCGGGCAGAGCCATCGAGCTTCGGGTAGGCCCGACTCAATTGACCGTCCTAATGAGGTTATAAAACTATAAATTGAACTCAAGTTCCCAATATTGAATTGAGCTCAATTTAATTATATTTAAAATAAACCTAACAAAAACTCTAGACCAATGTATAATTTTTTTAAAATATCAAAATTTAACTTATTTGTTAAATGAACCTTGGATAATTGCACAATAACCATCTTCTCCATCCCTCTTCTTAATCTCTCTCCCCCCACCTCCCCCCCCCCCCCCCCCCCCCCAAAAAAAAAAAAAATCAAACCAACCGCCTCACCCCTTCCCCTTCTCGGTGAAGACCACCCAAAGACACCCACCTCTCAACCAACTCCCTCTCCCCGCGAGTCGGTGGAGATGACCTAGTATCAACTAATTAATTAATTCTCATATGATTGGAACTAATTATGTAAGTCTGTCACACTTAATTTGGATTAACATTCATTCACAAGATATCTAGGTATAGATAATTTGAATTGATCATTAATATATATATGGAGTAGTGGGTGTAATTAGTTAATTTCATTTTCCTTTTTACTCAGAATTTTTGGAGAAAAATTATGAGAAAGCGGCATCAAACATTGAGAATATAAGGATGAGGGATGGGAAGGTCATGCATGGCATCAATGCCACTAAAATAGCCAAACATGCTTCGCTTGGACATATCAAATTTGACCGCATAATATTCAATTTCCCATTTGCTGGATTTTTCACAAACTTGTCCCCCGAATCCGTGCTTCGGTCAGGAACTACTGTTGTTCTATTAATTTTTTTTTTTTTTTTTTATCTCAAACTATATATATATATATATATATATATATATATATATATATATATATATTATATTTATTGCATGCATGCATGCTAGTCTTGATCGAATGCTAGTCTTGATCGATTATTAACGTACGTACCTTGATATATAAATATTTGCATGTACGTATAGACGTCACAGAAGACTTGTGAGCCTATTTGTGAAGAATGCAAAAGAGATGTTAAGTGAAGATGGTGAGATTCACATATCCCACAAGACAAACGGTTCCCATAGCGAATGGAATGTGGAGTCTATTGCTTCTTCTCACGGGCTTAGGCTAATTCAAGCAGTCAAATTTAAACAACGTGATTATCCTGGTTACAACACCAAGTACGGGTTCGGAGGGGATCAAAATTTCAATTGCAACCCTAGCAAAACCTACAAATTTGGACTCAAAATTAATTAATTAAACTTGTTGCATCAAGATCATACACACATATATATATATATATATATATATATATATATATATATATATATATGACCCAAATTAAAAAAAAAATATATATGGTATGTGTGTATTATTTGTTATTATCTTTTTTTTCTGTATTGTAGATATATGATTAATCTTATGGTTTTGGTGATTCAATCATTAGGCATGGTTTTGATGTGATGTGAAATTTGCTATACAAGAACTACTACTATATATATATATTGCATATTCATTCACATTTTCTGTTAGGTGTATATATGAATGTCTCGACAAATTGTACGTATATGTCGTTCTTGAAATTTACGATGTTAGATATTTGTCACTTGATGCATATGTTACTCAAGGGAAATGAGTGGGTTTTACATTTCAGATGCCCTAAATTTTTTTCACAAAATTCTAAATATCAGTTAGAATCTAAAATATTCTTCTCTTTGTTATATATAAAAAATATTAACTAATCTAACATCATTAATTATTCTAAACCAAAATTAAGTAAAAATAAAGATTACCACTTTTAAGGAAATTCTTTTACTTTCTGGATTCACTATTAATTCATGAATCACTCAACATAATATTTTGGTTTAAACCAAAATATTCAAATTAAAGTGCAATATGCATAAATTAAAAATATATGAAATACAACAAGTATTTCCTATATAAGATAAAATTATGCTAAAACAACTTAGTAATTAAGTTAAGATGGTATCCTCATCACGTATTCAACTTCTTTTTTCTTTTTCTTTTTGGGAAATTTTTAAATTGGTTGTGTAGAAAGGTTTAATTTAGACCTTTTTTTTTTTTTTTTTTGATAAATTGTGTAATTTTTCTGCTATTTCAAAGCTAAAATTAGAGCCGTTTATTTTTTTTTTTTTAACTTATGCATTAATTAGAGTTTTTTTTTTATTTTTTTTATTTTTTATGTTTGTCTAATTCTAACATAATGATATATATTGAACATCAATTGCAAAATGTTAACACATGAAAAATAAAATTAGATTCATTTAAAACAAATTGAAGATATTGAATTCTAATGATATTTAAAATTTTATGAAAATAATGAATGATGTTTGTTTCTACTTTAACTCTAGTTAAGTTTACTTGGATTAGTTAATTCTAATAATTGAGTTTTTAGTTAGTCTAAATGAGTTGATAAATCATAGACCACAATGTCTATAAGTAAACTCTTAGAGTAGACACGGTCTAGGTAAGAATTTTCCATAAAAGTGATCAAATACAAGTTATGTGTAAATGTTTTTGTTTTGCGACTGATAATGACAATTGACTCCCTGTGATATACATAATGTTCAATCTATCTTTTTGTGATTTGAAAAATAGCATTTTACCCCCTATAATCTTATAACTATTTCATACTGTCTCTCTGGAATTTTTAAACTTAAAAATGATACGAATTGACCAAACTACCCCTCTTATATATATGACATTTTACCCCCTTTCTTATGATAAATGTCACACTCAGTCCCCTGTATTATGATAAATGTTGCACTTTACCCCCTAATTTCAAAAATATTTTCATGCACACTCAAAATTTCGGCGAATGAGATAACTCCCGGTTGAAAAAATAAAATTGCTCCTTTAAATTTTCACATGGGGTAAAATACTTATTTTCAAATCAGAAGGAATAAATTGAATATTTTAAATATCACAATTCAAGGGTTAAAGAGATTAGCTCAATTTTCTTCAACTATATATAATTTGTATTTCCATAATACTCTTCATCCTAGATAAATTAGAAGATATCGACCCACATGCATTTAAAATCTATTTTGATGAAAATTTCATGTGATTAATAGCTAAGCTAACTATTTTTTATTTTTCGAGAAACTCAACATTAATCAATCAAATGAAATCAAACAAGGCCGCTGTTTTCATTCTGTGTGTTAACGGCTTGCATTTCGCTGTAAATTCATGGGCCGCCCATCATTCACAAGTCTGAACTCATATTTGGGCTTATAATGGGTTTGTAAATCATGGGCCACACAATCAAATGCTTCTTTTGAAAATTCAGGACACACTTTCATGAGCTTATAATATAGGGCAAACTGTGCTCCAATTTACTGCCATGGTACCAGTTCCACTAGGCTCATTATTGTGCAGAAATAAATCAAATCTGATTCGGCTATATTTGGGTAAAAAACTCAGGCCCCATAATACAATTACATCACAGGTTCATTTTCCTTGTAATGTAAATATAATAAATAAAATATTTTAATTAATCTACACGCAGTTTTATTTGGTACCAATTTTGAAATTTGACCATAATATGGATAAAAATTATCAGCAAATTTAAAGATGTAGGGTTATTTTGTCAACTCAAAATATTATGAGGTAAAATTATTAAAAATCATAAGTATTGTCATTAATTTTACAATAATTTAAGCCGACTTAACGGTCATGTTACCAACTTTAATGTGATTTTAAGTTTTTTTAACGACAATAAATATGGAGTGATTGTTAAATTGTTATCAAATATATTGACCTGTGTTTTTCTTAATTTTTTTTTTTATCATAAATGGAAATCGATATAAAGTTTGGGAAAAAAAATTCAATCTTTCAAATATAAAGTATACTTTATGGAAGAAATTAACACGACAAATAATTGTATAGCTTAATTGATTACATGGTTTCAAGGGAGACGTCCTAATTCCTAACGCTACTTTTGGAAAGAAAACAAAAATAGACATCAAATGAATACTAGTAATAAATTAATTAAAAGGATGTAAGCTGTTAGTGCTTCTAAACTTTATTCTCCTCCACAAATGTCTTGTCCAATTTGGAGTGGGGTTTGGTGCTTTGTCTTTGTCGTTTTGGATAAATTAAATTTTAAAGCACTAACCTTCTACAAAAGATATTTTAGACGTACCAACCTAATTTAATCTTGTTCTTCTTAATGTTTTTTTTCTTTCTCTAAAAATTTAATTCTTTATTCTTTTTAATTTCAAGTCTCTATTATGGTCCTTTTTATACAAAACTGAATTTCCTCATTGAATTGTAGTCCAGATTTGGATTGATTACCACCCACCCAATAATTACTAGCTATATATACATATATGTCATATGTCATGGGATTGTTCAATTTCTTGTAATATTTATCAATCACAATAGTGATGTATTGAAATTAGAGTCCGATGTAAAAATACCACGCGAGTAGTTAATTAACAGAAATTAGCAAGGAGTTAAATATTATATATTATAAGGTCCTTTGTTAACAAAATATTAAGACAAGAGGTTTTGCTAATAAATATAGTACATGAGATTTTATGCGAATAATAAATATGTTGTTTTGGCATTTTAATTACTCATTGCACTTACCTTGTGAATTGTTAAACTTGCCAAATTTGATTCTAATGTGATCATAAAAAATTAGTGAAAGTACAAGTGAATATAGGCATCCATTCGAGAGAGCTCTCACATGAACCCAACAACATAATCAGTGTTGGTAGAGAGTGGTCGTACTCGTACGTAAATTTATGTTTGCATGATATTAAAATAAAATGATCAATCATAAATAGATGATATTCTGTGACATAAAAATGGCTAATTTACACTAATAAATGAAAAAAAAAACTATGAAATTAAAACTAAACACGTACAACGTATGTGCACTTTTTCTAGTTCAATGAAAAACATTAATATATACAAATATCCAATTGGTAAATTAAAGTGCAACCTCTTGAAATTATCGTCTTTGTAGCGATAATGGCTATACTTGGTTTTCAAGTGCTTGTGGTAGCAATTCAGCAACTAATTGTCGATGAAGCTTCTGAAAAGATGAGCACGAACCAAACTTATTGGATGTGCATCATTATGTACAAAACAACGGGTGTAAAACTCATTATGTGGATCTACTACATAAGCTCTCGGAACCATATTGTTTGTGCATATGCGAAGGTAATTTTCAAAACTTCTCATCCTTCATTCTTGTATTATTAACTATTTTTTTTTTAGTTACTAACTTTACTTTATTCA